>JAPWTK010000041.1:765000-1365000 GCA_029963805.1 Aromia moschata
CTGTGGACTTCAAAAATTGTTTCATCACGCGACCATAAAGCTCTTTTAGACAATTTAATCAGCTTTAATTTGACCTCTTCACGAGCTCCGTACGATGATTTGCCGCGGGAGTTATCTAGTCCTTAATTGACCGAACAATGATCGTACAGAAAATGAGGAGGGTTTTGAAAAACTGTCTTATAAGACACAACGGGGGAGATAAAAAAATATTGATAATTTTTTTTGAAGGATAATGTTGGCTGAGATGAAAAGTTATAAATTTGCGAATTTAAGGATATTTGGAAAATTTGGTATAACTTTTGATATAGTAGATGAACGAAGGATATCGTCGGAAATTTTTTAACCTCAAAGTGTCCCAAAAAACTCTCAAAGTTGCAAAGCGCTGCGATTTTTTTTTCTTAGTGCCCCGAAGGCTTAAACTTATCGTTTCGGCCAAAAATCACCGTAACAAGCAATTTTTCGCTTTTTATGCATTTTTTCAACTTCAATATGATTTTTTGGCGACAATCCATATTTTTTTTGCTCAAAAACATATGGATTGTGCAGCGCTTTGCAACTTTGAGGTTTTTTTGGGGACACTTTGAGGTTAAAAAATTACCGACGATATCCTTCGTTCATCCACTATATCCAAAGTTATACCAAATTTTCCAAATATCTTTAAATTCGCAAGTTTTTAACTTTTTTTCAGCCAACATAATCCCTTCAAAAAAAATTGTTTTATCAATCGCCCCCAATTGTGTCTTATAGAGAATGTTTTGCAGTTTCCAAAACCCTACCTCCATTTTCTGTACGATCATTAGTTTCCGAGTAATTGATTGTCAAAGTTGAAAAGGACTTTTTTTCCTTTGATCGATGATAGCTCCGCGGCAAATCATCGTACGGAGCTCAATAAGAGGTCAAATTAAAGCTGATTAAATTGTCTAAAAGAGCTTTATGGCCGCATGATGAAAAACATTTTTTTGAAGTCCACAGACCATTTTAAAGACGAGCAAAAATTTGGAAAAATTTGTTTTTATTGGTTTTCGGATGATTACGTGAGAACTACTCCCGCTAAAAAATTTTTAAGTCCAGATCTGCAAAACTAGACACTTGAGGCTACAATTACCTTTTTTTATTTTCTGTACGACCATTTTCTCCGAGTTATCCCTTGTTGAAAATCACCCAAAAATTTGGAATTTTTTTATTATCCTTTAATTTTTGTTACTAGTGTATATGCAAACATTTAAAACATAAAATTCAAATAAAGATATCGATTCTCTTTTAGTGCTAAACGCAGCTTAACTAGCTTCGTTTTTATGTTTTAACAATTTTTATATTGCAATTTGTAGAAACACTGCAAGTGTAATGTTAATGTAACGTATTTGCTGTTTTTGAAGGTCATATATGGTAGTTACATTATTTAAAAGAATTAGCTTTTTAAAACATCTACCTTTTTTGGTACATAGGTACATATGTATATTGGTACATTTGGTAGGGGTAAGTGGGGCAAGACGAAGAATAGGATAAGATGACAAATCGAAATTCAAACATAACGAAAACCCTTTCATACATAACAATTGTTATGAATTACATTCATAACAAGTTTATACATTTACCGATAGCTTCATTTCATCTTAGCAAATGCTAAGAGTGCTACAACATTACAGAAGCACAGTGTTAATAATCACCACACCCAGGGCATAGTGTGCCTTAACCATAAGGCAAACTAGGCATGTACTTAGGATCTACAAATGGCGAAGGACCTACGAAGTTTTGGTAGAAATTATATAATGAAATAAAAATAAAAAAGACTGTCTCAAAGAACTAACATTATTTTATTCTAGAATCAGACACAGACTTAAACTGCGTAACACAAAAAATGACTATAGCATAAGAGTTTAAACAAAAGTTTTTTATAGTACTAAAATAAATTCTTTCATGTTCTTTAAAAAACATAATATACTGATACTACATTAGGTACCCAACTTTAATTTCCCTTTTTACACAAAGTGTGTTGCAACATAAATAACTATTTTTTTGCGTGACTATCATTTAAAGGGGTTTTTGGGAGCCACCCTTGTTTTATTGCGGACAATATAAAAGTCACAATTTATAACACCTTGTAGAGAAGGGAAATTGCATTTTTTTAAACTTTACTTACGGGTACAGAATTTTCCTCGGACCTCTTTCCGAATCGGAGACGTAGAGATGGAGGCCTTTCAACTACGACCTGCGTAACAATTTTTTAAATTAATATTTTGATGACGTAATAGATGTATATATTTTTTTGAGAAACATTTTTGCCTAAAAACGGTTTTCCCTTAGTATCACGGTAAAGAAAAAGTGACATATGCAAAGGTCTATTTGTTATGATATGATGTCTATTTTATATGATGCTATAAAAAAATCACTTGTGATGTGGAAATTATTTATGCGTAAAAACATAAAAATGTATAAAACTTGTTTTTGCTGTGTTTGTTTTGCTGTAACGTTTTGGAAAACCGGGAGATAACCATACTTTAAACCAAATATAATTGTACATATGTACTAAATGTATTGCTTATCTGAGTTAGCTGTCTAGATGATAAGATAGAAAGGACACAAACAGAAATTACAGGACCGTATTCATATTCAAAGGTACGATGGTACATAAATATATATATAATATCCCAGCGGTATCGCAATACTATACATAGAAAGAGCATGGTTTCCTATTTTCGTTAAATTGGAAGACTCAAGAAATATTCTATACTGTTCGTGTTGGAATCAACTTGAACTAGCGTATTCTTCGTTTTTCGAGCAGTGCTGTACTCGACGTCACGTGATGAGCAGCGGACCACATGTGAATGTTTATGAATATAGGCTGTCAATGCGTATGCTTACATGCCGTTTGGCTTGGCTCAAACCAAGAAGACCAGAACTAAGAAGACAGAGCAGAGAGAAGAGAGAGCATAAGCAGTGTCGTTCTGTACTAATCTGTGTGCGTTAGAGTCCGTGCGAATTCAACAAACATTTTATTAACACTTTTGCAAAAAAATTATTCTATTGAATCTATACAAGCAATGTCTTTGCAATTACAAATTTGCGTAACTATCAATATGAAAATGTACTCAAAATATTTCTTGTTACGTACTTCAACGTTAACAATACAACAAAGGAAAATATTTCGTTTCATACATACATACATCAGTAATTTGAAATAATATCCGATTATTCTGACGCTCCGGAACGCTTCTTGTATCACACAATGCAACACAGCACTTTCGAACCGTATTTATTTAACATTCGGATTGTATTTTTAGTAAGTTTTTTTAATTAAAGAACTGTATTTACAAGACATAATAAATTTATTTACTATAGTTTTATTTCTAAAAGTGTTAAGTGCTCGAAGAAAATGTTGATGTATACGACTTACTGTATTGCAAAGGGTTAAAATCCAAAAATGTGGATAAAACGCGAATGGGATCAGCTACGATTTTAGATTTTATAAATTTTGAATCTACTTTTAATCTAGAATCAGCCTGCGCAAACCGATTTTGGACTCATTTTCATCATAATTTTTACACCTTCAAGCACACTGTGATAGCCGAATAGGTATTGCGTAGGAGTTGCATCAACACATTACTTCCCTTCCTCAACGTTTTGTGCAATGGGAACTTTGTCTCCCACCGCCTTCCTTTCTATTCACACTTGTTTCTCTAAAAAGAAGCCACATATTTTGAAAAAAAAACACAGACGCTGAAAGGCGACCCATGTTGAATAAACCCACACTGGCCATAAACCCTTCTACCATCCCTAAAGTAACTCTTCTTTACTCTGCATTACTCTTAAATTTAAGTAATATGCGGAATTGATTCCACGGCATACTTTACGGACGTTACGATATTTTGTTACATTTACTTTAAAAAATGATACACTTACTGGTTCGTATCCAATGTCGGTGCGTTTTCCAAAACGAAGCCTCAGTTGTGGCCCTCTGGACTTTCTCACGACTTGATGAAGTCCCAACCTGTCTTCCAGGTTATCCCTTTGCATTAAGATCTCGAAAAGGTCACGAATGTTATCTGAAAAAAGAAAACAAACTAACTTATCTGTAAAAATACGTCGTCTATCTTGCAAGAAAATCCCTCGCCGTCATAATTTTTTTATGGCGAAAAGAAAGGTTGCTTATTAAAGGTTATTTGATTTAGTCCATGTCCACTTGGAAAACGGCAGTTTGTTGATTTTTTTTGCAAAACTGTACAAGATATCTCAAAAACGTTTTGGTCACTGTATAACAATGCTTAAAGAACATATTGTCATTTTTTTCAAGTATTTCAAATATTTTTTTGCAAATATTTTGAAATATGGCTGTAATTTCAAACAACGTCAAAACATGTTATCTTGTCTTTCGAGAAAGATAGAGTAACTTTTTTTTTAAAATGTGCGTTTTTACGACTATTAAAATGCCACTGGTTTGAAAAAAAATATTAAAACATGGTCAAATTTTTGTTTTAAATTATACATTATGCTAATTGCAGTGTGTTCACCGAGGCCAAATTACGAGCATTAGCTTTAAAGCAGCAGACAAATGACATCAGAGCAAGTCATGTTAGTGAAGTGAAATCAATATCTAATGAAATCCGTAGAAGAGGGAATAGTGTATTTTTGAGCATAAGAAATTGATACAAATGTATGACGTACGTAGAAGACATCTCCACCATGCGCCCATGTTTATATAGCCGCGTCTGGATTAATGGTGCCTGGAAATGACACTGGACTTATCTTGAAAGGATCGAAAATAAACCAAGTAAAGAAGTAAACTAAGGCCTCTAAAAAAGATATTTTTATAGGTATCAGTTAATATTAGCGTGATATAACAAAAAATATTATTTCTTTTACAGCAACAAACATTTTGGAGGTAAGACGTATTTATTTCTCATATGCAGGGTGTACCTCAACATGTGTCATGCATGAAATATTTATTTTCATTCAAAAAAAAAAGACTTTGTCCAAAAGACAATGCGATGTTCAACCATTTTTTCAATTACTTCATATTTTTTTCAAAAATTGTCTGATAATGTAACCGATTTTGTATCTTTAATAACAGCGAAGATACCAATGGTGCGTACTTAATTTGAATCAAGGATTGTCAATGAAGTAAGTATTCACATTCATATTCCTTCCGTTACTTTAAATATTGCACAAATTTTGTGAAAAACAGGAAAAGCTAATCCAATCAGTGTTAAATTATATTTTAGATAACATCCTCAGTCAAACACACAGCGTTTTACAGGTAAACTTCATCCCAACATGATTATATTCGTATGATTGTTCTTGTGATCCTCGCAATCGTTACATTGAGCGTTCTGGGACAACGACAGAAGTAACGGCCCTCATAAAAATGACGTTAGCTTCACTACGACGTACGGAACGATAAGTAAAAAAAAATACATATATATAGTCCCGACAATAAAAGACAATGCGTAGGTATATCTCTCCAAATGAGAGGCAACGTAATTCGCCTTTTAAAAACGCTGCTTTGTTTTCTCCTACAAAAGCCGTCAGGTACTCTAATTGCAGCATTTAAAGCTTATCGTTTTTTTTTCGTTGTCGTTTCAGCAGCTTATCCTGGTCATTTTTTAGATGCCTCATTGCGAGGAATTCGGTGTATGGCCTCCGATGCCGTTCAAAATCGTCGTTTTCTTAAATTTATCACTCCATTAATGTAGCTTGCAGATGGGAATTGGATAATTTGGGAGGCCTCTTTGGCAATAAAGCATGCGGTAGAAGGGGAAAGCCAATATAAGGGCACTAATGATGCTAATCCTGTTATACCATTGAAGAGTGTAAGTACCCACCAAACCGTCAAAGCAATTTCGAATTTTTTTACAATAGAATTTTTTTATATCCGCTCTCCAGGTGTAAAAATACTCATAATACATTCATATGTGAAAACAACAATTATTTTCTACTTTTAAAATCGTATTGTTTGATGTATTGTTAGGTGTACTGACTCTTTGGCCAAACCTTTTATATTTAACACTTTTTACTGTAAGAAAATGGGAACTAATAAAAAGTATTGAAATAGATCATAGAAAACTACTGTCCCTACACCCTACACATACGAAATATAGATGTTAATTAGCTAATTGGATTAAAACAAAACAGTAGCTATCAAATAAATATATCTTTCATTGGTTGTCGCCTAGCAACTGGTACCATATGCCCATATTTTTTCAATTAAAATGTCTATTTTTATCTCATTTCGACTTCCAATTAACCCGTATCAAAGGGAAGCTGTCAAAAGTGTTTACATGTCAGGCAAAAACAACATTTTTTTTCCAGAGACAACGGTGGATGTAAATAGGTAACACTTTGTAGTTCTATTATACGAATATGTATAAATACCTTTTTATCTCAAAATAAAAAAAAAAAAAACTCTTTTGTTTGAACCTCAATTTTATTCATAATAGGCTAAAGGATGTTTGTAGTATTTGCCCAATGGCTGAAAAATAACACAAACAAAGTGATACCAATATGGCGACTCCCAGAGCGGTACTTGATATTTCTTGATACCAAAATTCTTCCATTCGCCTTCATCCGTATTTTTAACTTCTAGCCAGTATAAATAATATTATTTAAATGATGAAGAAAATTATTTAATTAGTGGAAATTACAACAACTTTATTTAGATATTTTTTGTTTGTAATGTGAGTAAATAATAAAAAAACTTGCTAAATACTAAACTGGATAAATCCATAAAATTAAAACATTGTAACTTTTTATACTTTATGGTGATACCAATATGGCCGACTCACGTGAGGCGTGGGAACGTGGACATTCCTTCTAATCTATTCTGAACTCAATATATCATCTGTAGGGTTCGGAAAGTGTGCGACAACGCAGGGCTGGACTCGTAATCCGTCATGTCATTGAAGGAAGGACATATGAGAGACCAAAAAGACATGAGTAAAAATGTGTTAATAATGTACATACCTATCGTTTGTGTCATTTAGAAACACCGACTGTCTTCATTGATTGAGAGTATGTTGCCACTAGTCATTCTGCATTTCTTCTCGTTAAACGTGAGCGATTTGGCATGTACATATGGTTGTAGAAGAGAAATTATAGTTCGGAAAAGATAGAGGACGACACACCACGCACTATTTTCACGAATTTCGCACAGTTGTTTGTACCACTAACAGTTGTTTGTTGTCACTAACAGCAGTACATTATTATTATTTTTACATCTACAGAGGATAATGCGCGTGTTATAGTCTTTCTAAACTCAATGTGAAGACGTATATTTTAATTCCTTTGATGGCTAACGCCGCCCAATGGCGTGCATATATCTTTTATAAATTTGAAAATCGTGAAATAATTTTTTTCATTCAAATCAATATAGGAGATTAAAATTAACCTGCATACAAAACTCTTAATATTTGTAATATAATTTTCTGTAAATAATGCTCGTTTAGCCAGACAATCTGAAAAAATTGTTTGTGTTAATAAACCTAGCTGAAATACACGTCACTGGCGGAAATAAGTAAGAATTCCTAATGTCGTAAATCATTTTAACGACGTCATAAAACATTTTACGACACAATGGACCACATAAATAGCTAACGCATATATATTGGATGCAATTGCACAATACTCTAATGGGTTACTGGAAATGTATCTGGCTGAACGACGACGGCTGGCTGAACGGACTTGGCTGAACGAAACAGCAAAGGCCGGAAATTATTTTTTCCAGCAATTTTAAACGCCTTATTTTAATCTAACTAAAATTTCGTTTTTTTAAATATTTCCAAACTAGCTTTCTCCGAACACGCACGGCTAACTTTACGCCAGTATGAAGTATAATTGTATAGTGAGCGTCGCAGAATTGAAGCAAATTTCTTAATTTTAGCCATTTTTTGCAAAACCCTTTTTTTTTTTTTTTTTTTTGGGGGGTTTTTTTTTTTTATTTTTAAAGTGGGTATAAATGATGATTTGTTACTTCAGCGACTGTATATCGACTATGTTTGCAGAATAGTCGGCTTCTTTTTTTTACAACACTATTTTTTTTTTTTTGGGGGTTTTTGTTTTTATTTTTTTTTTTCCCCCCTCGGCTTCTATAAAATATGTGATCCGTCTATTATAAGTCCTTTTTAATCTCATATTTCAATCACCTTTTTTAGTCTATTCACAAATGGTAATGACTGTGCCATTATTGCAAAGTCCACACAAAATCAAATATTGAGTAAATCCACTACACGAACTCTTAAAGGAATACATACACGGTGCAAAATACGTAAGTACACACGTTTATTGTTAGTCACTCACGACACATATAATTATTTTAAACTCGGCCTTCTACCGTTCGTCGGTCGCGCGTCGGGTAACGATTACTAATACTAATCGAACAACGGAACGCTCGCTGCGCTATATGGATAAATTGCATATAGCCTTCCCTCGCTCCCATCACAGGAGAGTCCCAGTGCGTGTTACCAGTCACGGTCAGTGGCGTACGTATGCAGGGGCAAGAAATACACGCGTACATAATTTTACAAGTTAAAAAATACTCTTTATACTTTAATTATTATAGAGTTGTATAGTGCCGACCCTGCGTTCTAGCATACTTTCCCGACCCTAATCGTCGATCACTTTTTCAGAGTTTCCTGTCCTATATTTGGAGTTCTCTGTTTGCGTAGTGTAACATAATTAAAAAAGAAATGTTTCACGTCATACTAATATCACATTTCAAAATATATTAAAAAGGTCACCAGGCTCAATTAATTATCATATTAATAAGGATTAACGATGAAACAAAAAAAAAACACATGAAGCCAAGCGAGGAAGCGTCAACGTGAACCATTTATTGATTGAGGTTCACATAAATTTTACCACAATGACAGTCTACCCTTTGTCATTCCGTTAATATGGTGGATATTCGCTTCACTTAGCCAGTCGTATATCGAACGTTTTAACTTAAAGCAAAATCGATATAGTACGCATTACGTTAATCATTCCATTAGCATTAGCATAATTAAGTAACGGTAATATCGGTCAACTCATCTGAAACATTTTCGATGTGAATAATAGGGTAATGTTTATTTTTAATATTATTTTCCCTTAGGAAGGAACACACTATTTTCGTTTCCTAAAAAGAGTTGGAGATAGAAACGAATTATAACAAAATAATTGTTTATTACAATTTAATAGACAAATGTACAATTAGAAATTTCAAAATAATTCAGAATAAATAAAGAAGGCATATCCCAAGAGACCACTTTAGATAATTTGCCTTTTTGACATATCACTTTTTACACTGTACGCAAAAAATACACATTTTTTTCGAACCCACTGAAAAACGATTAAAAAAAATCACCAATTACACAGGCCACCAAGGGTCAGGAACCAGAAACCCTAACATACTTTTCCGAAGGTTTCCGGGGCGCTGAATCTGAAAAATGTCATTTATAAAACTAAACAAAAGATTTAGAGATGTGTAATTGACTTTTCGAAATAGATTGAAAATGATCCCCATTTTACGAAACGTGTCATTACTGGTGACGAGACTTACGACCCGGAAACCAAGCACCAAAGCATGGAATAGCACACTTCAAGCTCTCCAAGACCCAAAAAAAAAACAAGAATGAGCAAGTCGAAGATCAACTGCATGCTGTTTTGTTTTTTTGATAGCCAGAGGATTGTCCGCAAAGAGTTTGTGCCTCCAGGCCAAACAGTAAATCAACACTTTTACAGAGAGGTTCTTGAAAAACTTCGAAAAAAGGTCGTGCGTGTGAGACCAAACATTAAGAACAACTGGAGGTTGGATCACGACATTGCGCCTTGTCACAGAGCCATTTCAGTAAACAAGTTTTTAGCCAGTAAAAACATTCCTGTGGCTCCTCAGCCTGCCTATTCGCCTGACTTGAGTCCTTGTGACTTTTTTCTCTTCCCGAGATTGAAAAATCATCTCAAAGACGTAATTTTGGGACCATAGTAAACATTCAAACGGCTCTAACCGACTAGCTGAAGGTTATTCCAGTATATGAGTTCCTGCACTGCTATGAACAATGGAAGAATCGTCTCCAGCGCTGTGTGGCCTCCCATGGAAGTTATTTTGAAGGAGATAATACTGAATTGTAATTCTATTCGAATAAAAAATTTTAAAAAAAATAAGTCTCACCACTTAATTTACACACCTCGTAAATGGGATGTAATGGGATGGGATAAAGTCAGGTTCGATTTTGCGAAAGAACAACTGGCTCCATGATTCCTAAAAATGATATGCTTCTGTAACTTAATTTAACGGCATTAAATTAAATATAAATACTGTAGTTTTTTGAAGCGGTTACCGCGATTTTATAAGAAATTTTAATTTATTTAAACGTAATTTGGTCCGGTTATAACTAGAAATCTGCAGGCGAAAAAAATATATATATAATTTCAACAATCGGCGAATTGCCAGTACCTGGAAAACCTCTTTGTTTTTCACCTTCCGTAAGGTCGATAGCAGTTAACTTCTAGGAAAAGCTAAATGCTAAATAAAAGTTTTTGCATAAAATATTCGAATTAACTATGATGAAGAAGTGATTTTGCCATGAAATAAAATCTGTAATTCAGCATAACCGATGGTTACATCTTCATGCCTAGGTCTTTCTCTAAATGGTAAATTCTGTAAGTAACTTTGTCTAATCCTGCAGTCTTTGTTCATTTTTAACTAAACAATATGGAGAGTTTCTACTATCAAATATCCATTTTATGTATGTAAATGCATTTGTTCATACATGTAAAAGCTAAAATTATTTACAACTTATAGTTAAAAAAAACAAACAAAAAGTACCACATGTTTTTTTAGTTAGTAAACAGTATACCGGATGTCCCGGATTTTTTTGGTCACGATGTTCTTCTATATTATTGAAATTTAATTTTATAAATATAAGTATTTAATTTATAATGTTTTTGTTGCACGCACCAACAGACATGGTAAACAAATAAGTAGTTGAATGTTTATCACTAGTGTCAACAAAAAGAAGCAATCGTGAGAGTGACATTAAGCAGACAAACTCATCAAACGTCTTTGTTCATGAAGAAGGTATGTTACATACCTTCAAACTACGAGGTGTATAAATTAAGTAATGATACTGGCAACATAGCGCCAGATCTAGCAACATTACGGAGACAGGACTTAGAAGGGCGGTAGGTTAACATGTAATGCACCTTCAGTACAAGTTTGAACTTGTTCGAGTCATTTGTTTGTTTTTTGTGACTGTTTTCGTAAACCGTTTTCTTCTAGTGTGTTTTAAAAATGTGTGAAGTTGTTTTAAAAATGTTTTAAAAATGAGTACGGCTCAGAAACCAAGTGCCATAGTATGGAATGGCATACTTCAAGCCCTCCAAGACCTAAAAAAAGAAAGAATGAGCAAGTCGAAGTTCAAGTGCATGCTGATTTGCTTTTTTAATAGCCAGGGAATTGTTTACAAAGAGTTTGTGCCTCCAGGGCAAACAGTAGGTTCTTGAAAAACTTCGAAGAAGGGTAATGTATGTGAAACAAACATCAAGAACAACTGGATATTGCATCACGACAATGCGCCTTGTCACACAGCCATTTCAGCCAGTAAAAACATTCCTGTGGCTCCTCTGCCCCCTTATTCGCCTGACTTGAGTCCTTGTGACTTTTTTCTCTTCCGAGATTTAAAAATCAGCTCAAGGGATGTCATTTTGGGACTGTAGAAAACATTCAAACGGTTGTAACCGACCAATTGAAGGCTATTCCAGATGAGTTCCAACACTGCTATGAGGAATGGAAGAATCGCCTTCAGCGCTGTGTGGCTTCCCAAGGAAGTTATTTTGAAGGAGACAATACTGAATTGTAATTCTATTCGAATAAAAAAAAATTAAAAAATCAGACTCATTACTTAATTTACACACCTCGTATACCAATGGTAAAATGAAATGCTCCGTGTAAACTAGACCTCGAAGTGGACGTCTAAGAGTTGCAAATATGCCTTGCATTTGTATTAGCCCAGGTGTGATTTTCATAAAGTTTATCTGGTCTTAAACGATTTTGATTTTTTGTAACATCTTTATTTGTATTAGTTAGGAAATGCCAGTTTCGTTACTTTTCAACTGAAATATAGAGTGGCGAATCACTGAATCCACAAAAGTGGATTTGAAGAATGAATCCACCTCAAATATAATAGAATTTATCTGCAATAAGATTTTGACACTATAACTGTTCTGATTTATCTGAGGTCAAGTAACGAAATTTTGTTCTTATATTTTCTTCACGTCCTGTATGTAGTTACATCTCTGCTGTAGAATGAAAAAATCAAACACAGTCTTATTTTCAATAAGAGCTCTCAAATTATCTTTCGTTCGAAATTCAGGTACATACAAAAAGAGAGAGTAGGTATCTAAAAAACGTTGTAGAAGGCAGAAAATGTATAAGCCCAAAGTAAAACTTTATTGCAACTTATGGAATTGTTTCCGCAACAGTCTCGGAACAAATTCATCGCCTATCCTTATAAATCCTGATTGTATCGTTTAATAACGGTAAATATTTATCGTGAAAATTAATATATTAAACCAAAGGGCACACCAGACGTGGTTTCGTGTATAAATAAAGTATTAGGAAAATTAGTAGAGAGGCTAAACTGGCATCAACTAAATTTCAAAAACGGTTATTTGACAGTTTAATACTCACACAATTACGCTTAATTTGTTGGCGAAATTTAAAGATAAATTTAAAACAGATTTGGCTTTCCAAACACAAATTATTCAGAATACTTTTTTTAACTTAAGCTTAGATTACCGACATAAAGGTAATCTCATAGACACGACAAATGCTACATGGTTAGAAAGAAATGCACTTTGTATATCCTGCTGAAAAACTGGTGGGGAGAAAATTTTGAAAATATACAGTGTGGCCCACCTAAGATTGCAGCACCCTTATTTTTCTGTTAATTATTATTAGGTATTTGATTAATTTCAAATTTAAGGGTGAGGAAATTTCGATAAGGCAACTGATTGGACGTACTATAGAAATTGGATTATCCAAACCATAATATTGATTTAAAAACCAATTATCCGAACACTCAGAACACGTCGTTTTTTTTTTGTCTTTTTCCCGTAGTTTCTTGGTTTTTCAAAATATACGAACCTATTTGAAATTAATTCTCGATTATCCGAAAGAACCTTGTTCCCAATTAGTTCGGGTAATCGAGTTGCTATTGTATTAACATTTGATATACATATGTCAATAACGTGCGACTTTGAAAGAGTATTTGAAGAGTCAAATTATTTTATTCAAATTTCAGTCACACTGTCATTTTTAATTGTCATTTTTTTTGTCATTGTTTTATTTAAAAAAATGTTTTTATTTAAATGTATTTTTGTACCAATGATGTTATGTTGTTTCAACAAATGTTATTAATCATTTTTAATAAGTCACAGGCGTCCAGAATTTATAAGCATACCATCTGGCAACCCCTAAGTATACCCGCATAATATGTTATGAAATTAATTTTCTTGAAAACTTTTATCAATATTTTAATAAGTAATATATAACAAGAACTAGCAAGTTCTGTATTACAACATGGCTTTGGTAGAGACACAGTTGCCCGTTTAATTGAAAATTATCCATAAATTTAGGCAATTCATCAAAATTCGGAATACATTTGGCAGTAATAGATTACTTAAAGAAAACAACCGTTTTTCCCAAACTAGAAGGGGCAAAATGAATGTGATTGGACGCGACGTTTTGTTTTTATAAAACTTTGCTACAATCTATACTACAATTAAATCCTTAATTTATTTCTAAATTAAGTTGTATAGAAACCCTCACATCAAATTCCACTCTTAACCAATTGAACCATATTTTTAATTAAATCCAATTTTCTTATTGTCTCAATTTCTTTAGTTTTCGTCGCTTAGCTAGTAATCGACTAGCTATAATCTAATATTTAGGTATCTGCTCCATTCAAAAACATTCCTTTTATATCCCCGTTCTTCGGACACAGATTTAAATAACATTTTTGAAAACGGAACACATTTACATTTATTCGTTTTATTATAATTTATTTAATTGTGTGAGTGGACCTAGTAACATTTAGGGACATGGAGAAAAAATTATAATAATGATTAATAAAAAAAAAGATGAATAAATATTACTTTTAAATTGTTTTGAAACGCTATTGGAATATTTTAAAAATTCGTGATCACAAAAGTATATTTCACAGAGCGTTTAGTAATTGTTCATATACAGACGTTAGTGTTCAGTATACCGTACAGTACTAAAATATTAAGATTTTTGTTAAATTTTTGAGACTAGTTTTCTCTATGTATATATGTAATAATAATTTTTTTTTTATTTCTGTAAGACAAAAATGTTTGGGACAAATTCCCTGCCTACTCAGCCTGCTGGTAAATTCGCCACTGTTGTAATTCAAACAAAATTTTGCATGCCTGGGGAATACTATAATTTTTTTTACAATGTCTAAAACCCTAAAATTATTATGCATGAGTTTTCTTTTATCAGTTTTTCGTCAAAAACCCTTTTTCAAGTTATATGTACGAGACCAGAATTATATAGTTTGGCCCAATGTTATTTTTGGTAAGATTTCTGAAACACAGAGTTCATACTGCGTATACGACAATTATCCTTTATTACATTACTTATCATATTATTTATTACATTATTCATCCTACAAATTGCCAATAAAGGGCAATAGTTGTATCCATAGTATGAAGTCTTTGTTTCAGAAACCTTACCAAAAAATAACATTGGATATGATTCTGGACTCGTTAGGGTTAGAACCAAATAGTGCTTGGTACATGATTTTGCGGTATAACATGATTTTGGTCCCTGTTTTATCAGATGAGCTCAGTAAATACGTGCTGAAATGTCAGTTATGTTAAAATACATACAGCGTATTTTTGCCAGAGATCACAAATCTCCGATTACGTCACGGGAAAATCGCCACATATTCCAAATTCAAATAGGGAAATTATCTGGTGATATCGTTAAGTTATACAAAGCACCATTTTGCATAATCTAAAATGGCGACTTTGTGTCACTTCTGGTATATTCAGAACAGTAGCTTATTTTAAATTATTTAAAATGACATGTTTTTTATGTCCCAGGTCACATTTGAATTCTACTTATTACATTCGTATCACATTATGTGCGAGAGGGATCTAGTGGACTGTATTCGAATAAGGCACTTACGTTTTCTTCCGTAGGCCGCGATCTCCCAAGGTCTATGTGCACGTGGGTGCTTCCTTCCGATGCACTTATGCCGGCCGGCGTCACTGATGTGCACTGCAGTTGGGATAACCCAAAATAGTCACTGATGCACTGTGCAAGTAGATGCACTAAAATATCTGATGCGTTGTTAACGTAGGAGAGAGCAAAAGTCGCGTGTCTTGTCTTCAGAGAGTTGAGTTAAAATTCATACATGACACTGCTGTCCTTGCCTTTTTTGGAGCGGAGAGTGGGGAAAAAATGACAGTGTATGAGTAATGTTGGTTGCATACACTTGAGGAGTAAAATTAATTAAAATATTGAATAAAGACGGAACATACCGCTCACCTAAAATGTTACTAACATTTTACCGGAGAAAGGAGAGGGAGAGAGGAGTTAAGGAGAAAAAGGTAGGAGAGATGAGAAGTTTAATTGGAGGGTAAAGGACAGACCTTGAGACAGGTCTTTGAGATTGCCCGCGCTGTGCGCACCGTGACCACGCGTGTAACATTATCGCGACCAGGGTGAACACATTCAACTCGACCAATGTGCCAAGTTTGAGGTGGTGACAATTCATCCTTTAAGAGAACGAGGGTGCCTATTTCAATTGGCACTGAGGAATCTAGCCACTTGCTTCGTTGCAAGAGCGTGTGTAAATATTCCCGATGCCAGCGACGCCAAAAGTCCTGGTGCATACGGAGGAGGAGCTGCCAACGATTAAGACGTCCAAGGGTTATTTCTGTGACGTCATCATCGGGGAGAGAATTGAGAGGATTAAGAGTCAGAAAATACCTGGAGTGAGTACTGAGAGATCTCTTGGGTCCGAACTCATTGGGCAGAGAGGGCGAGAGTTGAGAACTGCCTCGATTTGAGTAAGAACTGTGTTGAGCTCTTCATATGTGAGAATTTGTGTGCCAACGACTCGAGTCAAATGATGTTTGACGGACTTGACCCCTGCTTCGAACAAACCACCAAAGTTTGGAGAGGCAGGGGATTGAAATGCCAAGATATGTGTTCATGCTCTGATGTGGAGTTTTTCATGAGAGAAGCCAGCTGTTTGGCAGCACCAACGAAGTTAGTTCCACAGTCAGAGAAAATGTCCGTACACTACCACGCGAGAAGTAAAACGACGAAAGGCGGCTAGAAAGGCTTCCGTAGACAAGGATGAGACTAATTCGAGGTGTATACATTTAGTGGCCATACAAACAAATACACATATCCAAGCCTTTTGGGACTTAACACCACGATGCTTTCCTAGAGTAATAAAGAAAGGGCCTGCAAAGTCAACACCTACTTTGGAGAATGGTTTTATTTGAGAGATTCTAGCAGCAGGGAGGTCACCCATGAGTGGTTGATGAGAAATTGGCCTTGCACGAAAGCACGTGTGACAACGAGAGATTACTCTACGGATAGCTCGTTTTGCGCCTAAAATCCAATATCGCTGAGATAGCAAATACTGAAGAGTTTGAGCTCCGGGGTGAAGAAAGACCTTATGAGTGTGATCTATTATGATATCCACGAGTCTGTGTTTGCTTGGCAAAAGACAAGGATGTCTTTGGGAGAAAGAGAGATAAGAGTTACTTAAGCGACCGCCCACCCTGAGAACTCCTGATTTATCCAAAAATGGAGTTAACTTCTTAAAAGTCCTTTGGAGTGGTCGCTGAGATTTGAGGCGATAAATTTCTGTCGAGAATTCCTCTTCTTGTACATTTTTGATAAGAAGGGTTAACGAATTTTCTAATTCTGAACGAGATAAATAACCAGACTGCTTGGCCTGAGCGTGTTTGAGATTGTGAAGAAATCTTAGAATGTAAGCCAAGATTCGTTGAATTTTAGAGAGTGAAGAGTATTTTTCAATTAGTTCAGAAAGAGTGTTTTTGAAGGGGTTTGATTCTCTACACTGAGGAGAGTGACATGGTGTTTTTCTTCATCAGTCTCTGGAATATCAGAGGAGAGTTGCCAATATTCTGACGACATAGAGAGCCATCGAGGTCCGGAAAACCAGAGAGAGTTTGAGATTAGAGCAGATGGCAATAGTCCACGGAGGCGGATCGGCAGGATTACTCCTGCGAGCTAATATGTCGCCAAATTGAGGAAGGGACGTTCTCATGAATCTTAGTGACCCGATTACATACGAACGTACCCCATCGGTGAGGTGAGGAATTAATCCAAGCGAGAGTTATAGTCGAGTCTGACCATGCATAAACTTTAGAGATGGTTATATGATCTTCGAAAAGTGACAGTACTAAGTTCATCAGTTCGGAGAGAAGTAGAGCTGAACAGAGTTCAAGTCTGGGAATTGATATGGATTTCAGTGGAGCAACCTTAGATTTTGCACAAATAAAGTTGACCTGAATTTTACCAGAGGGTAGAGTAGAGCGCAGATAAATAACCGCTGAGTATCCCCTAGAGCTGGCATCACAAAACCCGTGTAATTCTAGAGCAATGTAACTTTCGGGAATAATGTGACGAGGAATATGAATGTCCTGGATAGCAGAAAGTTCCTGTTTGAATTGAGTCCAAATGTCTAAAATGTCATCAGACGGGAGAGTCCCAATCAGTGTTTCTGGCCCAGAGCTGTTGAATTATGAACTTCAAATATAGAGTGAGAGGGGTCAAGAAACCTAATGGATCGAATATTCGAGCGAGGTCCGATAACATTGATCTTTTTGTACAGATTTTCTGGAGAGGCGTGATTTTAAAAATGAAACTGTCTGAGGAGGGAGACCATTGAAGACCTAATATTTTAACTGTCGAATCAGTTTCTGAGTCTAATGCAAATGGTAAACTGCTAGATGGCAAGTGAGTGAGTAAACCTGGGTGATTACTAGCCCATTTACGTAATTCAAAACATCCTTTATTGAGAAGTGATATGAGCTCTTGTTGAACTTCAAGAGCAGAGTTCAAAGAGTTGCTGCCAGATAATACATCATCGACGTATACATCGGTTTCAAGAATTTTTGAAACATAGGAAACTCATTTTTAAATTCCTTCGCGAGTTGTAACAAAGTTCTAATGGCAAGAAAAGGAGAGCAATTCATACCATACGTGACCGTATTGAGAACAAAGGTTTGAACTGATCATCTTTTGAGAAACGCCATAATATCTTTTGATAAGAGCGATCTTTCTCGCGAACTAAAATCTGCCTAAACATCTGTTTAATATCTGCTGAATACCACAGCATGGAGACGAAATCTGAGTAGGATTGAGTTCAGATCTTGTTGAAGTTTGGGCCCAGGAAGGAGAGTATCATTGAGTGAATAATTATTCATGTCCTTTGCACTAGCGTCGAAAACTACTCTCAGCTTAGTGGTTGAGCTGTCCGGTTTAAAGAGCAGTGATGGGGAATATAATAAGAGTGCAAGTCTGAAGAAATTTCCTTACATGGAGACATATGACCTGACAACAGATAGTCCATCATAAATTCAGAATACTGAGAGAGAAGGTTTGGTTGGTTATAGAGACGACGTTCGAGTGAGTTAAGTCTTCGTAAAGCTAGGTCACGAGTACCTTGGAATGTTGGAAGATCCTTTCGGAAAGGAAGAGCTATTACAAAACGACCAGATTCCAAATGAGAAACGGTACTGGAATAATGATTTTCAGCGAGATTATCCTCGGGTGTCAATTTTTGAGAGCGAGGAACCTTGCTCCAAATCCCAAAATTTAGTTACTAACCTTTCCAAAGAAAGATCAGCGTGAGAGAGAAAAGTGTTAGAGACGATGGTAGTAGGAGGTTTCTCCATTTTACCTGTAACCATCCATCCGAAGATTGTGTCAATGGCTACTAAACCATTCGAAAGGTTAAGGGTAGCACCTTTTAGAATATGACCAAAGTGTCAGCACCTAATAGCATATCTATAGGGCCAGAGATATTAAATTTAGGATCTGCCAAAGAGAGATTTGAGAAATTCGATAATATGGTATCTTCGAGAGAGACAGAGGGCATATTCGAACAAATCCTAGAGAGAACAATAAAATCCAACTCAAATGTTGGAGAGGTGTCCTGACAAGGTCTAATACTAGAGGAGACGATTTGAGAAGAGTGAGCACTAGTCTGACCTATGCCACAGACTGAGATATTAGACGAGCGTCTAGCTAACCCCAGTTTATTTGCACAACGAGAGAGAGATATAGTTAGAGTCGCTAGCACTATCAATAAGCGCTCTAACTGGTGTAAATTGTCCGTGTCCATTCAAAACACCAACCATGGCAGTAGACAACAACACGAGAGAATTATCGTGCGATAATAGAGTGTTAGATGTAGAGAGCGAATCATGAGGTGAGTGAGTCAAGGACGTCGAAGATGACGCTTAGATTGAGTCGAGTGAGTGTTAGGCTGAGAAGTACTTGGAGACGAGTTATTGTTCGGAGCATTTGAGGAAAAATGTAACAATGTGTTATGTTTCTTGAGCACTTCCTGCACACTCCACGAGAGAGACAATTTTCAACAGAGTGTTTATGTCCTAAGCAGTTTGTACACCACTTATTCGTTTTCGCACAAGAAAATCTTTCTTGAGGAGATTTCATAAGAAAATTGGGGCAATGATAGATCGAATGGTCAGCTTTACAAAGCGGACACGACATTTGAGTGTTAGTGGTGAGAGAAGTAGAGGTAACTGATCTGCTTGTAGAGTATTGCCTGGGTTTTGACCCGACTTTGATAAATCAGCTGCTTTCAAGTTAAAATTCCTAGATAAGGCAACTTTACTCTGAGCGTCGCACTGTTTATCCAGAAAGTCTAGTAAGATTTCAAAAGAATCTTCCGTATTTGAAGATATGTCATGAGAAAGTTCGAAACTGTAGCAGTTGATTTATCCAAGCGATCAAATAACATGTTAAATAAAATAAAGTCCCACTGCTTGACTGGAAACTTCATATTTTTTAAAATAGAGACATTTTCACGAAAGGCATCCACAAGAAAGCGAAGAGCCCCAGGACCTTCGGAGCCGCCGAGTTTTTTTGTATTTTCTATAGCATGCCAATGAGCTGTAGCTATAATAAGAGGATTGTCATACCTCTTGACAAGTGCATTGTATGCAACTAAATAATTAGCGCTATTAAGCGGAGTGGCCCTTGTCAAATTAAAAGGTTCACCTTTAAGGCACTGTAGAAATAATTGAATTTTTCAATATTTGATAGAGAGTCATTTTCATGAATGAGAGAGCGGAAACTATCTATAAAAGTTTGCCACTGAGAAATATCGCCATTAAATTGCGGTAAACCAATTTTAGGGAGTTTTACATTTTGTTTTACACCTACAGATTTAGAAGAAGTATCTAAAGTATCTTTACTGTCACCAAAAAGTTGTTTGAAAACAGCCTGTACATAAAATAGTGAGAATTAAATTCTGTTTGTACTTTATATTCCTCCTCTAAATCACCGTCTTCCATGGTAGAAACGATATTCAAAATATTGGTGTGCTGCTTATCAAAGCCTGCTTTAATTTCACTTAAAACAGCGAACCTACATTTAAAATTATCATGTAGAGATTTATCTGTGAGCGCACTATCTGCAATTTGTCTAAGTTCTTTTTATGTTAACAATGTGAGTTTGCCTAAACGCATTGGCTTGCTTTAATTTAGACATTGTGAGAGAATAAAGAAATATTTAATCTTGAAAAAGAGAAATGTCAACACTTAGTATGTATTCAAAATTAAACTAAGCGCGAGAGTAACTTTATTAAAAAATAACAAAGTATTATTGAGAGAGAAATCAATTTGAATCGTCAAATAATAAAGACCGTAAAGTTAAGCCTTTATTTTTGAGAGAGCGAGTGTAAAATTCTACAAGTATAAATAAACACGGATAAATAAGACAACGCGAGAGCAAAAAACGCTAGCAGTACGCACAGCGCGAGACAAAAAAACAATAACACCGTCAGCCAAGCGGTCACCTGACACATGCGGCTAGAGATAAGGAAGGAATGTACCGAGAATTGGCGGTAAAATATCAATAAAATAATAGATGATATGCGTCTATTATTAAGTATATTTAATGAGATAATTATAAAAATGCACCAACTGATCAAGGAAAAATCCGGGAGAAGGTACCAAGAAATATGTGGCGAGAGGGATCTAGTGGACTGTATTCGAAATAAGGCACTTACGTTTTCTTCCGTAGGCCGCGATCTCCCAAGGTCTATGTGCACGTGGGTGCTTTCCTTCCGATGCACTTATGCCGGCCGGCGTCACTGATGTGCACTGCAGTTGGGATAACCCAAAATAGTCACTGATGCACTGTGCAAGTAGATGCACTAAAATATCTGATGCGTTGTTAACGTAGGAGAGAGCAAAAGTCGCGTGTCTTGTCTTCGAGAGAGTTGGAGTTAAAATTCATACATGACACTGCTGTCCTGTGCCTTTTTTGGAGCGGGAGAGTGGGGAAAAAATGACAGTGTATGAGTAATGTTGGTTGCATACACTTGAGGAGTAAAATTAATTAAAAATATTGAATAAAGACGGAACACATTAATATCTATTATCTTCCTCCTAAAATGAACGGTTTTCAAGATTTATTGAAAACCGATAATTTATCCACAAAAATAAAAAAAAAATGCGTATCAAAAGTAAACGCTTTAAAAACAAACCAATTTTTCATCATAACGTGTGGGTCCTTCACATAGATAATTCATGTACATAAAACAAAACACATAAAAAAGGTTAAACGATGGTTCTTTGTCAACTTTAATGACATTAAAAAATGTCGTGTTGACTCTCAGTATTAAATCGGAACGCTTCATCTCACGTTCGATACGCTAAATATTGCAATAGCAAACACAAAGGACGTAATCTATACGCTTTTTTCATGAAAATTTCAATACATCCTAATTTATCCTTCACGCCGCCATAAAATGGGCATTTATGCGTAACACAAATGTCGTATGCAAATATCGGGCCTGAAGCTCTGGTGCGATTTATCGCTTCATATTTTGTAAGCTGGCTATTTTTTGATTTTTTATGTGACGTCGAGCTATTCGCAGATAAAATAGTGTTGAGATCGTAGAAATTAACTCTACGGTGATATAGTACATAAGAGATGTGTAAATGAGGTAATAAGACCGGCAACGTAGCGCACGATCTAACAACACTGCGGAGACGGGACTTGGAAAGCGGTAGGTTAACATGTAATGCACCTTCAGTACAAGTTTGAACTTGTTAGAGTCATTTGTTTGTTCTTTGTGACTGTTTTCGTAAACCGATTTTTTTCTGGTGCGTGTTAAAAATGAGTGAGCAACGGTGTGCTATCAGGTTTTGCTTCAGACTTGGACACAGCGCAACGGATACTTTTGCAAAACTTCAACACGCCTACGGAGACAGTGGTTTTTCAAGAGCCCAGGTTTTTCGGTGGTTTAAGACATTCTCAGAAGGAAGAGAGTCGATTGAAGATGAACCACGCAGCGGAAGGCCTTCATCTTCAAGAACCGATGAAAATATCGATAGAATACGGGATCTTGTGCGTTCAGATCGTCGGTTGACGACAAGAATGATCGGAGAAGAGTTGAATTTGAATCACACCACTGTTCATTGGATTTTGACTAACGAATTGAGAATGAGAAAAATCTGCACAAAAATGGTTCCAAAAAACCTTTCGCAGGAACAATAGGACGTTAGGAGAGAAAGGTGTCTTGACTTATTGAAATCGATTGAAAATGATCTCCATTTTATGGAACGTGTCATTACTGGTGATGAGACTTGGGTGTTTGAAACCAAGCCGGAAACCAAGCACCTAAGTATGAAATGGCACACATAAAACTCTCCAAGACCCCAAAAAGCAAGAATGAGCAAGTCGAAGATCAAATGCATACTGATTTGCTTTTTTGATAGCGAGGGAATTGTCCACAAAAAGATTGTGCCTAAAGTAAACACTTTTACAGAGGTTCTTGAAAAATTTCGAAAAGGGGTCATGCGTGTGAGACCAAACATCAAGAACAGCTGGAGGTTGCATCACACTGTGTGACAATGCGCCTTGTCACACAGCCATTTCAGTAAACGAGTTTTCAGCCAGTAAAAATATTCATGTGGCTTCTCAGCCTCCTTATTCGCCTGACTTGAGTCCTTGTGACGTTTTTCACTTCCCGAGATTGAAAAATCACCTCAAGGAACGCCATTTTGGGACCATAGAAAACATTCAAACGGCTGTAACCGATCAACTGAAGGCTATTCCTGTATAAGAGTTCGAGCACTGCTTATGAGGAATTGAAAAACTATCTCCAGTGCCGTGTGGCTTCCCAAGGAAGTTATTTTGAAGGAGACAATACTGAATTGTAATTCGAATTGAATAAAAAATAAATAAAAAATATTTATTTTTTAATTTTGTATATATTTATACATTTACAACTACTTTTGGTTAAGCCTGTATAAGTTTCCTTCCCAAAATTCCCAAAATATACCGCAATTTTAGCCCTTCCGCGTTGGGAAAATCCCTTAGGGGGTATCCTGGTGTAGAAGGCCAAAAAAGGCCGATTTTGTCGATTTTTTTTGGAAAAAATATGTAATATATATTTTTGCGAATTTGAGCATTTCTTGTGCATACATAGAAGTGTTCAAATTAAATATTTTTTATTAAATTTTATGCATAAACAAGTAAGCTATAAATAGAAAATGTCAGCGCCAAAAAAAAAAATAAAAAATTTTGCGGTGTGCAGCGTAGAGCCTCGTTGGATGATCTGAGAAAACAAAAAAAAAAACGTTTTTCTTTAGTTTATGAGTGTAGTCAATTGATGAATATTAAAAAAAAATGTATATATATAAAAAACGCGATTGGAAAAAAAGTCCGTTTTTTAGAACTTTTAATTATTTTAAGTATTTTTGTTTATAACTTTTTTATGAACAACATTTTTACTTATAAGAATACATTCATCAAGTGGCAAATTAAATAACCTTTCATTTAAAAAAAAATCATATGAATCCATCTGTAAAATTCGGAGTTATCTTGCACACGCGTTTCAAAAACATGGTTTTGAGAAAAATGTATTTAAAGTTTCCGAACGGAATAAAAGTACACTCGAACCCCTCTTATTTCACCTTCGCTTAATTCACATCCTCTGTTATTTCACCACGTTTCCCCCTATTAGGTCGCGAAACCGTCCCGGTTAAGTCGCCGCCTTTAAAAGTTTTAGAACTACGTTTGGGATACAAATATGGACACCTAACCTTTGAAATATTCATTCAAGTGGAAAATTGAACTTTGTCACGCACGACTTACTTACGTTTATTTTTTACTTTTACTATATTATACTTACGTTTATTTTTTTGTACAGTTGGCTCATTTTTCGTCATAACAAGTGCAGTGGTATATCTCTAAATATTTCTTTGCAGCTAAAACACGAAAAAGTTGACGTTATGATCGCGACTTAAGCGAGACTAAATTTCGCTACTTAAGCGAGGTGATGATGCACGGATTTGGTGAATTAAGAGGGATTCGAGTGTATATAGAACATACTTTGACAGCTGACTTGAAAATAGGTTTAGAAAGTGTATATACTGTAGATTGAATGTATACAATGCCCTTACAAACACTAGCTGACTGAGTATACTAGTAAAGGCCGTTGAGTGGCTCCCTCTGTAGTTTTACTGTACAGTGCGTTCGAGTGCTTACGTAATTCTCGAGCTCATTTTTATCCGCTAAAATACAAATTCATACTTGGGGTTTTGAGAGCATATTCTACAAGTGGTATACTATCAATTAAGACAAAGAAAAAATATCGATTTTTTTTTTAAGCCGCTACATTAGGATACCCCCCCCCTAAGCACATCTAGCCGAATAAATTTCGCCTTAATAGTCATAATTACGCCTGGATTCCGTCTCATCGGTATGAGCGAAAAAAAAACTAGTCTGGCGCGTTCATAGCACCTGTACGTGTTTACCAGAACTGGAAAACCCCGGAGTCGGCAACCTGCCTAAGGAATGATCGAATTATCGCCCGATTTATGGGCTTTTTGCGCGGGTAATTCTGTTTGAAGTCTGAAAGTAAATTGATTAAGTACGCGCAGGTCCTTAACCGGAGCGCACAGGGCAGCGCCTATGACTTTGGCGATGGAAAATTTTGAAACATTACGAGTGGAAGGAAATTCACGCCTTGGCGATAGTAAAATTAATATGCGTAATATGTAAATTAGTATCCATGACCTTGAATTGAACCTGCCCATTTCAGTAACTTTTGGGTACCAGGTGAACTCATATGATATTACTTAAACTGAATTGGCGATTGGTGAAATTTGAAATTTTCATATTTTTCTGATGAAGCATGAGACCTTAAAAGCCTATTTCAACGTGTTTGTGAAATATTCACAGTTTTGAAATTACTGATTTTATTCCATAAGTAATTTCCATGCTGTACATTAATGGATTATACAGTGAGGGGCTAAGTTTGAAATAAAATTAAAAACTCATGTTTTATTGATATTTGAACGAAATGCTTCGACACGTCAATTTTTATTTACAGTTTAGAGTTTTTCAATAAATATTAAAAGTATACAGGACGTTCGAGTTTCATGTACCGCTGTTAATTTTAATTTTTTTTAAATGGAATACCCTGTAACGTTTTATATTTTTGATATGATACTTTGCAAGACAATTTCAAAAATATAACATTTGTCACCTGTCCAAGTCATTATACTCTAATTAGCTTAAAGGTGTCAGTTAAAAGCTAGTAGTAAGTGTCACTAGAATGTAGATTAATCACTTCGGGCCCATAGAATGGCCGGCTCATCCTCCGGATTTCAATCCGTGTGATTATTTTTTATGGGGTTATTTAAGAGGAAAAACCAACCACCTAACATTGAAAATTTAAAAACGAATTAGAAATGAAATTCGGGGAATAAGTTATGTGTGCTATGGAAACAAATGTCAATAAACCGATTAATTGATTATTTTCCATAATCTATTGACAATATGATTCAAATTGTGTGAACATTGTACGTTAATAACATGGATTTTGGAAAGAAATGGATCCTGAAGTAGGAAAATTATTATTTTTCAGCAGGATGGAGCTCACAAGTGAA
The DNA here is from genome assembly GCA_029963805.1 of Aromia moschata. Lineage (NCBI taxonomy): Eukaryota > Metazoa > Arthropoda > Insecta > Coleoptera > Cerambycidae > Aromia > Aromia moschata. Next base: position 791,200 of record JAPWTK010000041.1, read on the forward strand.
GGAAAATCAGTAATTTTCTGAACAATAATTTTAATGACAGATAAATTGGAACCAATGGACCGATTTGATAGCCTCCAAGGTCGTGTGAATTAACCACACTCGATTTTTTGTGGAGTTACCTTTAAACAATCTCATAATGGTAGAGATTTTAGATATAATATCAAGATTATTGTACAGGAGAACACCCTTTATAATAATTCTGAGGTCACATTCAGAATCCTTGGAAAATTCTGCATAACTTCATCTACCAAATAATACATTTTCTTTTCTAACTCAAAAATAACCCAAAATATCGGACACCCTATATATAATATAATCGAATGGAAATTTTAGTACAAAAAAACATATTTATTGCATTTTAATGCATTAAAGTTAAAAAAAAACAGTTGTTTTTCTGTACGAATAATTTTGCATTCAATAATTCCTATTGCATAACTTCAATTTATGCTATTCTTTTCAGCTTCTAGTCCAATTAATAAGCCGGAAAATGTGGAAAAGTTGATAAGCAGCTCCGATTTCAAAAATTTTTGTTTGTACGTGTTCTTTAGACCCTCAGGAACATTCATCACCACTAACATCTGCCCTGCTATGAAAAATAAAAAAATTATGGTAGTTTTCCCACCCCCAAAGCTTCCCCAATAATGAAAGTGATAAAACATTTTAAAAATTCAAAATTTCACCTCGGAAATCGTCTCTCGGGGATTTTCGGGGTCGCTAATTACGAATTTACTGTCAAAAATCGAGTGAGGGTGGTTGCACCTCATTAAAACCACCCCAAATTCTTAAATTCAAAATTTCACCTCGGATGGTAAACAGATGAAGGGGGAATTTTGAAACATAAATATTGATTTTTTTCACGGCGAAACCTCATACTTAAAAGTAAAATCCGAGAGCTTATAAACGAATCAGCTATCGAAAACTTGAAAGTGGAATTATATTGCTCCATTGCATTAGACGTTTAAATTTTTGTAATTGAACTTAAGATTCTTGACCAGCGACCCGAAAACCCCCGAAACGAACCGAGGCGAAATTTTGAATTTAAAAATTTAGGGTGGCTTTAAAAATTTAGGGAGGTGAAATTTTGGGTTTTTTAAATGTTTTATCACTTTTCATAGCAAGGCAGATGTTAGTGGTGATGAATGTTCCTGAGGGTCTAAAGAACACGTACAAATAAAAAATTTTGAAATCGGAACTGCTTATCAACTTTTCCAGATTTTACAGTATTTTCCGGCTTATTTACTGGACTAATTGTTAAACAGACATTTATTACCTTTTCCTCTAAAAAAAAAAGAAACAACGGTACCCCGGGTATTCACACGCCATTGTATTTAATTTATACAATGCCCAGATCTATTTATAATAAATGAAGTGTAACGTTATTTCACGGTGATCCTCATTTAGTTTGCTAAAAATACAAATAGCTGAAAACGAACGGCCGCGCCGGAAATTCCTAAAAAAAAAAAGAATTAAAACACTTACTGTCATAGTCCGAATTGTATGGTGCCGCCGAAACTGCCGCAAGAGCCACAACTATGGAAAAGATCACGCAGAAGAATTTCACGGTCGAACTAGGAGTCATCTTCGGTGATTAGAAGTGAGATTGTGCCTGGAAAAAAAATATTGTTATGGAGCACTGCAATGCATAACAAGGTATAAAATGCATTTAAGGGAGACTTCTAGTTTGGAGCACCATTTTTTAAGTGCTCACGTTTTATGTTTTGTTTTGAGGAAATGAACAAACATAGACAACTGCGGTGTTTTGGTAATTGTTATTCAATCTTTGTTTACAACAAAAAAAATTTTTTCGAAAAAAAAATAACAAAATGGCGGCCGCCAAAGCTTCGAGAAAAAGCGCCTGCGAACAGAAAGAGGCAAACGGCCCACGTCACAGATTTCACCCCGTTGGTCTGAAACAAAAATTTGATACAGTTTATTAAAAAGGGACCTTTGCTGCAGGTAATGACGTACGAGTCTGTTGATTACTTCAAAAATACAAAAATGGCGCCAATTTAAAAAAAAAAAAAACGATTTTTTCGTTTTGAGAGAAGAGAGAAAAGAGTTTTGAGAGATGATCCTCAAAGAACGGTCTTTACTTTAAAGGAAAAAATCGGCGAAATTTGGGACATCTTTTCACCAGAACTCTGTCGAGGCTTGATTGAAACAATGCCTGCAAGAATTCAGGCCGTAATTAAGGCAAAAGGTGACGTAAGGCCTTGTTAATACTTAAAATATTTGTTTTCCGAACATTTAGTTGCCACTTATTTTTTTCAATGTGAGTTTAAGGTGAACATTTGCTGTGATGTAATTTATAATTTTGTCATTGGACCTTTTGAATTGCCGTCCAATCTAACTGGACCTCGGTAGTCTTAAACTGTCCTCAACATCATTTAAACGAGCTCCTAGAATATGTACCACTCGCATTAAGAGAAAACGTGGTTTATGCACGACGGAGCGCCACTACATTTTGCCTTGTCAGTAAGCCAATATTTCCTTGAGCATTTTCATCACCGGTGGATTGGCCGTGGAAGTGAATTTGTTTGGCCACCGAGAAGTCCAAACCTAAACCCTCTGGACTTCTCTTTATGGCAAATTTTAAGGAGTTAATTTATCAGGAAGAAGTTAATTCTCTTCAGGAGTTGCGGCAGAGAATACAACAAGCCGCAAATACATTTAAAAATAACAAAACATTTGTTTAACATTCGGAGAAATTTAAGGTGTATTTTAAAATGTGTTGAGGTAGGTGGTGGACACTTCCTACATTTGATTTGAAGTTTGTCATTATCACTATTACCAAAAATTGTTATTGTTATTTACTGTTGCTTTGATTGCTTCTATCAATAAAAAATCATAACAAAATACATTGAACCATTTAAATGCAAGTAACTTAAAAACCGATAGATGTAGATGACTTAAGCAAGAGTATCTTTTCTCTGTGGAATTGAGCTTTCTTTTAGAATCTCGACTTGTTTTATGCGTGGCTTAACAGATAAAAAAAATGTTTTAATCTACCTAAATAATACGGCGAAACTAGCGCCATCTAGGAGCAACGTCAAAATAAGCTTAAAATTCGTAATTCTCACACCAAAAAACATAAAACTACCAAATTTCAGATTTATACTATCAAAACTTTCTTAATTATTGAGAAACGTCAGAATGAAATTTAAACTTTGAACACGCTGTCTCTCTTAAACCAGCGACATTGGTATAAGGCATGTTGAGCTCAATCATAATATTTCGGTGTCTAGTCTCTCCAGTTTAGTGTTGGCTTATTCTTTCTGAGTCACCCTATTTAACCTAAACATTAGAAAAAGGTCAAATTATTTGTCAAACTTTTTACGCAAAAGATAAAATGTATAATACTCAACATTCCAAACGAGCAATATTGTAGGTTATTTTAATTTACATTAATGTACCACAATGCAATATGTTTTAATTGTAATATCTACTTCTTCACCTCCACGTGGTCTCTGTAAAGGTCGCGTTGATACCATAAAAATAATCTTTTAAAATCCTTAATAAACTGGAGAGAACATGTTTACCTCATATTCTCTCCGTAGCCATTTCAAAATTGATTCAAAGAAAAGAATTGATTCCGAACAAAGGACTTGTTGTGCGCCAGAACACAATTATAAATTCAAGATCAAATTAAAAAGGCATCTGAAATTTATTTCAATGTGTCCTTTTCATCAAATAACCCTTCTGAGGGTTTTTCTCGGGCTTCCCCTATACAAACGCGACAAAGAGAAGCCGACTGTAGTTAATATAGGTACGGCAAGGTGAAATTGGAAATATTGCTGTTTCATTGTTAGACTCTGCAACAATTCGAAGTAATATAACGTCCAACGTGCAACGAGTGTTGCATATTTCGTGGCACATTTTCTTTTGAAATAACAGCGAGTTTTTAACAAAAACAGTTGAAAGAACTGATACTTATAAAATTACTTCATAAGGGTGATATTTGTGTGGAAAAAATACCCGAAATATGTTAAAACATGGCAACGTTGTAATGTTTTGTCCTGTGACGTCATTGGTTATTTATCGTAAACGGCCTTTACCTGTTTGAATTCCACAACCCTAAAAACATCATATAACATTTTCAATATTTAACTTCACTTTCATACAGTCTCAAAGATGCCAGTTATTTAAATGTTTCGAACAAGAAAACAAAATTGGTTACTAACAATTTTTATATTAAAAAGAGTGTTAAAGTAGTCCCGAGCAATATATGTGTATATAACTGACTTTTTTTGTTTATTGTTATTTTTGATTACTTGTTTTATTGATGAATAAAATCTATATACTGGAGATGCATTATTTACGAGTCAATCCAATATATCCAGTTTTTTACCAAGCTCAAAGTAAAAATATATGTCCATCGTCAAAAAAATCCATTATTTCCTTTTGAAGTATACCTGCTGTTAATCCACGGAATCAGGTAATCACCTTACCCTAAATTACCTCGTTAGAAAAAAATTACCCCATTTAAAAAAATCCGGCATTTTCATTCCCAACCATAATCCCACTAACGACACACCCTCATCAATTTTAATTATTTTTACAGGGCACAATAAACGGACCAGATTTGTTGCTAGGGGATGAGTTACACATCTTCAACGAACGGTGGATTTCACGGACCAACTAGATCGAGCCATATAGACAAACCAATAAAGCCAAGTGGAAGCCCAGGCTCATAGACCCAATTAAGTCGTTCGTAGATTTTGCCAATTTATTAAAGGATTAATATTTATCCTTTCTTAAGTCGGTTATTTTAAATAGAACATACTGTATTTTAAAACTCCGTTAATTTCCATTTTTCATCATTTTTCTATATACGAGATGTGGCTATTAAATAACCGAACTGCTGTCATAACACTTTTTATTCGTTACCAATTAAAGTAGCAACATTTTCGCCTTCAATGTATTCCCCTTGGTGATCCCTACACCGCTCAATACGACTTTTCCATTGTTGAAAGCAGTGCTGGTTCAGAACCTTCGTCGCTTTTGCTTTAACCGCTTCCACACTTTCGAATATTGTCCCCTTCGGTGTCACGGTGTCTAACAAGCCTGGATTAGTGTCAATGTTGTTTAACAAGTAATCTCAAATGTGCATTATTGATTCCTTTTGCTCGGGAGTAAGGAGTTTTGACACCATTTTTTGCGCAAACTTTACGCATGCTGAACTATTCGCGCAAAATCTGACTAACACTTTCTTTGTCGATTCCTGTTATTTTAGCAAGCCCTCGAATCTTAGACGACGATCTAATTAATTTCCCAATTTTTTCAACGTTTTCGTCCGTTTTTGACGTTGAGGGCCGTCTGGGAATCGGCCAGTGGTTAAAAATCATGGATTTTTAGCCAGTAAAAGCATTCCTGTGACTCCTCAGCCTCCTTATTCCCCTGACTTGAATCCTTGTGACTTTTTTCTCTTTCTGAGATTGAAAAATCACCTCAAGGGACGTCATTTTGGGACCATGGAAAACATTCAAACGGTTGTAATCGACCAGCTGAAGGCTATTCCAGTATATAAGTTCTAGTACAGCTATGAGGAATGGAAGAACCCTCTCCAGCGCTGTGTGGCTTCCCAAGGAAGTTATTTTGAAGGAGACAATACTAAATTGTACTTCTATTCGAATAAAAAAAATCAGTCTCATTACTTAATTTACACACCTCGTATATTCGATGCACAATATTTCAAAAACCTGTGGGAAGAAAGCACGACGTATGTTACATCGTTGTAATCAGAAGAACAAGCGGAATTCAACAATTGTAAAAAATAAAGGGAGTTCCGCTTAAAAAAAGGTATGTTTATTAAACAACTGCTACATTTACACATCTTTCAATTGTTTTCTGGTGTAGCTAACAGCTGTTTTTCTGACATAGCTGTAAAACTAACGGAGAATAGGGGTGGGAATTCTCACGAACTCTATTTAAAATAAATGTACATACATCTTGTGTCATTTGAATAAAGTAAATAAAGGCACGTTTGATTTTCGTGAATGCCGCCCTGTTTAAGTAGTCGAGGCTTGTGTTTCCTTCCACACTTGTGTTTCCTTCCTTCCGCGATTGCTCTAGTTTGTCTGTGATGGAATTCCCTTCGCGGCATCACCGTCGAATTAAACCTAAATGGCTTATAAATTTCGAGAAATTATTCTAATATTCATGGCCCGCTTCGTGGTGTATGCTTAGCTCTATAACACATTCGGGGAGAACCTCCGCTGAAATTATGGCCGCAATCTAGAATTCATAACATATTGAAAGTTTAATATGTGACACATAAGCGAGAGGATTTGTTAAACACGGGTCTATCTTTCACGATACATTTTAATAAGGATTTATTTTGCGAAACAGCCTTGCAATATCCTGTATCTATAGTATCGTATGTATCGTACACGGGCGGCATATACAGCGTGATTTATTTAAAACTTGGAAAACTTTTTTTGCTAGATTTTCACCGATTTGTTAATGTAGTGTATCGAAAACTGCATCGTATGAGAAACACATGGTTTACTTACAAAAACTAAGGCCTACTGTGATTTTTTTTCTGGGTGACATCCAAGAAAGGGTATTTAAATTTTACACGCAAAAATAACTGCATATACGAGATGAGTAAATTAAGTAATGAGGCTGATTTTTTTATTTTTTTTATTCATGCTTTGACGCTTGGTTTTCGGGTAGTATTCAAACACCCAAGTCTCATCACCAGCAATGACACATTCCATAAAGTGGGGATCATTTTCAGTCGGTTCCAAAAAGTCAAGACACCTTTCTCTCCTGATGTCCTTTTAACTCATTACTTAATTTACACTCGTATAACAGAATTCGTCATCCCCAAAATTTGTATTGAATTTAAAACATCTAATTTAAAAATGTTTTTATATAGGTTTTATCCAGGTTTTAATTTACCTCTGGACCAAGTAGTGGTACAAACAAACTGAAAAAAAATTGTTGTTTGTAAAAATATAAATAAAAACTAAAACGGAATTCAATAAAAATATCTTATTTGACAAAAAAAAAGTATTTGGAAAAAATGCTTCAAATTTAATTCTCAACGCTTATGGCAAATTTGACCCAAAAATGTCATCAAACTGGAAACATCATATTTTTTAAACTTTTTTTGTGTCTGAATTATTTCTGCCCCCTTGCTAAGTCCAAGCTTCTCCATGTTGTAAGGTGTTTTTTGAGCTGTAGTGTACAAGAAACACTTCCCCGTGTATTTTTTGTTTTCGTTTCTTTTATTCTTGATTGAACTATTGAAACCTGTGATTCATGATTGAACTATTGGAAAAGTGTGGATTTTCCAAAAAAGTCTGAGAAAATCGTGTGAATAGATATTATCAATCCCAAATAATTTATTTTGCTAAAGAAATAACTGAAGACAAAAGACTAATAACTGATAACTGAGAATAATTTCTATAATATTATTATAGAAATTATTATCAGTATTACTACTATTACATATATAGCATTGTTATAATACAACTACAGTCCAGTCATTCAATTATCAGAGAAAAGATATTAGGTAGCTTTGTAAAATTAAATACAAGTATTTTAACACACGAACACATAAACACAATGTCGATTTTATTTGCAAACTAGCGACCCGCCCCGGCTTCGCCCGGTTTACGACATCACATTAGAAACCTCTAAAATTAGCAGTGTTTCTCTACTATATTATGCATGTATTATGCATATAAACCTTCCTCTTGAATCACTCTATCTATTAAAAAAAACGCATCAAAATCCGTTGCGTAGTTTTAAAGATCTAAGCATACATAGGGACAGACAGCGGGAAGCGACTTTATTTTATACTATGTTATGATTATGATTATAATGATTATGATACCTTACGTCTTGACAGACATTCAGTTGACTAAGTTTTCTAAGATAAAAATAAATATTTGTACTTTAATATGTTGTAATATCAAATATCGGAAATACCCCTGGTAATTTCCGGTACTATTCCTGATATGAACAAGAAAAGTTAATTAATTTTCAAAGTACATTTAATCCAACATTTTTTATAACCGGTCACCTTTTATTACTCTTAATTTAGTTAATATACCCCATTGATATCAAAAGACCGTTAAAAAGCAGAAAAGCGAGTCGAGCCTTGGTAAGAAAGCTACTCAAGCTTCGCTTCGAATATTTTAAATTGCGTATTTGTGAATTGTTCAATTTCAAATATCTATGGTTTCAAAAAGTATTGATGCGAATTTTTGTGGAGTGGCCGTATGAAACAGGAAGTAAATTAATATTGGAACTGACGTTAATAGAGACCTGTGTGCCAATATTAAAATTTATCGATTACTTCGCAAAACTAGTTAATTTAAAAGTAGTAAAAGTATAATTGAGAAAAAACTGAATTAAAAACGGTTACATGTTACCATTTGTTGTTAAATTATTACGTCTAATAGTTTATAAAATTGTTTTTTCTACTAACGCATTATTTATTATTATTATAGCCCTTGAATAGAAATGGTGAAAAATTTGAATATTTTGCGTCTGAATATTTTCTATAATATTCAGGCCCAATGTACTATAGCGACTTACATACGATCAAGTTTTTCAACGTTTATCGCATAGTACAACCCACAGTATACAGATGATATTTCCGAAAAAAAAAAATCAAAAAACGCAGAGGAGCAGCTAGGTGCAGCTGAAATTTGTTCTATATAATAAGTTATAGTCTGATATACGATTGCCATTGAGTTTTATGGCGGTGTCGCGCGGTGCCACGGACTTAACCAACAAATACATGAGATTTTTTGTCTGCTTTACTGTGTAAAAGTTTCATTCAATGATTATTATTCTCTTATAATAGTCCGATTTAATAATATAGATTGCACAATATATAATTATTTTCTACTCACCTGCAAAAGTGGAATTCGTTTGGTTTTATTTAAATCTGTCGCATTTTAAAATTACTCAACTATTGAAACTCTTGGGTTTGTTTTCTTTATAAACGACTAATAGTAGTGAATACATAAACTACAAGGGTCCCTATTGTCATATCAACAGAAAAAATTCAAAACTAGAAACTTTTTTGGGGGGTTTTGGCCAGGTTTTTGGGAATTGGCCCCACCGTGGGACTGAATAGATGTTTTCACGACTGGAATCGAACGCATAGATCCCCTAAGACACCGTCGGATTACGCCTAAACAGGGAATTAGCATATTTTAATAATATGACCCTGCAAGTGGCAGGAGCCGGGCATTTCGACAGATTGAACCGTGAAATCACAATTACTATGGTAATTTAGATCTCTAGCAAGTCACTCGGTTAATCGCCGCCGTCGAGCTCATGATTGCCCAAACAACTCTGCTCTGACGGCAGTGCGAACGAGCTCGTCTCGGTGACTACAAAAAAAATTGCAATTCAGATTCGAGTTCTTCGTGCGTACGAAAAATCCATCGGACACCTGTTTGTTTAAGCTTGGATTGGTACAACAGCCCAGTTGATGCGTAGCCTCAGAAGGGTTCAGCTTGCATTAATTAGGGCAAATGCTTTTTCTTTCTAGGATTGTTTGATATAAGGTGGGAAGTGTATAACTCTTGAAAGTAAGTTTTCGACCTCGAAAGCCGGGAGAAGTTTGTAAATATTTGTAAAAAAGTTTGAATTTTAATTTTAATTTTATAGAAATTTTGTTCCCCAAAATAAAATCTAATTTTAAACAAAAATTGTAAAAAATTTGTTCTATTATGAAAAAAAAATTCATTATTTATTAGTGACGATTTTTATTCTTAGAGGGTTACTAAAAGCTTCAAAAAAATTCCCCCAACCCACCCCTGAGTAAGTTTTCGACCTCAAAGCCGGGGACAGGCGAAAAAACACGAAATATTCGCGATTTTTTTAGTTTTCTGCTTATACATATCTCCTAAATGACTCATGCTACAGAAAATTATATACGTTCCGAAATTAAAGTAGACAAAATTTCCTACAAAATGCATGGGTCAAAGGTCGCGAATATCGTGTGGTTCATATTTTGCCGAAGTTTTAAAATCGACGATTTTAGATGGGTTAGCCGTTCCAAAATGAACACATCAGTAGAAATCACCTTCGAAGAAATAACTCTTCCTCCTGCTGTGTCCCAGAAAAATTTTTGGGTAATGAGAAAAACAAAAACAATCTAACCCAGATGTTGAAAACACGCTTCGAAGCGAATTATATAAATATGTTACAGGCAGCAGATAATGCTGATGTTTTCATTGTGGCAACAGTTTTGTCTCAATCTCCCAATTTCGATTGTGTATTTATAATCAGCGAAGATGTTGACGTTCTTGTGTTGCTAACTGGATTCCTAGTTCAATCAAAGCGAACTTATATATGCTGAAACCAGGAAAGAGTGGCAAACCTGGCATATTCTCCTCAACATCATCGTATAAGTATGATACTGACTACATTCTTTTTGCTCACGCCTTCTCCGGTTGTGACACAACGTCACTCCCTTTTGGACATGGCAAGACCAAATTATGTGCCCTCCTTAAACACAACCCTGCATTAAAGGAAGCGGCATCGGCATCTACTTTTTATGAGGCAACGGCATCAACGTCGATTTTCAAACTTCCGTGAATGTGAACCACACGACATAAAATTAAATTTGACAATGCATTTTGTAGAAAATTTTTTTTGTCTACTTCAATTTCGGAACGTATAAAATTTTCTGTAGCATGAGCCGTTTAGGAGATATATGCAAAAAAAGTGGAGAGTTTAACATTCCCTTTCCCTCTATATTTCCAGTTTATTAATTTCTGAATATTCTCCAAATTGTGAGGAAAAAGGAAGCTATACAGTGTGAGTCTGTGAAGTGTCACCTCCCCCCATTATTCGAAAACGAGGATTGAGAAAAAAATTTAAAAAATGTCAGAGATGAAATGAACAAAAGATACCAAATATCTATCTGATTGTGATTATTTATTTATTTAAGGTAGAAAACATTCGAATAAATTTGCATTTTGAGGCGGATTTTTTAATCTGGTAATTTATATTATTATCAATTCTTATAAAGTACATACGAGTATTTCAAAAACCTGTGGAAGAAGGTACCACATACATACATATGTTACATCACTGTAATTAAAAGAAAATGTGGAATTCAACAAAAAAAATACGGCGTGACTCATTTAAAAAAAATTATTTTGATTATAGAGCTGCTATATTTTTCTTTCGATTGTTTTTCTGACAGCATATTCTGATTCTTCAGAAATAACGATTACTCATGTAAAACATTTTATTTTTACCCCTCTAGAAATAACGGAAGAAAGGGAGATGAGATTTGGCACAGAAGCATCCTGTTTCATTTACAACAAATTTATATTTATTGCGTAGTTTCAGTTTAGGAGTTTTGTAAATAATAAAAATCTATGTTTAAACTAATATCGATATACGAATTCTGTTCAAAAAAACTTCTCAAATCCCTTATTATGATATTTCATTCTATATAAACTTTCTACAACTTTATGAAACAACATCAAATGACACGTAGATACCTACTCAATTGATCAAAATATCGAAACTATTTTCATTAGATATTCACCGTATTCAACATCTTGTAAATTTGTTTCAGTTGCAGGTAACAAGTTTACAAACTACAGGAAAGTTGGAACAAACTTCTTATCGCTGCCTCATTGACATAGTTATTGTCAGAAAATTCTCATATTCCGTGACATTTGACCTGCTTATGAAGTTATAGGAATCGAATTGACATTATTTGTTTATACTTAAGAAAATACATTATGTGTATAATGTATTAAATAACTTGTTTTACTATAGCTTACATCTTATATACATAATATATTATACGAGGGGGTACCAAAAAATAACCGGAACAGCATTGCCGTGACAGGAGCTTATGTAGTACGCATTTTTGCCGCTAGGCGTGTATATCGCAACTCATTGCCAGTGCAGTGCCGCCTGTGTTGTCGACCTGGCTTGTTCTGTTCATCTTCAGTGATTGTTTTTGCTAGCGCTGTTTTGTTCTTGTTTCGTTTTTTATTATGGCAAGTTTAAATGAACAACGTGCAGCTGTGAAATTGTGTTTTCTACTCGGTAAAAATGCTGCTGAAACTGTTTTAATGTTGAAAAGAGTTTACAAAGATGACGCTATGGGAAAAACTCAAGTGTACGAGTGGTTTGCTCGGTTTAAAAATGGAGACATGTCGATTGATGACAAACCTCCTTCTGGATATCCAGCAACTGCCCGAAACGACGAAAATGTTTAAAAAATTTGAGAGCTTGTGTCAGAGTGGGCTATCACATTAGTGGGCTATCTTGGAGCTCGGTTCAGCGAATTTTAACCGTAGATTTGGGAATTTGGGAATGAAAAGGGTTGCTGCCAAGTTTGTTCCTCGGGCTCTGACTGACAATCAAAAAGAATGTTGAGTTGAAACATGTCGTGCTCTGAAACAACAGCTTGAAACTGATCCAGATTTTCTGTCAAAGGTCATTACTGGTGATGAGTCATGGTGTTATGGTTACGACCCAGAAACAAAGCAACAGTCAAGCCAATGGAAAAGGCCATTGTCACCCCGTCCAAAAAAATGTGTGTCAAGTCAAATCAAACATCAAAACAATGCTGATTTGCTTTTTTTGATGCCAAGGGCGTAGTTCATCCAGAGTTTGTTCCCCCAGGTCAGACCATCAATCAAACCTTTTATTTGGAAGTTTTAAGAAGATTGTGCAACAGTATTCGTCAAAAAAGACCCGATTTGTGGCAGACAGGAGACTGGTTCTTCCACCACGACAATGCACCTGCACACACAGCCATGTCTGTTCGCCAGTTTTTGACTAAAAATGGCATGGTTCCGCTGCCCCACGCACCTTACTCGCGTGACCTGGCTCCGTGCGACTTTTTCTTATTTCCACGCATGAAAAGGGGCATGAAAGGACACCGATTTGACAGCATTGAAGAGGTCAAGAAAAAAACAGGGAGGAGCTGTCAGCCATTTCTAAAGATGACTACAAAAAATGTTTCGAACAGTGGAAGCACCGGTGGGACAAATGTATTAGTTGTAATGGAGAGTATTTTGAAGGGGATAAGGTTATTTTTGGGTACCCCTTCGTATACCAGTGTCGGCTGGTGAAATTTGAGATCTCATATTTTCGGAAGGAAACATGGGACCCACATTATATTTTAGGGGATGATTACTAGAGAAGTTATAAGTAAAAGGTTACAATTAAAATTTTTTTTTTGCATTTCGTATAAAAAAAGGCGGTATATTACTTTGTCACACTAATGGCCACCTGTTATATATATATTTATATATATATATATAAAACGGCCGATGTTGACCAGGCATAGCAAAGGCATGCGGCCACATGATGCGACGCCGGTGGGGCTTTAAGGGAAGAGCATATGCGCAGAAACGCTTTGGCGTTTAAAGATGTAAAAGGTCTTATCTTGTATATTTCTAAAGATTTGTTAAACCATTTTCCGTCATTTATTAAAATTATCTATACATCAAATTTTATGTTTGGAATATTTTACAAACATGTATGTTATTGTTACATACATACATATATATATATATATGAAAACGGCATAAACGAATTTTATGAAAAATATCAAATTTTATATAATAATCCTATAACATTAAATAAGTTTTAAAATCGTATAAAAATATTAAGTAGGACCACGAAACTGTAGAGGTTCAATTGCAAATTTAAATTCGTGTACTCTCTCTTAAAAAAATCTGGACACTGGTCATCTTCGTCCTAGTTTTGATTCTCTGTTTACTTTTTTTTGTCAATACCAAACCAAAACCAAACTCAATAATCATTGTAATATACATGGAAAATATCTATCTTTTAATTACTTTTTATCACTACTAGAGTTAAAATACGAGTATAATCCTGTTTTACTTTGACCTTTAAACAAATTCATAATGTAATGTAACAATAACACTAAAAATAGAGCGTCTAAATCATTAAAGGTAAATATTTTCACTTCATATTGAAACTGTATCCTATTGAAACTGTATGTTTTGATATGGCTTCGATGAACTACGGAAAATATAGATTGCTTCTATATGTATTACAAATAAGTCTGACGGACAGTAGATATGTAAAATGCGTATGTATTATTTGATATTTGGGTTCAAATTATTTACTTATTTTCTAGTTTGTGTATACCAACAAGTATTTTTCAAGATCTGTTATGTGTTGCTTTTTTATAGTGTGAGGTTTTTTTAAATGATTTGTTCTGTTCGTGGTCATTTATAGGCCTCATGAACGTAAAGCATAAACTACATTATTTATTCAAAACTCTCACCGAGCTATATTTAACGTTAATGCTTTAAACTGACCGCCCTTTGGAAACCCAGTAAAATATCAACTCAAAGTTCAAACCTATAGTTTCATTTTAGCAACATTAGGACATTATTCATACCTAATCTGCCTAATCATTTAACAAAGTCATGCATCATATATTTGCATTTTCAGAATAAATAGACGTACATTAATAATTTCTGTGCATACTTGCAAATATATACTCATACAGTGTGTCTACAAAAGTTGTCACCATATGGGAAAATTACCAGTTTTTTTTCAATCTAATTTCGGCATGTGTTTTTCCATGTTTTCAGTATTTTAAGCATTTCCTCTTCATATCTTTTCCCGATTTTTGATCAAAAACACGGTTTTTCCCATTTTTTTATTTTCAAATGCCAAATTTGACACACAAGCACCGTAACATTATTTCAGCAAAATAATTTACACGTTCTTAAGACATACACTAACAAATCATGAAATTAAATTATCGAAAAAATCTAATAATACATTTTTTTCATTGTGAAGCCAACTTTCGTTGATCAATATATTATGTATTACGGTTATGTATTATTATTACTGTTATGTTATGTATATAGTGCTTTCGAAAAGTAACAAATACATTCATTATTTCTGAAATTGAGTTTTTCGAAAAAAATCCTCTGACACGTCGATTTTGTTTTAAACAAAGACACTTTTTGACATACAACCCATATTTGTGACGTCATCGTTGTTCGAGATATGACGTCATCGACAATTTTTTTAAATGGCAACCCCCAATTTCGACTACGCCATTTGAAAGAGCGTGTCATTCTACTTACACATCGTCAAAAATGATGGTATGATTACATTAGCGTGACTATATAAGTTAAAAAAATGAAGAAAAACGATTTTAAATTTCAAAATACTAAATTGATTATGTAAAAAATCAACTAAATGAAATGTTCAAATTGTGCACAGAATTCGTCACGAAATACATCGTATACCTCCTGAAGTTATTGACAATGTTCAAAAAGAATTTATTAATCGTCTTGGCTACTGTCAGGTAGCCAAAGGTGCACAATTTGAACATTTAATTTAGTTGATTTTTTACATAATCATTATCATTAAATTTAGTATATTGAAATTTAAAATCGTTTTTCTTCATTTTTTTAACCTATATACGGTTTCACGCTAATGTAATCATACCATAGTTTTTGACTATGTGTAAATAGAATGGCACACACATGTCAAAAAGTGTCATTGTTTAAAACAAAATCGACTTGTCAAAGGATTTTTTCGAAAAACTTAATTTCAGAAATAATGAATTTATTCGTTACTTTTCGAAAGCACTGTATATTAATTGAATATTGTTTATGAATCATATGTTCGGATTACTTATAAATTCTTTAATTTCGTTACCTTGAAGTTCAGATCAACATTACTTTTGGTTGTTGTAGTTGAATTAAATTTGCATTTGAAATTTGGCTAAATTGTCTAGCCTATTTCTTTTATTTGAATTAAATATTTGGTGAAGGCGCTAGTGGCACTAGGTTTTACTTCGGACAAATCCGACTTCAGATCCACTTACATCTTTAGCAGATATTGCAGCACCGTTGGTCACCTAACTTACAAAAAAATAGTATAAACGGAAAAAAATGGCTATTGAGAGAGGCCTAGAATGCAAAAGAAAAATTTCAATGGTGTCCGCGTTCGTCCATCAGCAAAAGTTAAAATTGTTGAGCGTATAATGTAGACGACAGAGGGATATATCGATTGACAGGGGAATCGACTCATCTCGCAATACCTGTAGATATTTTAGACGCATTATTGAATTAATTCGGCTGAATTAATTTTATACCCGAACGGATCTTGCAGAAAGCGGTTTGAAAAAGGTACGAGCGATTACATTGATATTATATTTAACAATAGGAGGCGATAATAGGCAGAAAAACGCATGGACGTATGTACACGACATAACGGATATACAGAGTCTCAAATTTGATAGGTACGTCTAGGTTTCAAGAGATCCTAACCTAAACGTTGACAGTTTTTTTCTTCGGCTCAACCTTCGTGAAAAGAAGTTTTTCTGAAGTAGAAAGTTCAAGCTGTTCCGGTTTCTTTGTGTATACAGGGTTAGTTTCCATAATTCGACAAGTTTTGGAAGCCTTAAAAAAATTTTTTTCACTTTTCGAAAAAAAAACTTTTTTTGTAAATCTTTTTTGAATTTTTTTTTTGTAAATTTCAACAGTATTTGCGAAAAAAATTGTGAATACCCTCGAAAAAAAATTTCTTTCACTTTAGCCATGATTAGGACATGTTTAAGCTCAAAAAAACGTGACCTTTAATTTTTTTCAAAAGTTTGACCGTTTGGAACAAGAAAACGGTTCGTTAGATCGTAATGTAACTTTGCATGGTTGTTGGGGGTATATTCAACTGTAAAAGGTACACGCAACATTCATCATTTCATGAAGATTTGAATTTCAGCCGTTGATGTTCTGAAAATCCATCAATTACCCGTTCTTTCCTGTTTTTTTCAAATCCATGTCAAGGATAAAAAAAATGTTCTAGTTTTCAGAACTGCCCTTAGATTTTCTGTGCTACCGTTGGTTGCTGAGATATCGTCGATGAAAGACAAAAGGGTCCTTTTTGATTTAAAGTTCGATATCTCAGCAGCAAATGGTCGTATCAAGATTTAAAAAAAAAAGCAAATTGAAGCTGAATAAACCGGTCCATAATTTAGCTAAGTTAGAAACATTTTTTTGAAGCTCGTGGACTTAAAAAAAGGAAGCAAAAAAAATTCGCAAAATTTTCTTCTCACACTACTTCCTAAAATTGCGCGAAACATGTAGCTCTAAAATTATTTTTGTCGAAATATCTCAAGACTAGAAACTTGAAGCTTCAAAATGCTTTTTTTTGCATTCTGAAAAATCACTAAAAATTCGGAAAATTTTTTTGACCCTTTAATTTTTTCCATTAGTGTATGATAATATACCATAATACCTATGCTCTTAAGAAAAATTATGGCTGTAGTAATGATTAATTAATAATGATAATATATTCTGAGAGTATAAAACAAAATTGTATGGAAAAGGGAATAATTCGTATACACATATGTACGTACGTATATTTCATAAAAGAGCTGATAAACATAAATTATTCCAATACTCACTATTTTCTATGAACATAGTGAGTATGGAACATCTTTCTCTGAAGACATTATTTACAAACTGATTTGACAAATTATATATTTTTTCAATAGATATTATCATAATGCCAAAACATTATCTACTTAATTTCTGCTTGACATGTGAGACGGTAACCCTTATCTATCCAGTAAAATTTGTTTTTCCCAAAGTTTCCCATATATCTGATGATATCGTACTTGCTACATTACATCAATTTTTTTATACATAGTCACTATGAATACACAGCTCATAGTAGCAATGAATGTGAAAAAATGTGACAAATATGGAGATGCAAGAAGTTTGGAACCTTAGAAGTTTTTGAAAAATATGGTCTTGAAACTTCAAACGCGCAAAATTGTCACAAGGAAGGCACATTTTCCGAAAGCGTCCAAAACGGACATTTAAAAAAGTCGATTTAGTTGAAGTGTATTTTGATCTAATATGTTTCCATATTTATTGCTTTAACGGCCAAACGCTTTTCGCATATTCCTCGATACTTTTTCATCAAGAATCCAAAATCTTTCTTCGTATTTTTTTATATGCCTACGTACTTATATTTCCTAAGAACTCCTCCGTTAACCTTTCAGTTTCCCCCAGTTTTCTGTGTCTCGTTGATATTTATCCACCACGTACATCGCCTATCGCTACATGTACACATACTTAACTAATTAAAAAAACACCACCGGTCATTAACTGCCGATTATTATCATGGGGCCTGCAATGTATGTTTTTTACCGTCTTGGGAAAACCCTGTAGGACTACGTAAGCAGCAACAACGGAGGCAAACCGTTTATTCTGCTCGGCACATTTCATTCACCGGAGACCTTTGACAGCCATTTTTTGTCGGGTTTTCCACATTAAACTTTAGAATAATACCTTCGAAATACGTTGTTCTTATTGAAAAAATAAATGCTTGAATTGGAGTATTTAATTTTATGCACAGATTTTCGCAATTTCTTTCAAAAAGTTAAGTAAACTGTGATAAAACCTATACTTGAACATGAAATTATTCTTAAACAATAAAATGAAGATGACAATAAAAACAGAAAAAAGTTACTCAATATTTAAGTATTTTTGCTGAATATATTGCCGATTTTGCTAATATAATTTTTGAGGTAACTCTTTTAATTCCATTTTCTCCTGAAAAAACTTCTCAAAATCCTATTCTAAAAAGCATCCTTTAGCTCAATCCTTAAAAAATATCTCTCTCTGAGTGACGCAAATTTAAAAATTTAGAAAAACATATAGCTATCCCTTAAACTAAACAAAGTACAGTGCAGCAATAATAACTTTGCCCTTGACCGCAATTGACAAAACCTGAAATTGTACTCATTTCTTTTGTAGCCATGAACGCTGGGAGAAGTACAGTCCGTTTTTCTGAGTTCCTACTAAATTCTGTCAGGGAATTTATCCGCCTAACTGAAAAATGCATGGAAAATGAAGAAGTCGCACAGAGATTTTTCGAAATATTAACAAACTAGGCCATTCTCTAAAAAATTTTCTGGAACATGAGAAATTTGATAGTTGCCAGATAATAGTTGTCAACTTTGAATTGGTGCATTTTAAGTTATTTTGGAAGCAGAAGTGATTGTCACCAAAAGTTTTTATCAAACTCCAATATTAAAAAAAAATCCTATGTGAACCATATGGGATTTTTATGGCAGACACTGTATATGTATGTATATATCTGGAATAACTCTCTAGTCTAGTAGTCTCAGATGGTAGTAACGTTCCACTTTCCGAGGGTTACAATTTTCTTTAACCATTTACGAAAAAAAAATGGGGTGATTAAGACATCACCGTTGTATATTAGAGCGGGTGTTATTTTTGTTCTGAAATATTGCTGGAAAATCATTCGGATGACTTTTCACGTCCAGTGGTTTTCGTGTCAGTGGTCATACGAGCAGGAGTAAATATAATATGGGAGGAGCTTCTGTCTAGAGACATGGTGACGTTGGCGGGTAACGCGCTAGCAATTGAGCAGGGAGTCCAAAACCACTTAGTGGATGGTCTCATTTGTAATTTCTTCTGAGACATACCGTATGTGGAAATACGTAATGTATAAGGATTTGAATAAATATACATATCTCTGAATTTATCAAATCAACAACAAAACGATTATTCTAGCGTTATGGTATTGCATAACTGCGGAAATTTGACAAGAAATATGTTCGCTACCCTTTTGTTTATCGCGTTAATTTTGCATAAAATATGGTACCAAATTAGAGGCGTCTAACGTGAAATGAAATTTTATAGCAGGCAGAAAAAGTCTTAAGGAGCCGTGTTGCATGATTAATTGACGTGCTGCTTTAAAAATCCCGCGTTAATAATCACTTATCTGCCATTCTACCTCATTTAGTTTTAACAATGCGAGTATGCACCGTCTAATTTATGTCCCAAGTTTAGTAAACTTAGCACAGCCAGTTATGGATGACGACTATATTTTAACGTTATCTCCTCAGAAATTTTAGTAAGTTGCTTAAAAAAAGTGAGATTTAGTTATATTTACTTAAAAAAAGTTGTAATCTGCTCTAAAATAGAAATAACGAAGAATCCATCACTCTCAACAATTGATTGTAGCATAATTTTGATTTGATTGTAGCAATTTTTTCCTTAGGTTTTTGGTTTTGTAAAATTACTTTTATGAAGTAAAATTACTAATGGTTTTTAGATACTTTTACAAAGTGAATTAAAAACTACTCATTTCAGAAAAAGGTTTACTTATAAGACTGAGAAAACGCACTCGTAGTATTTTTCGATATTTTTTTTTAAATAGAAAGTCATATTCTACTTTCTCTAAAATTAAAATTTGCACTCTTGATATAATTACGAGAGCCGTTCTTTTATATTTGTTTTATATACTCGGCTTCGGGACAAATGTAGTAAATGATCTTTTATTTAGTTGATTATGTTAACTGATCGCTGTGAATTCTGCAAGTCAAAACTGATGCAAAATTCAAAACATAGATTTCTTTTGGAACACCTTATTTGAACATGCATAGGTAGATATTTAAAGTAGAAAAATAATTACTGCATAAATACATACCTCTTTGACACAACCGTAGTTACATGTGTACATATACACTGAGGTCCATAAGTAAAGGATAAATTAATTATCTACGTAATTTACAATTTATGATACCTCCCCCTCCAACCCCCTTTCATTGACAGCTACCCCTTGAAAAATTTTAAATGGAACGAGGGTGCGTGTGATAGCTCATTTAAAAGGGTTCTTAATTATCTATTCACCAATATAAGGTTTTTTTAGTTTTGTATATTTTTCATCAAGAAAATTAAATTTGATAATTTCAAAATTATTATTATTATGAAATGTGTACAATCAAGTGCCTATGTATCAAATATCTGTCAAATCTGACGTTTTTAGATTTTTCATCAAGAAAATTAAATTTGATAATTTCAAAATTATTATTATTATGAAATATGTACAGTCAAGTGCCTATGTACCAAATATCTGTCAAATCTGACGTTTTTAGTCAATTTTGTGTCAACATTCAACTTAAATGTATCGGTTTCCTTGATACGCTGCGCAAAATACCCAACAAAAAGAAAGTAAAAAGGGTTTCTTTTTACATATCAGAAAAAAATGTACATTTAAATTTCTTTATTAGCTACATCTGTGAAAACTTATTATTCTATTATGTTATTTATCGCTGATCGTCAAGTTGATCATTATTTTAACAATGAGTCTTTCGGATACCCAATGAATTGAAATTTTGATTAGGATGTGGTGATAAAACAAGAACGCAGAAGCAGCATTTCCCAGTCTACGGTTAGTAGAATAGAAAACAAATTTCATGAATTTGGAAGTGTCACAGATATTCCTAAATCTGGTAGGAAACGCATTTTAGACTATGAACAAAAATTGGATATATTGTTAGATATTCAAGATAATCCACATAAACCTACAAGACAAGTTGCCGCCGATAATGATGTTTGTAAAACGTCCATATTGCGTCTTCTAAAAAACAAAATATACCGCCCATATAAAATTCATTTGGTTCAAGAACTTAACGACGATGACCCTGATCGCCGATTGGAATTTTGCGAAATCATGGCAAATAGATGCCAAAATAATCCTTTATTTATAAAAAACATGTTTTTTTCTGATGAAGCAACATTCGTCTTAAATGGAACAGTCAGCAAACAGAACTGTAAATACTGGAGTACAGAAAATCCACATTTGGATTGACCATGATGGAGGCCAATACTCAATACCATGAGAAGGTGAACGTTTGGGCTGGAATTATACAATTCCACAGCGCATTAAATGGCGCGCGTTACTTGGATTTCTTGCAAAATTTCTCATTTCCAGAGTTCAGAATGCTTTTCCCAGATGATGAAAACCCCGATGAAATTGATAGAAATATTTGGTTCGCTCAGCAGTACGGAGCTACACCACATTTTTATTGGAAGTAAGAGCCTATCTGATAAGTTCCAATATATGGATCGGTAGACGCGGTGAAATAGAGTGGCCTGCTCGTTCTCTCGATTTGACTCCGCTTGACTATTTTTATGGGGTTACTTGAAATCGAAAGTCTACTTCAACAGACCAAATAACCTAGGAGATTTAAAAGACAGAATAAGGCAAGAAATTAATTAAATCACCCCGGAAACAATACAAAATGTCTTAGAAGAATTTCAGTAACGCCTCCATTATTGTCGAGAAGCAACGGGCGCCCAGTTTGAACATTTGATTTAAACTGTTCTCCAGTTCTGTTTCAGGTTCTTTTCTTTACTTAGTAACATTAAAAATATAATATTTTTCAATAAAAACATTACAGAAATTTCAAAAAGTCACAAGAATAAAAATACTTTGTGTTTACTTGGTGAAAAAATTATTTCGCAAATATAGAGCCGTCCAAAAAAAACGTCATCAAATCTGACTATGAACGACAGAGATAGAAATGACGGCTTTGTCAAAGGTCAAAGCTAAACTTTTTGACAAGTGACAAGTCACAATTATAAAATAAATAATGTCTGTCACATAATGTAACAACCTTGACAATTTCTATTCCTAAAGTCAAAAAATATGAAAAAATGTGAAAATAATTAATGTTGAGTCAATAATGTCAATATCGTTTCTTCCTATGACAAAGACTTCTAGAAGTCGTTTTAGTTTAACCTATTAATAGGAAAATGTCCTATCAAACAAGATATTTTCTCTCCAGCGGCTTCGTGTATTTTTCCCCTATTGTCTCCTACAGTGGGGTAAAGTCTAATGAACCGATGAAGTGCAAGATTAGTGTTCCGTACCGACGTTTTCACATTATTCTCGCATGCCTTGGGATGCAATTAGAATGCTTCCTTTTGCCAAATATGCATCGTTCGTCTCTTTCTGATTGAATCTGCATGGTTCTGTTAAGTTTGTATTTCCAAATAATTTTTTTAATCATTTATATACGATTTTATTGATAACAAACCTTTAACTAATTTAACAGGTGATTCCGCATATGCGATATGTAGGATTCTAGTCGTTGTACCACCTATTTTAATCTTTTCTAATCAAATACAATATCGTTAACCTAATATATTTATCGTATAGGTACATATGTGGTTATTACACTAAATGGAAAATACATATTTAGGAAAAAATAGAATATTTTGTCACCATGTCACTTGTAAGCTGTAGTGTGTTCAGACAATTGAAGCCTTGATTAACATGGATATTTTGAATAAAAAAATTTAACGCAAAATTAAAAAAGGATGTTTAATCAGTTCGGGAAATACTGTAAAGCACTGACCACAGAGTAGTTACGATTGTTCTCGATAAAATATTCCTTGATAAACGCTCCAAAAATTCCAGCCGGACATCCTCCCTTAACCATCTATTTTTTTCTCAAATAAAACTCTTAAACGTAAGAAATCATTATATTGGAACAAAATCCAGAATTGAGTTATTTAAGAATTTTAAGAAAATCGCTCTGTAATAATAAAATTATTATGGCACTGATTTTCAGGCAATGCCACCTTTATCCATTTTTCTAAATAGCAACCTCATTTTTTCTGTTTGTTTTTGATGGCTGTGTGTTGCTTACCAACGTTTATTCAAGGTGTGTAAATTAAAATAATGAGGCTGTTTTTTTTTTTTTTTTTTTGTTAGAATGGAATTACAATTCAGTATTATCTGTTGCAGACGGTTCTCCCATTCCTCATAGCAGTGCTGGAACTCATATACTGGAATAGCCTTCATCTGGTCGGTTACAGACGTTTGAGTGTTTTCCATGGTCCCAAAATGGCGTCTCGGGAAGACAAAAATTGTTCACTCTCGGGAAGACAAAAAAAGTCACAAGGACTCAAGTCAGGCGAATAAGGAGGCTGAGAAGCCACAGGAATGTTTTTACTGGCTAAAAACTCGTTTACTGAAATGGCTGTGTGACGAGGCGTATTGTCGTGATGAATATCCAATTGTTCTTGATGTTTGGTCTCACACGCATGACCCTTTTTCGAAGTTTTTCAAGAACCTCTCTGTAAAAGTGTTGATTTACTGTTTGGCCTGGAGGCACAAAACTCTATGTGGACAATTCCGTGGCTATCAAAAAAGCAAATCAGCATGCATTTGATCTTCGACTTGCTCATTCTCGTTTTTTTGGATATCTTGGAGAGCTTGAAGTGTGCCATTCCATGCTTTGGCGCTGATTTCCGGGTCGTACTCAAACACCCAAGTCTCATCACCAGTAATGACACGTTCCATAAAATGGGGATGGACACTTTCTCTCCTGATGTTCTCTTTGAAAACATCCTTTGAAACCTTTTTTTGAAACCATTTTTCAAAAATTCCAACGATCCAAAACACATTGCTTACATAGTGAGGCAATGGATACAATACTCCCCATCAGTTAATTACACCTCCTCAAAGCCCTGGTTTAAATGCAATTGAGCATTTATGGTCGGAAATGAAATGACAGTTATGAAATTATGAAATAAAAGATAAAAACACTCTTAAACAAGCAATTACAAATGTATGGCAAAATATGGACCCTGATATCACACAAAAATAGGCAGCCAGCATGCCTAAACGTTTGGAGGCTGTGATCGCAGCTAAAGGTGGACCAACCAAATACTAACTTGGCCAATTTCACCAAAAAATCCTGAAGTACGAATACTTTTGCGACCCCTGATTTTGCAATAGAGAATAATTTTTAGTTTTTATTTTCTAAACAGTAAAATATGAAGTTCAAGTTTAATTTATGTAATACTTACACGTGTATGTTTATAATAAAAATATTATGATTAAGTATACTCACACCCATTAAAAGAAAATTGTGGTTATTTACAATTCCCTGTAAAGTACGAATACTTTTGAGAGTAACTGTACGTAAAAACGCTGTATATAAAGGACATATCAGATCGCTCCGCTTGTATTTATCTGAAACTTCTACGTCGTTAATTCCCTGGTATAAAGAGAAAACCCGTAGACTCAGTATTTCCTCAACTCCGATATTAGATATGAATAGAGACACATTTTATCCTCAAACGTGTGTAATAGGAAGATTTTAAACATCTCCGGAAGCTGCGACTCCGAAAATACAAAGGACGTTGATTTATTGAGCAAAATGTAAGAATCCCGGGATTACGTTAGAGATCCGTTGCAAAACGAATCGGACTGGGAATATATATATATTTTATCCGTCTTGCATGCAATACAAGGATAAGAAACGCCGAGGTGGTTTAATAGAGAAGTGCAGGTACAGCTCTGAAAGATTACTGTAGGTACGAGCAAAAATTGCAAGGGTTCCTAGGAAATAATAATGAAGTTTGAAGGCAGAATATGTCTTCATGTCGCTTGCGAGGTTATAAATTCATCGTCGGGGTCCTTTCTTATTTATTTTTATCACCACGACGTCAAATTCCTTGAGCTATTTCAGGATAAAGGATTGCTTATGGACGCCTTAAATATTTCCTAACCAAAGTAACGTATAGGTGTACAGAGCAGTGCATTTTTTGCAGAAAAAGTACAAAAACATTCTGTTCTAAATATTGTTCTATTATATTCTGTTCTAAATACTGTTCTACTAAAATATGTACATAGGATCAGCATAACATAAAAATTTGAGTTGTTAGGTTCTGGTGCTGTACAAATTGAATGTATCACAATATATCATTTATATCACATATTAGCAGGTTGTAGAAATGTATCTGTTAAAACAAAAACAGGCAATTTTGCGGCAAAAAAAGATTCTAAAAAATATTATCATATAGTTATCGCTTTACAGTTAGCAAGCTTACTTCCTCAATTACGAATAGTCCCTCGCAGAAAAAATACAGGAATTTTAATCAGATTTTAAAGCCTCTGTTATTATTTTCAGAGTCCTTTCAACGCCGAATGGCTTAAACCTGGTTAGGAGTTGATAAAAATTAAATTAAACCAGGTTTCTTAATTCGTTTTTCGAGATTTTGTAATCTACATTTTGATTGTAATGCTAAGAACATTATTTTCCGAGAATAATAGAAAAGTAATGAAATGAAACGCAAAGTCCATTGTGGTTTCTTATTTTTTTGTTAATTTGTGAACTAATCGAATATTTGAGACTTCCAAAAAATTATTGAATGACAATATCTAACGATACAGTTATTTTTTATTTATCTCAATTACTTTAATTCTCATATAGCATCATTTAACATACTTGTTTATCGGTCTAAGTTTAAAACCGCAACTTTATGAGATTGGTTTAGATAAATCTGACCTCTATCAAACATATATAGGTATATCACTACAAATTGCAAGAATTTTTATATGTAGACTTTTAATATCTACAAAAAATGATAATTCAAATTGCAAGCGTATATTAAAAATGAAATAAATATTTTAAGATCTAAGAAAGAGAAGTTAAGAAATATTTTAAGATCCAAGTGCACAATGAATATACAAATACCTATAATAATATACCTAAAAGCCTAGTACTATCACACAAAATGGAATTTCTAGAAAATCCTTCATACGTCCGAAATTTAAAAATAAATTTCCTAAAAGTTGTCTTTGTTGTATTCAACGGCTATCCTTCTGGAAAAAATGTTTTTTTTATCAAGTAACACGTTGACAATGTAATACGTTGTCATTTCGTTTATTATATGTATTTTTCTTTTCAGTTTTGCAAGTAATACACCTAAAATAGGTACAAGTGAACACACTTTATCTATGAAATCATTCATTGATTTTCTCTATTGGTATACTAAAGATATGAACAATACGCTTTAAAAATAGAGTATAATTTATGGTAGGACAACAAATTACAAAGTACTAGTCTTGTTTTCGCAATTTTTTTTGAGTAGGTACTTAACACTAAAACTGCGATTTAGTCATGTAAAATTACTTCCAGTCCTGCGTCAAAATTACGAAGATTGAATATTTTATCGATTATCTATTATTACATATATGTACAGGATTTTTGTTTATACTTTGACACCTACCTACAGGCCTTATTGTACGAGATAGACAAAACTTTTTTTGGTGATTTTTGAAATGTTGTTTCTCAGTGACAAATGGTCGTATCTAGATTGCAAAAAAACATTTTGAAGCCTCAAGTTTCTAGTTTTGAGACCTTTTGAAATTTTTTTTATGACCTATGGTTATCACGCAATCCTAAGAAATAACGCGAGAAAAAATTTTGTCTTTTTATCTCTTTAAATTTTTATATTTATAAAAAAATTGTAGTCTTTATATTTTTATATCTATATCTTTTTTTTTCTTTAAGCAAATTACTAAAACTAGTCTTATAGACTAACCATTAGTTTATATCTAAATTCTTAAAACTAATTACTTAACGTAAGTTTCAAAAGTCCATCCACTGATGTCCTAGTTTTTACTGAATTATATTTATATCTTGAAAAAAAATGTTTTTTTTTTCATGTTGATGAAGATTACACAATGTTCAGAAACAATGCACTTGTTCCTTTAATTCTTTTATAAAACTTTGATCAATCAGTCCGAGAAAACGATTCAATGGATGGTTTTAAAAATTTACAGAACTATTTGGGGTACATCAAACTGTAAATAGTCTTCCCGCAAATATTTGTGAATATGCGGAAAACGTTGCTTTTTTCTCTTTTCTTTAAATCAATATTGAGGGTGAAAAAAATGTTTTTTTTTCAAAAATCTAAAAAGGATCTTATAGGAGGTTTATTCCAGTTTTTGTTTATTCCAGACACTGCCCTTATTTTCTCTGTGAGGTCATAGGTTGCTGAGATATCGATGATCAAAGACAAAAAGTTCCTTTTTCATTAAAAGTCGCTGTGATATCTCAGCGACAAATTGACGTAAAGAGATTTAAAAAAAGCAAATTGAAGCTGAATAAACAAACTTATAAATTGATTTAATTAAAAAAAAATCCCGAAGTCTGTGGACCAAAAGGAAAATAAGAAAAAAAAATAAATTTTTTTCTCGCTCTATTTCTTGGGATTGTGTGAGAACCGTAGGTCTCAAAACTAGAAACTTGAAGCTTCAATTTTTTTTTTTTTAGAATCTCGATACGACCATTTTTCACTGAGATATAGCGTTTCAAAAATCACCAAATAATTTAGTAAATTTTTTTGTTCCCTTATTTTTTTTGAGAAGTGTATAAGAAGTTTTTTCTATAAATATTGCATAATACATCCTGTAGGTAGGGGACAAATTATCCCTTAAGTTTAAAAACTGCCCTAACGCTCTAACAATTTTTCTTCCCGTTGTCACACAAAGCAAACTATACGTGCAATAAATATTTAGCGTACAATAAAATAACGTACGGAATTTGAAAACTTACCGTCTGAAAACTTTTGTATACCTGTTGATGGAACTCACCACTGATGATGAATAACACTATTACCACCGACCCTTATATATATCTAAATATTCTCAATCAATTTTAGCGCCCTAGCATCTGCGCACGCTCCCGCTCTTCAAATTCGTAGGACGACGAGAGCAGCGTCGCGACGACCGCACAGGTTTGTTTTTACAAATTGCCTAGCCGCGCGATTACAAGGGTCCCGCGTAATTTTTAATAATTAACCGTAATTTAATGGACGAAGAAAAAATTTGCGGACGAAATTGGCGTGGATAATGAAATTTTTCGCGAAAAATGGAGGGCACTTCTGTAGGGCCGTTAACAAAAAAATCCCCCAAGGGTAATTTTTTTAGGTACAGAATAAATTCTTGTAGAGTCCGTAGCATCTACAGTGACCGCCAAAAAGTTTGCAGTAAATTTAAAAAAAGTTTGTTTCCAAGTTTCGATGTATTTTTCGACGCTGAATCCAAATCAGACGTCAACAAAATACTAAACCCAAAAAACAACCCCTATAATAGGGTAAAAACTACCCCTTTGCCTCGCATGAACGATTTAGAAACACCCCTCTCTTTTGGGAAACACGGGCTTGGG
The DNA here is from genome assembly GCA_029963805.1 of Aromia moschata. Lineage (NCBI taxonomy): Eukaryota > Metazoa > Arthropoda > Insecta > Coleoptera > Cerambycidae > Aromia > Aromia moschata. The sequence continues at coordinate 820,001 of JAPWTK010000041.1, forward strand.
ATCGACTGTGGCAGAGTTACGTTTCTTTTTTGTCTTTGTCTTTTTTTTGTTGTTTTTTTTTTTTTTTTGCTTTTTTTGTTGTTTTCATTTGTTGTTCATAAAAATTTTATAAATTACGGTAACGATATTTTAGTGTGAAAATTTCAAAGCAGGGTTTAATACAGCAGAGTTTTACTACATATTTTACACTCGTATATATAGATCGGCTTCTCTTATTGAGCATGAGGCATAAATTACATTGACGTGATAACTTTTTGTCATTGTTTTCATATTGAATTTTACTGGGAAAATGACGACCACTTAGTCGAATATCTGGTAAGAGATGTTGAAACCTTTTGATAATCTAATTTCAAAATTTCTATTACTACGCTCAATCGAAAAATTGTTTGTGAAAATAATACAGAACGACAAAGACAGAAAATAAAGAAAAATTCTGTATTTACAGTATAAAAGTCCTCAAATCCGAAAGTTTCGAAATGTTGAAATCAAATTTACTTTTACGTTTAGATGTTCATTTATTTACATTTGAAGTGTTAAAAAATTTACAGTATCTAATATGAAAAAATGATTCATGAATATTTCTGAGCCGCTATCTAAATTTTTCATCGAAATCACCGCCATGAAAATAAATTTATTTATAATTATCTGCACAATTCTGCACAAATTTCAATTCGAGCTCTAAATTCGTTAAAAATATTTCTAATTTCCTCAATTGACAAATACTTGACTGCATTTTGAATCCTTGTTTTTAATTGCTCTTCATCATTTTCTAGTGGTTCACGATAAACAATTTGCTTTAAACGTCCCCATAGATAGAAGTCCAATATTGTCAGATCCGGGCTTCTCGGCGGCCATAAAATTGGACCATCCCTTCATATCCAGTGTTCATTAAATTCGGAATTGAGCCAATTACGGACAGTAACGGCATGATGAGCAGGGCACCCATCTTGTTGGAAAAACATTCTCGTTCGATAACTTAATGGAAGTTCATCAAGTTTATCTGTTAAAAAATTTTGTAGCATCTCCAAATGTGTATTACGATTTAAATTTTCTTTGAAAAAAATTGACCAATAATGCTATTTGTACATGAAACCACACACCACACATTAACTTGTTTGAAATATTGTCTTCGACAAGAAATAGTAAAGTGGAGATTTGTCTCACTCCAATACCGGCAATGCTTAGAGGAAACGACGCCGTTTGTTGAAAAAGTAGATTCATCGGAGAACAAAATTCGCTTATGAAATCCTACGTCATTTAAAACTATGTTGCCCATCTCCAAACAAAAATCCAAACGTTTGGCTTCATCACCATCCTCTAAGGTGTGCCTGAATTTTGGTTTAAATGGTAAAATCCGGTTCTGCTTGAAAATTCTCTGTAAATGCGATTTACTTATTTCAGTTTCAATTGCCCTTCTTCTAAGTGACCTTGGAGCTTCTCTCACGGAATGGAGGGCAAGAACTGAAGCAGCATCATCTTCATTCGACCATTTTTTTTAATGTCTAAAACAGAGCATGTTTCCAAGAACTTGGTCACCAACTTCTTCGCTCGACATTAGAAGTATGTTAACTTCCGTATATTTTTCGTTAAATTTATTAATAACAACACGATAACACTCTTCCCCAGTTCTGTAGCATTGAATCAAATAAATTCTTTGTTCTAGAGTCAACATTATAGCACATAAATAGTAGCAAAATAACGAAGATTCGATTTGAAGTTATACTGACTTATTAGTTGTCAGCAGTTGTCAGTGATATCTTGCAATGAAATCCGCCTACTAGAATTTACTAGAAGTCCACATTATGAAGAAAAATGGTATTATCTCGAGACGTTTTAACAGTTTTCAGAGAACTATTTTTTTTACAGAACTATTATTAACAGAACACTGAATGCGGAGAGGTGTCGTTTAAAAATCTCAACAGCTTTTGTACAAATGAGACTTCTCCTGAAAAAGAGAAAACATGTTGTTAATATTTTTTTAAAATAACGCGACAGTTAAATTAGTTATAGTGTAGAAGTTATATGTAACATCATAAACAAGTGTAAGATATTGCTAATTATTTCTAAGCTTCTACTCGTAAATACGCCAGCTACGGTTCTATCCTAATATTTAACGTCATGTTCGATTAAAATCCGGGCTCTATTCATCACCAACCAACCAATCAAGAGTTTTCATGAGCTCAAAGTGTTGTGTTGTGTCTCAAAAATGAATGCTTTTTTGATGCGGCCTTAAAATGTTTTTCCACTTCATCATCGCTGAAGTTCTAAAATTGGACCAAGAGAATTTGCAACACATATTCCAATCATTGTGAAAAGTAATTAAGATACTCTGGAGTTAACGTCTAGTACTAATTACATGTCTAGTGATTTAAAAAAAGATCAAGACTTAATAGAAGAATGTATTAAAAAACAAAGAAGCTTGGTTAAATAAGAAGAAATAAGAAGAGGAAAGGGATATTTTTGAAAATTTTGTGTTCTAAAGTGAGAAATTATAATATGTCTATTATTAAATAATTTAATGTAATGTTTTTTGTTTGAGGTAGTGATTTTAATTGTCAGTTTATTTTTCAATTTTTCCTTTGTATATAAGAAGAAAACGGCGCACCATTGTCTGAACTCGACATAATCCATACACAAACTGGCGCTTGTTTAAGCATTCCTGTATGTAGGATGGCCAAGAAAAATTATGCATGCTTGTACAAAATGATTGATCATGTATGCTTCTCAAGCTTGTAGTTCAGTGTATGGCCACCTTTATTTATCTAAAACGCTCATCCATAATAGTCCACGGTTATGTTATGATTAATACCACGTTATTGACAGTCTTTATTGATAATGAAGGCCATTAGAATCGTTTCAGGGACGTTGCTCATAGTTTTTGTCGTGAACTTTTCCTGTGTCCATCGTACGAAACGTGTGTTCGGCACACGTTTTTTTTATCAGATAAAATATGATTCCAAACGTGACGGCAATTTTTTCATATACGTAAACGTGAATAATGGATATGTTTTTATCTGACATTTATGGCATTCGTATCGACGGTGTCAAGGTGTTGTCAAGACAACTAGTGGGCAGTTGATATTTTCCCATCGAATTGCCCTTATATGTTGAATTAGATCAACCTTGAGAATTTTACTTTTAGAGCGAAAGCATCTAATCGGCTAATTAAAATGTTTCTGTTCATTTCTTATTCCGGGTGTCTCAGTTGTATTGTTCCAATGGCATATCTCCGTTAGTTAATAAAATATAAATTTGAAATTGGGGCATCTAATTTACACCTAAAGTTCTTTACATAGAGACTAATATTAATATTCTGCCACATCCTGTTTAACCGGAAACGACCCTAACTTTCTTATTTCAAATGACACCCTGTATATTTTTCTCAAAATTTGAATTCTACGCAAAATTCCCTTACCAATGATGTACAACACTTTGTATTTTGGATTTAATAAAGGAAGCAAAATCGAATTTTAAAGATTTTAAAATCGATTGTGTCGTTTATGAAAATAATGTGCTTTGCTTTGGATTTAAATTATAAAGTTGATAAGATACACTTTTCAAGATATGCATGTTTAAGATCTCTGTCAAAAAGAATAGTTACTTGGATAAGGGTGATTTACTAATATTTTGTTGAAAGTCAAATAATAGAAAAATAGGTGTGTTAAATAAATTACAAGGAAATATTACGACACTGATTTTATTTTTACGAGAACGTGACTTACGAATATCTAATTGACACATTAACCATGAGCACCAGAAATTATGCTAAAGAAAATTTTCAAAGTGTTGTCCATTTGATTCAACGCAACATTAGGCTCGATGCAAAAGTTCACGAGTGGTAACACTTCTTAATAACTGGACATTAAGAGCTTCACATTCATTTCTAATTATATTTTTTAAGTCTTCTAAATCTGTAAGAGGCGTCTGGTATACCTTGTCCTTTAAATACCCCCAAAGAAAATAATCCATCAGCGTTAAGTAGGGTGATCTTGGAGGCCATCTTATTGGTCCATGGGTTCCGATCCACTTATTTGGAAAAATTTGATTTAAATAATCATTTACAGAATTGTGAGGGGGTGCTCCATCTTATTGCAAAATGCATGTTGATACATGTCTTCAGTGGAAGATTTTCAAGAAAATATAAAAATTCGCCCTGAAGGAATTCTTAGTATACCTCACCAGGTAACGTTCCTCCATAAAACTTTGGTCCAATAATGTACCCATCGATCATGCCACACCACACATTAATTCCCCAAATTCTTTCAAAATTAGTCTCTCTCATCCAGTGAGGATTATCCTCAGACCAATAATGACAATTGTGCCGATTTATAGTTCCATTATTATGAAAACGGCTTTCATATGTCCATAATATTGAGCTAATATTGTCATCTTCATGAGCAGTCGCTAGCCATGCAAGAAACGTCACTCTTCTCTCATAATCTCCTGGTTCTTAGGATTCGCTGAGTAGAAAAACAAGAAATATCGCATTCTGATTAAATTTGTGGAATTGAAATATGTGGATCAGTAAACACGCTTCCCAAAACACCAACATTATGATCTTCGTCAGTAAGAGTCTTTCTTTTAAAAACTCCTTTTTTTTGAGAATGCCCCACATGTGGCTAAATTTGAAGCCAAACGGGTAAAACACTTTTAAGTTTTAATACAAACTAATTAAAAACTTTATTAACTGTCAAACAGTTAACAATTATTCAAATATTTTCAAAGCCTGCTTTAGTTTTCCTGGGTTGATCGATTTAGTTTCGATAATTTTTTTTAAATCTTTAAAATTCGATTTTGCTTCCTTTCTTAAATCTACAATACAAAGTGTGATACATCATTGGAAAGGGAATTTTTGCGTAGAATTCAATTTTGAGAACAATATACAGGGTGTCATTTGAAATAAGAAAGTTGGGGTCGTTTCCAGTTAAACCGGAAGTGGCAGAATATTAGTATTAGGCTCTAAGTAAATAACTTTGGGTGTAAATTGCAAGTATGCCCCAAATTTCAAATTTATATCTCATTAACTAACGGAGATATGCCATTGGAACAATACAACTGAGACACGCGATGTCTAGTTTGGTCACTAGACATATTTGAAGTAATAAGCCAAAAACTAGTAGAATAATAAGAATAACTACAATGCAATTTGCACTGCCCTTTAAATGAGATTTTTAGCTTTTCCTAAACTAAATAAATTGATGAAGAAAATCAGTTTCTTCCTGTGACAAAAAATGTTAATGTCTGATATCTCGCTAATTTCTGTTTGGTACTTTGGATTGGATTTTTGCAATAACCCCACAACTATATTATGAACAAGTCGAATGTCTCTTCAAAATAAACATTGCAAGTATTCATTTAATTACAATGTTTCCGAATTTTCCGAAAACAGTCTTTACGCAGCAACTTTTACGTTTTGTTATTTTGTCGGTTATCATTAAACTTGTTCATTTCAAGACGCATATTAAAATTCCCCGTCCGTCGTCGAGAGACAAACTTCTCCATTATTTTTTGTGTTTTTATTTCTAACTCCTCCTGTTTTTTCCAGCGCAACTGCCCACCAAACGTTTAATTCGTGTGATAAACAGTGAGCCGGGAAAAACTTCTGGCACAAAAGAAAATTAGAGAGGCGGTAAAAACGGGAGCACAGTTCGATAACGCTGTATTCCGAACACGCCAAAGGGACACATTGTCTCGCACTTTGGGACTTTCCGGGCTAATTTTATTTGCATCCCTTCGCTCGGTAGACACTCTTGGGCGTGTTCTAATAGTTCGAATACTTGCCCACTTTGATGGGACCTCTGTCGACGGATCATTTAACTTTGTCGTTTGGTCTTTATTGTTGGTCAGTAAGGATGTTCGACGGCATAGCAATCGAAATTTTAAGGTAACTTCGTCTAAAGGAACATACACTGAGAGAGAAAATACTTAAAAATATTTGGGCCCTTCGAACTCAAACCTTTTAAATTTTAATACACTAGGCGCAAAAATTAAGGGATACAAAAAAATACCAAATTTTTAGATGATTTTTTTTTTTTTTTTTTTTTTATAATTTAATTAATAATTTAATTAAATTATATTTTTAATTTATAATTTAATTATCTCTAATTTGACCTGTTATTGAGCCCTGTACGAAGATTTTTCGCTGTTATCGCCAAAAGTACAAAGCAAACATGTTATGACTTTGATAAACAATTACTTGGGACATAATGAACGTACAGAAAATTTTAGTAGGGTTTTGAAAACTGCAAAGTATCCTTTACAAGTAGTAGTGATTGTTTTTTTTTCCAAATTTTTTTTCGAAACGAAATTGTTGATTGAAAAAGAGGTAAAAAATTGCATAATTAGGGATATTTGCATAACTTGTTAAGAAATATTATAAACCAGTAAAAAAACAGACTTATACGCATTCAAGCAGTGTAATTCAATATGTTTGAAACGGGTGTGCCCTTTAACCTCTCTTACCCTTTAACCTCTCTTAAAACCTCATAACCACATAATCGAATAATCATGTGGCCAACAATGGTCCACGTATTTTCTCCACAAAATTTGCCGAACCCAGAAACAACGACGTGGACGTAGCAGGCTTCTGTTCCCTTCGGGGTGCTTTATTTATGTGAGGTCCCCTCGCCCTGGATTCCAAACACACGAGAAAAATTGTTGTTTTTTTTTCAGTGATGCAAGTGAGCCTTCTGACTCGTAATATGCGGAGTTATGGGATTATATAAAGTTCAAAATTTTATGTTTTGTGTAATTTGATTTGAAAAGACAAGTATTAAAAATACACAGATGTTGTGTAAATTTTACCCTGAGAAAGATAGCACATTACAAACAATTTGTATGATTCTACACAAATTTTGTGGTATCATTCCATATTTTACACTACTTTTGTGTTAAAACTCAATCAAATTTGGAACCGTATAAGATTATGAAGTTTTCAAGTTCATGAAATTTTAGGATCACGTGATTTTGAGGTTAAGTGGTAGTGAGGTTGAAGGGCACACCCGTTTCAAACATATTGATTTACACTGCTTGAATGCTTATAAGTCTCTTTTTTTACTGGTTTATAAGATTTTTCAATCAGAAGGTTATGGGATTTTTGAGGTTCTAAGGTTTTAGGATCACGCGGTTTTGAGGTTAAGTGGTACTGGGATTGAAGTGCAAATCCGTTTCAAACTTAAAAAAAAAATTATTGAGGTCCGTGGACCTTTTTAAAAATAAGCAAAAATTTCGAAAAAAATTTTTTTTGATGGTTTTCTTATGATCAACTTAAAAACTGCTGATGCTAAAAAAAAATTAAACTCGAGATCCAAAGACTAGAAACTTCAATTTCCTTCTACAGGAAGTTACAGTTACAGCTCTCTCATAACAAAATCACCTAAAAATTTGGAATTTTTTTATATCCCTTAATTTTTGCGATTAGTGTACAATAAAAAAATTAGATAGAACATGATCCTGTAAATAAAAAAGCAGAGGAATGAATATTTACGAACCATGTCACTTTTAAACCTACATATCCATGTTCTTCCATACGTATTATACAGGGTGTACCATAATAAAAGTACATTTTTACAGCCACGACGCTGACGAACCACAAGAAGAAGTTGTAAAGGTGTAGCTATGCGAAAAAAGATGATTATAGCTATGCAAAAAAAGAAGAGAGAAAAAAATTTATATTTTTAATAAAGCCATAAAAACCTACGAGGTCGCAAAAAGTTATTCTCTCATTTATGTCCTCAGTCTATTGATTTAAGATCATCGCGTTTTGTAATCGAAAGAAAATTTTTAATAAACTCTAGACAATATACAAATAATAAATTATTTCTTTGGAGTATGGCAAAATGTGAGTTCATTTTTCAATTGGAAAGAAATGAAAAGGGGCCTTTATAAAGGATTTGTGAGAAAAAGGCCCCTTTTCATTTCTTTCAAATTGAATAAATTATTTGTGTAAATCTAAATCAACAATTGTATCAATAATTGGAATTATAATAAAAGTGTCTAAAAGCCTCCTTCAACTCGAAAGGTTCGTCCCGTCGACTATGTGCCCTTGGTGTACCTTTTACTAACTGTTCATTTGTCACTGGAGTTGCTGAAGAACCTTATGGCCATATCAGGTTGAACTGACCCAATTTCATTACATATTGTTTCTGTAAATTACTCAAAAATGGTTGATCTTTTCGAATAGATTTTGCTTTTTAAATAACACCATTAAAATTAGTCCATCGGAGTAAATAAATCATTTAGGTAATCTCGAACAACGAGTGCAAAATAAGGTAGTGCAAAAACTTTTGGCATTTCTTGTCTCAGGTAGCTTGAATGCGATGACTTTAAATGACTTTTCGATACTTCTAATATAGAGACATCCAAAAAAAACGTCATCAAAGTTGGCCAAGAAAAAAAAACGTATTTCTATTCTTATTCGAATTTATAACCTTATTTACTTGTCAAAACTGTCACATCATATGACAGCCATTGTTTATTTTATAAATTGTGACAGTTACTTGTCAAAAGTTTGACACAACCGAAAAGCTTAGACATGACTGCTATTTCTATCTCTCTCGTTCATAGCCAGAGTTGATGACGTTTTTTTTGGATGTCTCCATATGTTCTTATTTAAGAATATGATGACACAATATCTCGAAAAAAGAAGATCTGGAAATTATTGTTTTTTTCAAAAACTGTTTCTCTCGAGTATTTTTTCATTTTTCGTTTTCAGGGTCAAACAAATTCGATTTCAGCAACGCTCGATTTTACTCGTCCACTTGGTGCTATTATTACTATCCCATCCCACGTTTCCGAACAAAACCGACTGCTTATTTGCTAATATATTAAATTGTTATTTGCACAGCAATAATTTCTAGACTTTGCCGCACAACAAATGTGTCATGGAGGTAATTAATCACCATTTTGTGGGTATACAGTTTACGATTTAAAAGCTATTCATTAGCCTCAGCTAGTTAATTTGACGAAACTTGATATCTCTAAATGTCGAGCGTTTTAGGATGGGTTATTATTCGAGGGCTTTCGTTATTATTTACGTTGGCATGGAGTTTCATGCTTAATCGGTTTTTAGTCAAATGTTTTAGTCGGTAAATTCTACAGCAACAACATCAAGCGCATTCTTCAAATAATGTTGAAATTACGTGCCCTGTATACGTTCAATAAGATCTAAGTCAGGTCTATTGCATCGGAATAGTGTAAGAAGGAAGATTTTCTTAAAGCAGAATTATCTCTGAATATACAGGGTATTTCCTGAGTAATCGGAAAAACGGAAAGAGATCACTGTCAAGTAATTTCATGAAGAAAAGGTCATATAAAGTTTTGTTTTCAAAAGAAAATAAATCATATAAAGTAAAAAAGACTAAAAAAAGTTTCCTAAGTGGCTTAGTTTTTGATAAACAGTGTGGAACAGATAAATGGAATAAATTCAGTAACTCCATTATTATGCATTATTTTTAGAAAACTCTGACACCCGTCAATTTCTAATTCTAAAATGACATCTTGCGACGTAAAAATGTCATCCCTAAATTCAACCCCCTTGAAGTAACAGCTACAACCCCTAAATTTTCAAATTGCAAGTAGGGACTTGTGATACTTCATTTGAAAGGTCTTTTCATTCTCTATTCAAAACTGCTGTGGTTTTAAATATTATTGCAGAAAATAACAAGAATAAAAAGTCTCCAGCGGAAATTCGTTACATTAAAATAAAAAACAAATCATTATTAATGCAGCAGCTGTTCAAAATGCTCCTCCAGCATCTTGGCAGCATCCTAGACGTAAATATAAATGTCTTCTAACCTTAGTTAACATCTGCGGGGTAATCGACCTAATTGCAAGTGTTATTCATCCTCTAGTCAGCTAAATCGTCGGGTTCGGTTTTGTAGACCATACTTTTTACATATCCCCATAGGAAGAAGTCTAACGGTGTGAGATCAGGTGATCGTGCAGGCCATTCTACAGAACCACGTCTCCCTATCCAGCTATCCAGCGATTTGGAAAGATTGTGTTGAGATGGAGTGTGCACCATCCTGCTGGAACCATATTGTATTACATGGAAGTTGTGGGTTTCCTTCAGCTGGATACGAGTTTGCCTTGGTCGGTACAACATTATTTTGGAGCAGCGCTAAATAAGTTGTTCGATTCAAATTGCCGTAAATGAAGAAGGGACCAATGATATTTTCTCCGATTTTTCCTGCCCAAACATTAACTTTCTCGTTCGTTTTTGTCGTTCGATTGTCAAGCAAAAAATTGTACGTATTTATTAGTAAGTTTTTATCTTATAGTAGGGAATGTCGGCAATTACATACATTTATTTTTTGTTATTTTAATGTAACATTTTTTAATTTTTAATGTAACATTTACTGAATTTATTCCATTTGGCTGTTCCACGCTGTATAGAGCCGTAATGGTCTACGTTTTTGGTGTGGTTTTTTTTTCTAATCTCTGGAGCAGATTAAAATTTTCTTTTAAACTGCTATTACTTACACATCGTAATACAACGCGTGTTAAATATTTCGGCTGTTCATTTTTTTAGCGCTATCAGAGGCCTTCATATAATCACTAAATAATATAAACACTGAATAAGAAATAAGCAAATACTTTATTGAAAATACTGTTATTAGCCATTTGACAGCTAATTTAGGTGACAAAGTGTCAGAGAAGTATTTCTGATAGAACCATCTCATTCCAGAGGTCACTATAAATTTGTTAAAATTTCACGTAATTATTAATCTTGCTTGTGCGATTATATTTAAAATGACGATTTCTACCTAAATCACATTCCGAATAAAAAATATCAAGAAACGGTTTTTGTTCAGGTCTAAATTAAGATTAAAAAAATTGTACTATAAAACCAGAAGATCAATGACGGACATATTTGTGTGCATACAAGTTTTATAGTAACTGTTCATATACACCCCCTTTTGATATGGAAAAATAAATAACAACCAAAACTTGCTTTCTATCAAGGCGTATAAGTGACTCCAGAGATTTTCGAAAAAAAAAACGTAGAACGATAAAACTTTAACGCTCTGTATCTCAAGCCACTTACTATTACTCAATCCGTACTAATGGAATCTGTAACACGTATATACATACTCGTACATAACTTTCAGTGATGTACAATATTTGCTTAATATCACTCCCTCAACAATAATTTGTTTTGTACGAAAAGTTAGGTTTATTTTAAACTCAACTTGTGCCCATGCATACAGAAGTGTCGTCGCAAACTGGCGGAAATGATACGATACGTCAGAGTACAACTACGGTTAATTTTACAGTAGTGCGGCTTCGCAATTATTCCTTTTGATACAATATATTGTTTGAACTTACTTCGTACACGGATATATACGAGGTGTGTAAATTAAGTAATGAGACTGGTTTTTTTTTTTAATTCTATTATTCGAATACAATATTACAATTCAGTATTGTCTCCTTCGAAATAACTTCCCTGGGAAGCCATACAGCGCTGGTGGCAGTTCTTCCATTCCTCATAGCAGTGCTAGCTGGAATAGCCTTCAGCTGGTCGGTTACAGTCGTTTGAATGTTTTCTATGGTCCCAAAATGACGTCCCTTGAGGTCATTTTTCAATCTCGGGAAGAGAAAAAAGTCACAAGGACTCTGAGGAGCCACAGGAATGTTTTTACTGGCTAAAAACTCGTTTACTGAAATGACTGTGGACAAAGCGCATTGTCGTGATGCAACATCCAGTTGTTCTTGATGTTTGGTCTCACACGCATGACCCTTTGTCGAAGTTTTTCAAGAACCTCTCGGTAAAAGTGTTGATTTACTGTTTAGCCTGGAGGCACAAACTCTTTGTGGACAATTCCCTGGCTATCAAATAAGCAATTCAGCCTGCATCTGATCCTCGACTTGCTCATTCTTGCTTTTTTGGGTCTTGGAAAGCTTGAAGTCTGCCATTCCATGCTTTAACGATTGCTTTCCGGGTCGTACTCATATACCCAAGTCTCATCACCAGAAATAACACGTTCCATAAAATGGAGATCATTTTTAATCGATTCCAAAAAGCCAAGAAACCTGATGTCCTTTTGTTCCTGCGAAAGGTTTTTTGGAATCATTTTTGCGCCGATTTTTCTCACCCCTAATTTCAGTAGTTAAAATCTGATGAATAGTCAAATTTAACTCTTCCCCGATCATTCTTGTCGTCAACCGACGATCTGAACGCGCAAGATCCCGTATTCTATCGACATTTTCATCGGTTCTTGAAGATGAAGGCCTTCTGCTGCATGATTCATCTTGAGTCGACTCTCTTCTTTCTGAGAATGCCTTAAACCACCGAAAAATCTGGGCTCTTGAAAAAATACTGTCTCCGTAGGCGTGTTGAAGTTTTGCAAAAGGATCCCTTGGTAAAGGGTGTAAAAAAATATAAACTGGTGAAAAGTCGCTTCTCAAGTCAATATTTTTGTGTCACAGCTTCAAATGAAGGCCGATTGTTGATTTTTTTTATTATATAGAACTGATTAACACGCCATTTGAATAAACTATAAGATTTTACAAAAAAAAAGTAGTATCTTTAATAAATTGTTTGTTTTTCTTTTTTTTTTGTATGAAAACTATGTGAGAATATATAAAACAAATTTTTAGTAACAATTACTTGAAAGCTTTGAAAATCGACCGTCTAGACTAACAGTGCCTGGTCGATGTGCAAATACGAATACAGAAACAGTGCGCAACCCAAACGGAGTAGTGAAACGTACTGACCAAGGAATGTGATCGGTCAAGTCATAATCATCTACAAGTTATAAGGAGTTCATTGTATTATGCGCCAGCACAGCTACCTGCCCTCTTTTTCAACGATCTTCCTCAACTATTGTTGCAAAAAGGTTGTAATATTCAAGCCTATTAAACATTTTTAATTGAAAGAGTTATTGTTTTATTTTTAGTAGTATAGTAGTAGTACACAGTTTTCATACAAAAATCTGAAAAAAAAAACAAACAATTTACATCGAGTTTCATACATAGGAAAATACCTCGAAAACGGTGCCTTGCTGTGGTTGAAGAACAATATTTTTTTGACAAAAAAAGATATTAGTTTTATTACCATTGTTGTAGATTCCATGTTATACATTTTTTTAAGGGTGAATAATACTAAATTGTATTTGTCAATTTACAAATCAGAATACAAAAATAGGTTGAATTCAAACATAAAATGTATTTGTAAAATTGCTGACTCCATTCCATGAAAGCATTCCATTTATTTCATATATCCCTCCCCCAATTCGCTCCCCTGACAACACGTTGAGAGTGCGATTTTGATCCGATCCACCAAAGTGAAAAATTCTGGGGTTCCGGTAATGCTATAGAATCGTTTTATTTTTGCTGGGTGAGCACTGAATTTGTTTGTAACTATATATATAACGGAAACATACGTCATTGAATAAACACAATCCTATAAATTTTGCATCCGAATCCGATTTTCCCCTTTCCACTCGCTAACAAACCTTTCGAATGCCGTTTGCAACTCGCCTGACTCGAATGCGATTTAATTTCAAAATATTTTAAATGTCTGGCAAACTTCCACCTCACGGCAAATAAAAGCAATAATTGCAGTTTAAAACTTCTCTAGAAGATCTTTAGTTTTTTTTCCTAGTAGAGAGATAAAGTTACTAGCAAAAAATTACGTGTTAGAATTGTCTAAAGGTGATAAAGAAAAGCCACGAGTAATTTGAATATAGATACTTCTTTTCTAGTTGGTACAAAGTTTCTATAAAGTCGCATCCAGACTATATGGCCAACGACAGCCAAGATTAGTTATTGCATTGGCGATCAAATTTAGCAAACGTTGGATGTGTGTGACCATTTGCACACTTACATGTACACATGGTTGGATGTGTTTGTCAAACTTACAAAAATAAAACAGTTCGACCAATTATACAGTGTATTCACGTTAAGGACTTACCACCCTTGTAAAATCTTTATTTATCGACCGATTTTAATGAACTTTTTTTATTAGGTAGATATTCAAAATGTGCAATCACCGAGTGGGTAACTTTATTCTTAGTCTGTAATCATGGCCAACCACGACCACTTTTAAGGACTCAAATGTCAAAAACTACTATTAGGGATTTTTTTAGAAAAAAAAACTAATAACGAATTCTTCTTTATCATTACTTAAAGCATAGCTGTACCGATTTTCATTGTTCTAAAATACAAGGTGCCCGAGAAAAAAACGGATTCCTTTTTTAATTTGTATTATTCAATACTTATTTTTTTACAAAATTAAGAAACTAGAATACAACAAAAGGGAAGTCTGTAAAAAAGTTAAATCGTAGTCATTTCGATTATTCCACCCAATTCCCTTATACATTTTTCAATACGTCGACGATTATTCCTCATTACATTTCGTAACTGTTGTCAAGATACGTACGATACTCTGACATGCTTCTCTAATGCGATCAGAAAGTTCTCGGGTCTGGGGCCTTGTAGCATACACTTTATTTTTTATTTCCCGCAAAGAAAGAAATCAAGAGGCGTAATGTCTGGGGATCTCGGCGGCCAACGAATAAGAAGACTACTTCTTCCGATCCAGCAATTAGGAAAATTCTCATTCAACCAATTTCTCACTATGACAGCATTATAAATGGGTGCTCCATCAAGTTGTAAATGTAAATTGTAGCGATAATCAAGAGGAAGCTCATCAAGTGTGTCAGTAAACTCTGTTTGTAAAAATCTGAGAAAACTGGCAGCATTCAAATTTTCATAAAAAAAAGTATGACCCAATAATCTTTTCATATAAAATACCACAGAAAATATTTACCTTCGAGGAGTATTGTCTCGTACACTCAATTACCCAATGTGGATTATTTTCACTCCACATTCTGATATTTTGTCACGATACCGTTTGTCGTGAATGTAGCTTCATACGAGTATAAAATATTTTGTAAAAAATCAGGATTCTCTAGGTACATACCTTGTAGCCATAAACAAAATTCCATTCTTGCCTCAATATCTCCAACTTCAAGTGTATGAAGAAATTTTGGTTTAAATGGTTTCTTACTGCTTTTTTTCAAACACGTCCAAATTTGGCTTTTAGAAATATTTAAATTTCTTCTAGCATCTCTAAGGTTTGAATGTGGGTTATCATTAAAATAATCAAGAATCATTTGGTTTCTTCTTCGCTCCCGATCACCGGTTAGGAAGTCTCTCAACTGTACCATGTTGGTCAAAATATTTGTTAATATTTGAAACTGTTACATGGTTAATATTGCGTTCTAGATGTCGTCGATTAAACTCATTAGCTGCTTCACGAAAAGTACGTGTTCCGTCGCCAACTAATCTTATTATTTCTACTTTTTCTTGTAAAGAATAAGACATTTTTATGCTTTTTACTTCTTCAGAACAGTATGAACTATTAGTATCTGACAGCTGGTAACTGAGATAACTTTTTTTTTGTTTTCACAGCACGCCCCTTTTTTATCAAATAGCAAGAAAAACTAAACATTGATAACTTTAGAAAGCGTTGAGCTATTGTCTTCAAATTTGGTAAACACAATAAACTCGACAGGGGAAAGGTTCGAATTGGTTTTGAGCAAAATCCCCCAAAGGAAAGGGGATGAATATGGGGGTTGAAGGAGGAAATTTTTTCAAAATACGAAATTCTGTTTCTCGGACACCTTGTATTTTAGAACAATGAAAATCGGTACAGCTATGTTTTAAGTAATGATAAAGAAGAATTCGTCATCAGTTTTTTTTTTTTAAAAAAATCCCTAATAGTAGTTTTTGACATTTGAGCCCGTAAAAGTGGTCGTAGTTGGCCATGATTACAGACCAATTGGTGGTAAGTCCTTAACGTGGACACACTGTGTATAGCCAAGAATATTTTGTATGTCTAATGAGCAGCTAAACAGTATTTCCGTTTTTATGATTGCTACCTTTCGGATCTCAAATGCGGGGTAATTTTCGAATACGCTGTGGAATTCCAAAACTCGTTACCCTATTCGGTTGATTGAGATTCAAAACCACTTTCGCATATTTATCCAGTCAATTAAAACAAATGGTGAGCAGATAGCGGAAGATCCACTTTGTGGAACGTGTGTGGATTCTCTTGATGTGGAAGTTTTAGATAAGTTAGTCCTCAGGCACCGGTGTTCTCTATTACTTGATTTTTTTGTTAGAAAATAGAAAGGCAATTCAATTTCTCATTATTTTTTATTATTAATTATTATATACATACTTAGGCTAATTATCACAACTGAAATCACTGGTTAGGTATTAAGTACTGTTTCACATAGAGTATTCTGTTTTTGATTAATAGTTCTTAGACAAGACGTACTTTTATTCCTCTAGAATGTTTGTACATCTTCAAGACAGAGGTCATTATTTCTTGGCCAAATACGCTGGTACTTGCTTTGATTTGCTCGTAAGTACTAAATCAGTCTGGAACGGTGAGGACCCTCTAGAGATCCCACCTCAATTGCTATTCCTACAACCTCCGAATTAAGACTACCTTACAAAGATACTGCAGACGATTAAGAGTGCCAAACTGTAAGATAAGCTTGTAATTCTCGAGGCGGTACTGCAGCTGTCGCCGAAGAAATTTTCTATTTTATTTAGGATTCCGTTACTTTTGCATTTGTCAAGGCAGGCCTCGTTATCACAGTCCGGATCCAGGGGATATTCCGGCTTGTAATCTCCGCATTTCGGGAAATTCTTTGGCACCGGCAGCATCTGCTCGTCGTCTCCCACTTTTATGACCATGGCCATCCCGATTTCCGCGTGGAACTCTATGTGGCAGTGGAAAATCCAGTAGCCTGAAAGAAAAGAAAGAGTGAAGTTATAAAACTGTTATTTTAAAAAATCATTATACAGGCCTACAAAATTAGGCCGACCCTCTAACCCAGAAACTAGAATATATGTTTCCGAAGGTTTTTGATGCTTAACTTAAAAGTGCAAAAAAACGCGATTTTGGTCTATATTTGAGATTATGTAGCATCGCATTTTTTTTTCTCAAAAAACTATGAACATCTTAAAGTATATGCCTTGCCCTTTTAAATTACGTCAAGTTTATTCAAATATTTTTTTTTCGCAGCGATATCGCATTTTGAGATTTTTAAGTTTGTGATTTTTTTCTATAATATCACAGGCCGACAAGATTATAACCCAGAAACCAGAATATATTTTTCCAAAGGCTTTTGATACGCTGAATCCGAATCCGAAGACCAAATCTCTCAATTGGCTCTGGTTTTCGAGATATCCCAACCTAAAAGTGCAAAAAAAAAGCGATTTTGGCCTATACTTCATATTATGTAGCACCGCAGTTTTTTCGATGCTACACACCCTCAAATATAGGCGAAAATCGCTTTTACACTTTTAGGTTAGGATATCTCGAAAATCAGAGCCAATTGAGAGATCTGGCCTCGGATTCGGATTCAGCGCATCAAAAACCTTTGGAAAAATATATTCTGGTTTCTGGGTTAAAATTTTGCCGGCCTGTGTTATCTAAAGAATCTCAGGTGTGATATTTTCATCACACTTTACGACAAGCCATCCCTTCCTCTAGTCACAAAGAACCTTGATCTAAAAGATCATGATTTGAATAACCTTGATGTACCTGCTAGCAGTACAGATGTAACTCAGTTTAGTACTTTGTTTGGCGGTGTTTCATGGTTTTGCTTGCTTTTAATAGTTATTATATTGTTTCCAAACTCATTTATTATAAACGATTGTTTCATGGAATATTATCAAGGACAGGGTCTCGTTGAGTTCAAGAATTAAATTCCTTGAGGTTACTTGAAGAGATTACTTCAATAAAAATGCTATGTTCAAACATTCGATAAACGACTCAATTCCACTATTTACTTGATCTGCCACTCTCTGGTAAAAGGCCCTGTGAATACCTGGTACAAAACACCCTTTTGGATAACACCCTGTACGTTCTATCGTTAAGTGGAGTTTTATTTTATTCTGTTCTTATTTTAGAAGACAGTAAAATGTTTTTATGACTCATTGTGTGCATATTAATTTTTTTGCATTCAAAAAGAGTGCTTCTCTAATTTTTCAAACTCACTCCCTTTCAATCATCTCGTCCTGCCAAATCTCCAAACAGTTAAGCAAAATTTATACTATACCACTTCCACTCAAAAAAATCTCAAAATTAAAAATATTTTAGGGTTAAGTATTTATGCGAAAAAAATAAATAAAATGTTTAAAATCAGCGGCATTTGACTTAAAACAATGGAGAAAGAGAAAAAACAAAAGAAAATCTGCATTGTATTCTTCTCAGCAGAAAATCAGGAATGCAAATCAAACGAATGAATAGTAAAATAATAGGCTTTCCTAACAGGCACTAAATATACAATTATTAACTAAACAAAGGCATCTGTAAGCATCGGTATAACGTCAATTGAAATTCTATAGTTTGCTAGGTACTTGAAATATTCTCATTACTTTTATACCAGTTTAGAGCGCAGAATGTATAAGACGATGATAAAGAGAAGATTTATTTCAATTAAAGATTTAAAATTATTGAACCAACCAAAAGTATAATCAACCGAGGACAGTCGTTCCCAAGTTATAATTGAATAATTGTCTCAACAGACCGGAACAGCTTGCTCAATGTAAAAAGAGTATTAAAAGAATGTAATGTAAAACCGACTGTTCTCTTAACGCCTCTTTTCACATACATAGATAAATAGATTATGAAATTAACCGCTGGAAAAATGTAATTTTCGCAGTTCTCATTCGAAGTATATACGAGTATATACGAGTATTATATTAAATTATATTAAAAATGTGTATAAACCCACGTCTTACTTTATTATAACAGACTTACAAAATATGGGGCTTCGAGATCAGGAGTCATTCTTTATTTTACAGAAAGTCAGTGGCTAGAAAAATTCGTGTTCAAATGATTATTTTAATTATTGGAAAGTATACGAGTAGTACCTACTTCCAGATATCATAGGTAATATTGGGAAAAGAACTAACGGCATTAGATTAACGAAAAACAGCAAACTTATCGAAAATTGTAAAATAGTGAAAATATTTCAAACAGTGTAAGGCATTTAATGTCTTGAAAAATAACTTACGCTCGCTTATTATCTATAGCAGGTTATCGCTCATCCTAATTTAAGAATGCACCATATTATAGGTGCGTTGTTATGTTGTGTTGCATACTATTCAGTTTATGTATGTCAGCATTATATTCACCGATTTCTACTTCTTTTGGTTTATGTCCAAAATTGGCAGAAAAAAGTCGCATTACAAATAGCCTCACACGTTTGCCATATTTTACTATGAAATTATATCACACTATTCAACGTATTGCATACAGCGGAGGTAATACAAAAACACCAGCTGACATAGTAGTACTGCAATCAAATTAAATTGCAATAAACCCCATTACGGACAGTTTCAACAAAAATGTCAACGTTATCTTTTTATTTATACGAAATTGGGGATGAGAAAAATCTGCGCAAAAATGGTTCCAAAAAAACCTTTAGCAGGAACAAATGGACATCAAGAGAGAAAGGTGTCTTGATTTTTCGGAATCGATTGAAAATGGATCCCCATTTTATGGAACGTGTCATTATTGGTGATGGGACTTGGGTGTTTGAGTGCGACCTGGAAACCAAACCCAAAAAGGGGGATTGCCCCCCCCCCCGGCCCCCAAACCCAAAAAAGGGGAAGGGGCCGGCCGCACCCCCCCCGCCCGCCTTTTTTTTTTTTTTCCCCCGGGATTTCCCCCCCAGGGGTTTCCCCCCCCCCCCCCCCCCCCCAGAAAATGGTTTAATTGGGGGGAAGGGGGGGGGGCGGGGGCCCCCCCCCCCCCCCCCCCCCCCCCTTTTTCTCCCCCCCCCCCCCCCCCCCCCCCCCCCCCCCCCCCCCCCCCTTTTTTTTTCCGGCCTAATCCCCCCTCCCCCCCCCCCCCCCCCCCCCCCCCCCCCCCCCCCCCCCCCCTCCCTTTTTTTTTTTTTTCTCCCCAAAAAAACCCCACCCCCCCCCCCCCCGCCCCTTTCCCCCCCCCCCCACCCCCCCCCCCCCCCCCCCCCCCCCCCCCCCCCCCCCCCCCCCCCCCCCCCCCCCCCCCCCGGGGGAGAAACCCCCCCCCCCCCCCCCCCCCCCCCCCGCGGGTTTTTTTTTTGGTTTCTCACCCCCTTATTTTTTTTTTTTTTTATAAAAAAAAAAAAAAACCCCCCCAAAACCCCCCCCCAACCCCCCCCCGCGCGGCGCCCTTCCCCCCCCCCCCCCCCCCCCCCCCCCCCCCCCCCCCCCCCCCCCCCCCCCCCCCCCCCCCCCCCCCCCCCCCCCTTTTTTCACCACAAAAAAAAAAAAAAAACCCCCCCCCCCCCCCCCCCCCACCCCCCCCCCCCTTCTCCCCCCCCTTTTTTTTTTTTTCTTTTTTCTTTCCCCCCCTTCCCCCCTTTTTTTTCCTTATTTTTTTTTTTTTTTTTTACCCCCCCTCCCCCCCCCCCCCCCAAAAAGCCCCCCCCGGGGGTTATGACTCGCGGCGTTTTTTATCAGACAGCCTGTATGTTTAGGGCAAGAACAAACTCATCGCGGCGTTTTTCCCGGTTGCATCTATCGTGTCAAGTTAGGGGGATCATTTAAACAGTCCCTGTAGGGACACGACCGACGGACGCTGGGAAAACGGCTACATGAATCAAAAAGGGTTTAGATGTCCATTCCAATTAAACCCTGATCCGAAAGGCATAATAAGTGAAACGGGGGTTACCGAAATAAACTTTTCGCAAAAACAGTTGCGCGGGAAACAAGAAACTCGTGTTAAAAGGGCGATTTATGTATGTGCGGGTAATTGGGTTGATATCTGATATACCGATGGCTGGTGACAGGCAAATTCATAAACAAAGTTTGAATACGCGTGTCAGTCAGTTCGTTTTTATGGGCAGGATACTTTAATTACCGAGGGGTTTAAGCGAATTTTTTTATTCGGTGTACCTAAACGGGGGCGGCGGCGTTCGGCTTGACCTTTCGCAGACGATTAAGTTTTTCTATAAATATGTGGGCGAGTTTTTATAATACTTAATACGAGATATGGCTATTTAATAACCGAACTGATGCTGCTACCAGTGCGCTGCGAGCGTGTCGCGACAAGTTTGAACAGAACTGTGTCTGATGATACTTTCCCCACCCTGAGCTCGCTGGACAAGCCAGTGGGTCGCTCAGTTTAACTGTAGCAGTCGTTTGAGTTAGTCTACGCACCAGTGACGCATCGAAAAAATGTTAAGTGTTCAGATGGAGCAACGGGTTAATCTCAAGTTTCTTGTTAAACTGGATAAAACTCTTACAGAAGCTTATGCAATGTTAAAAGAAGTGTACGGGAATGAATGTTTATCCAGCACACAAGTTTTTGAATGGTTTAAACGGTTTAAGAGGGACGTGAAACGACCGAAGACGATCCACGCCCCGGACAGCCCTCAACGTCAAAAACGGACGAAAACATTGAAAAAATTGGTAAATTAATCCTCGAAGATCGTCGTCTAAGCGTCCAAGGACTTGCTGAAATAACAGGAATCGACAAAGAAAGTGTTCGCAGGTTCTGCATGAATCGTTCAACATGCGCAAAGTTTGCGCAAGAATGGTGCCAAAACTCCTCACTCCCGAGCAAAAGGAATCAAGAATGAACATTTGCACTGACATTCTAAACAACATTGACACTGATCCAAGCTTGTTAGACGTGGTGATTACTTGTGATGAATCGTGGTTTTCTACTTACGACCCCGAAACAAAGTGCGGAAGCGGTTAAAGCAAAAGCGACGGAGGTTCTGAACCAGCTGACAGAAGCGGACTTCCAGCACTACTTTCATTGATGGAAAAGTCGTATGGAGCGGTGTAGAGATCGCCAAGGGTAGTACATTGGTAACGAATAAAAAGTATTATGGCAGCAGGTGGGTTATTTAATGGCCACACCTCGTATATTGGTTTATACAGAATAACGAATTTGAAGTGACCAAATACACTAGCTCACGTTCGTAAACTAGCTATTTTTTTCTGTTGGTACGACGTGCGTTTTATATTTTTGTGTCTGTTTTCGAAAAAACGATGCTAAACGATATAATTGAATATCTGTGGCACATTAGGAAACATGACACTCTACTTTTCCATCTTGAATATCTCATTATACTAATGATTTTTTTTGGGTAAAAAATATTGCGATTTAACCAGACTTACCTTCGTCCAAAAGATAATAGTAAACAAAATACAGGGCGCCAAAGTTATAATTTTATCTTCAATTTTTGCACCAAAATATATTTTAAACCAATAGTTTTGCATAAAATTCGGTGATTGTGCGTTTTTTTCGCATAATTTTAATGTGTCAACAATTCTGTGAGGCTTGCTGAATCTAGAAATAGTGTAACAATTTTGCAATTGGTTTATTGCATATTTTTACATTTTGCATCTGGTCGCAATTTAAAACATAACTTTTGACTCGTTCTGTACTAATTCAGTAAGTAAAGCTTTCAATTTGCGTCTACGCCCACTTCAAGAGATGATATGGTATTTATTACTATCATTAATTAGCTCCTAAACTCACACACAAACTGCAAACTGTCTGACCCCGATCATATTCGAGACAGATCAATCCCAGACGATAGACATCATTATCTCAATTTATATCGGGGACTTAGAAGCTTTCTACAATCATGAATTATGCTCAAACAAGAGTTCTAACCATATGCAATACATCCTACTGAATCCTCCACCACTCCAACTTGTAGACAATGAGAAAACCGCTATTAATCTTTATCGCTCTCAAAAACCGAACCTACTCGCAATGGCGATCAGTTTCTCGTCTGAAATGAAAAGTCTTCATAATGGAAAATGGTACCACACCATATAGGGGGTGATTGCTATATTTATATACGAATTCGGGATGTGAAAATTCTGCGCAAAATGGTTCCAAAAAACCTTTCGCAGGAACAAAAGGACATCAGTAGAGAAATGTGTCTTGACTTTTTGGAATCGATTGAAAATTATCCCCATTTTAGGGAACGTGTCATTACTGGTGATGAGACTTGAGTGTTTCAGTACGACCCGGAAACAAGACCCAAAAAAGCAAGAATGAGCAAGTTGAAGATCAAATGCATGCTGATTTGCTTTGTTGATAGCCAGGGAATTGTCCACAAAGAGTTTCTGCCTCCAGGCCAAACAGTAAATCAACACTTTAACAGAGAGGTTCTTGGAAAACTTCGAAAAAGGGTCATGCATGTGATACCAAACATCAAGAGTAACGGACTGGATGTTGCACCACGACAATGCGCCTTGTCACACAGCCATTTCAGTAAACGAGTTTTTAGCCAGTAAAAACATTCCTATGGCTCCTCGTCCTCCTTATTCGCCTGACTTGAACCCTTGTGACTTTTTTCTTTTCCCGAGATTGAAAAATCACTTCATGTCATTTTGGGACCATAGAAAGCATTCAAACGGCTGTAACCGACCAGCTGAAGGCTATGCCAGTGCATGAATTTCAGCACTGCTATGAGGAATGGAAGAACCATTTCCAGCGCTGTGTGGCTTGTAATTCTAACGAATAATAAAAAGCCAGTCTCATTACTTAACTTACACACCCCGTATGTTTATCTTCGCCCCATGAGTATGTGTCAAGTTTCAGAGTGTTAGTAGTTCTGTAGTTTGGCATACATTTTCTTGGCATGTACAACCGACAACTATCCCCTTAATCTACCCCACATCTCGCTTCTCATCTTCTCTTCCGTTGATTTCAAAAATTCTCCGATATTCAAATCTAGCGACAAGATTTGCTTACATTACTTGACGTCCATTCGATCGGAAAACGATCCCTTCCGACTGTGTTAGGTAAGACACGAATGATTAGCTTTTATAAAGTGAATTTCACCCGCTTCTAATGAGATAATCCTGATTGATTCCTTGTAGCGTTATTAACGAATCAAAGTGGATAAATCCGATGACCGAGTTTTCCATGCCTCCGTGCGCCTCCCTACTTGGAATCGGTTCGATTGTCGGAAAGGAAAATTCGGGGAAAATTAAATTGTCAGACATCAATATTGATAGTGTGCATGAGGATGAAAAAAAAAACGAATTAGCACTTTTTCGAGAGTAAATTGAAGTAAATTGAATTGACATTTTCCGTTCCAGCGGGTTCAGTTCGGAGGAAATGTACAAATATTTTAACACGAAATGCAAAATTTATGTAATCGCTAAACAAAAAGTAGATAAGAATAGATATAGAGAAAGTAATTTTTTCTTTAATTGAATGTTATTTTACTCAATTCTGTCAGAATTATTTAATCTTGTGTGGGTACAAAAAGAAAGAAATGAACACTTAATGTTATGTAATGCTTATTTTAGAATAGTTCCTGGGCCTAAATACAAATTGAGAAGTATTAAAAATTGGGTGGAACATGCTGAATTGGACAAAATGCTGCAAAAATTATTAAAACATTCTGGTGAAAATTTGAAGTGACACCTAAATTTGAACTCTGTCTAAATATAGTCTATATCGTTAATTTCATTAAACAGTGGTCCTTCTCATTATTGTACATTAGCCCAAACATTAGCCTAAATCACTTTATTATAATATTTTGGTTGTTTTCTTTAGAGTTGGACATGCATTATGACTGTTAATATCTATTTAATCGTACCCTGAAGGCTTTTCAAAATTTTATACTGACTATGAAATAGTATTAGAAAAATAACTGAAAATGTCAATCGTCATGTAACTGACCTTAAAAAGGAAAGGATATGAGAAATTGATGTCCATAATTCTCATTTCATCTTTCCCTTAGTGTGGAGTAGGATATTTCATTTTAATTTTTTTTTTTTGTAGAATTGCATTTTTGTATTTTAGTTCAAAGTATTAATCATTCAGTTTGTATTTGGTGTGTATTTTTATATATGCTATAAATCCTTTCGTTCTCTAATAACATAGACTTGAAAAAAACACTTTTTATTTTTGATTCCGAAGATTTTTGACGGTTTTCACAGTTTTGAGAAAACCTAACCTAAAAGTATTAAAAAGACCATTTCTGACTATTTTAGTGCATTAATAACTGGACAACGATACGAGACCATCTTATTTAGACCAGACCATCTTATTTAGCTGCCCAAAATTCTCTAGGACCAATAATAAAAATAAAAAAAGATAACTATAGATGGCGCAAACATTATTTTATTTCTAGAGAAATATCAGATTTTTTGATAAAACTGAATAAAACAGGATTTTTATCGGCCATGATTTTGTGAAAACATAGCCTCAAAATAGATAAAAAAATCTTGTTTAGTGACCCAAAGCAATATTAGATATCATTCTAACGGGTAATATGTACTTGTATATACACTCGGGACAAAAATTCAAGTATGATTGCTAAACTCAGAAAAATATATATATTTGCGCCATCTATAGTAATGTTTTTTATTGTTACAATTGGTTTCTGAAGATTTTGGACAGCTGAATAAGATGGTCTGGTCCATTTTACTCAATCTCGTATTATTGCTCTGTTATTAGGGCACAATAATAGACAGAAATGGCCTTTTAGCACTTTTCAGTTAAGTTTTCGCAAAACTGTTTTGGCAAAACTTCGGAATCACTTATTAGGATAAAAAAAAATTGCAGGTCTGTGTAATCAGCATCTCCATCTTGCCCCTATCTCCCCTACTATTTAAGAAATGCCTGAACGAAAAGAAGACCCTTTTCGCCCTTAATCCCAATCTCTTATCCTGTAATTGCCGAGATTTGCGACTTCAAACTTTTCAAATAACAGTTAGTTGAGTCTCGATCTCAGTTTTTGTGTAAATGACCGAAGGAAATAAACTTTATTTTATTTTTGTTACTATTTAAGTATTTACAGTCGCGTCCTCAATGCTTTTGATAAAAGTTTTGGATTTAATAAAAAGACAATTAGGGAAAGGAGAATTCTGAACAAAAGTCAATGATTAACTTCCTTTTGTATGGTACTGGAAACGATTTGGTATACTATATGTATATGCAAAAAAAAAAACAGACAAAAAAACAAACTCCTTTCTTTTAAATATAGCAATTGCAAACCAAACAATCGTTTTTCATAACAAAGCTCTTGCAATCCTGATATCATACTGATATTAACAGTATTGAGTACAGAGCTCAATAACAAGTCAAATTAAAGAGAATTAAATTATCTAAAAGACCTTTATGATGAACATATCGAAAAAAATTATTGAGGTCAGTGTACCTTTTTAAAAGACATGCAAAAATTTCGAAAAACTTGTTTCGATAGTTTTCTTATGATTACTCAAAAACTACTGACGCTAAAAAATTTTAAACTTAAGATCTAAAAACTAGAAACTTGGAGCTTCAATTTCCATTTTTTCTCTTTTCCCTACGACCATTTTCCCCCAAGTTACAGCTCTTTGAAAACGTTTCATGATGTGACCACGACATATGGATAAAACAAACTTATTGAGTTTAGTAATCAAACTGTAAATTTAGTTGAAAAAAGTAATAAATGGATAATAATAAGCGAAATAGAGAGATAAAACTCTCTCTGCAACCGAATTAGACTTACAAACAAAAAAAAGTGGTCATTACTTTTGACCACACCCATCTATGGTTATGTATTTCAATGCACTGAATCCGAATTTGAGGTCGGTTTAACCCGTACACCCTCAAAATTTTGAGTAAATTGTAAAAAAACGCTAAAAATGGCAAAAAATGCAGTTATGCAAGCGATAAATTTTTTTTAAATTTTTTAACGAACTAGATCAAGTATATTTATTATGTGTTTCGATGCGCTGAATCCGAATCTGAAGTTGAGTTAGCTTGTCAACCCTCCAAATTTAGAGTAAATACCAAAAATCGTAAAAATTTATGAAAACATTATGAAAACGAAAAATTTTTTTTCGAACTAGATATATGTTTTTTGTGTATTTTGATGCGCTGAATCCAAATCACAATTTGATTTAGCTGGTAGACCCTTCAAAGTTAGAGTAAATTGCGAATAACCGCTGAAAATTGTTAAGAAATCGTGAAAAATTGCAATTATCCAAACGAAAAAAAAAAAGTTAAACTAAATCAAGTATTTTTCATATGTATTTTGATGCGCTGAATTCAAATCCGAAGTCGGTTTAGCTTGTACACCCTCCAACTTTAAATAAATTGCGAAAAAACTTTAAAAACAGCCAAAATCGTAAAAAATAGTCATGAAGTAGTAGATAATATCAAAAAATAGTATTGTTCTAACTCACAGTAATAAACAAACCATGATTCCTTTCAAATTATACTATAACATCAATAGATTGTAATTTAAATTAAAAAAAAAAACGACCTTCCTTGATTTTACACTATTCTTCGCTTGTATCGACTACAATGAAGAATAAGAACGATTTCATCAAGACATAAGTGAAATGGAAAATTGGTATGAAGGAATATGGAATGTCAACATGATGGCCGATTTTTGCTGGACTTTAAAGAGAGAAATAACGAGAGAAAATAGAAAACGAAAGAGAAACCTACTGCATAGAACATTCGAAGAAAAAAAGAGTTCGATACAAGCGAAGAACAGTGTAAAATCAAGGAAGGTCGTTTTTTTTAATTCTAATTACAATCTATAGATATTATAGTATAATTTGAAAGGAGTCATGGTTTGTTTATTACTGTGAGTAAGAACAATACTATTTTTTGATATTATCTACTACTTCATGACTGTTTTTTATGATTTTTTGCTATTTTTAGCGTTTTTTCGCAATTTATTTAAAGTTGGCAACAAGTTGGCTTGGTGTACAAGCCAAACCGACTTCGGATTTGAATTCAGCGAATCAAAATACATAAGAAAAATACTTTATTTAGTTTAAGAAATTTTTTTTCGTTTGTATAATTGCTATTTTTCACGATTTTTTAGCAATTTTCAACGGTTATTCCCAATTTACTCAGCTAAATCAACTTGTGATTTGGATTCAGCGCATCAAAATACACAAAAAAACATACATGATCTAGTTCGAAAAATTTTTTTCGTTTTCATAACTTCAATTTTCACGATTTTTAGCGATTTTCAGCGGTTTATTGCCATTTATTCTAAATTTGGAGGGTTGACGAACTATATCAACGTCAGATTCGGATTCAGCGCATCGAAATACATAATAAACATACTTGATCTAGTTCGTAAAAAATTTTCTCGCTTGCATAACTGCATTTTTTTTGCTATTAATAGCGATTTTTATCGGTTTTTTGCAATCTACTCAAAATTTTGAGGGTGTACGGGTTAAACTGACCTCAAATTCGGATTCAGCGCATCGAAATACATAACCCTAGATGGGTTTGGTCAAAAGTAATGACCACTTTTCTTTTTTTGTGTGCTAGTGTTATCAGAAACAATCGTCCTAAATTGCCTAACCCAGTGGCGGTGCGTGATATTTCAGTTAGCCATATCTTGAAAACGACGCATGGGACCCACTTCACTTTTTAGGTGATGACTATACACCTCTTACAGAAAGGATTTATAGTGAAAAAATCGTCAGAAAAGTTTGCGAAAAAAATTTTCAAAAACACTGGAGCACTCCCTGGGTTCTCAGTAACGCTCTGTGGGATATTTGCAGTATATTTTTTTTCATAATCTAGAAACAAATATAAGGAGACGTTTTTCGATTTGTTGCAAAATATTTTTTTTTTTTCAAAAAGTTATGGCCATTTTAATTTTAATTTTATAGGAACATTTTGTTTCCCAAAATTAAAATTTTAAAATAAAATTTTTTCGCAAACTTTGCTGACGGTTTTTTCACTATGAATCCTTTCTGTAAGAGGTGTATAGTCATCGCCTAAAAAGTGAAGTGGGTCCCATGCGTCGTTTTCAAGATATGGCTAACTGAAATATCACGCACCGCCACTGGCCTAACCTAATGAAGACGTCAAAAAGTTACCCGGATTCGAAGCGACGAATCTCACGATGGTGTAGCCCCCGTCTGGCACAGTGACGGTGTCCTTCAGCGGAGCGTCTACTAAATTCCTCTTGACGAGGCCCATTCTGTCCCTCCTCTTGACTTCGTCCACGGTCACGTTCATCCCCAGTCTTTCCATGGCGACGACGCGGAAGGAGTAACCGTGCAGGTGAAGCGGATGATTCGCGTCGTAGGCGAAGCCCTCGTCCACGAAGATGAGCTCCACCACCGAATTCAAAGGTACCTGAAAAATATGATAATAATAATAATTAATAGGGTCGTATTTTTTGAGCGCCTTGTAAATTATGTACGCGTGTATTTCTTGCCCGTGCATACGTACGCCACTGACCGTGCCTGGTAACACACTCTGGAACTCTCCCGTGATGGGTTCGAGGAGAGGGTATATGTCATTCATCCATGCAGCGTAGAGAGCGTTCCGTTCGATTAATATGGAGACATCCAAAAAAAAACGTCATCAAAGTTGGCCGAGAAAAAAAAGACGTATTTCTATTCTTGATCGAATTTATAACCTTATTTACTTGTCAAGACTGTCACATCATATGACAGCCATTGTTTATTTTACAAATTGTGACAGTCACTTGTCAAAAGTTTGACATAACCGAAAAGTTTAGACATGACCGCTATTTCCATCTCTCTCGTTCATAGCCAGAGTTGATGACGTTTTTTTGGAGGCCCCTAAATAACGCCGTGCGATGGACAAACAGGAAAACGCCGAGTTTAAAATAATTTTATGTGTCGTGAGTGATAGATGAAAAAATTCTATTTGAGTAAACTAATAAACGTATGACAAGAGGGCCTTTTTCTCACAAATCCTTTATTTCTGACTTTCTACCGGTTTCGGTCACTAAATGACCATCTTCAGGCAACAAAAGTTACAATAGGATTATTACTTTGATTTTGATTTTTGTAATTAATCCTATTGTAACTTTTGTTGCCTGAAGATGGTCATTTAGTGACCGAAACCGGTAGCAAGTCAGAAATAAAGGATTTGTGAGAAAAAGGCCCCTCTTGTCATTTATTTCCAAATTGAAAAAATGAACTCACATTTTGCCATACTACAAAGAATAATAAACGTATGTGCATACGTATTTTTCACCGTGCGCCACGTAATTCTTTTAGAGTTCCTGTAGTGTATTTACACTACACGAACTCTACTCTATTACACTATTATTACACTACACGAACTCTACCAAATTCAACTACCGTTCGTCCGTAGAGTTCGTGTAGTGTATTTACACTACACGAACTCTAAAAATCGTTGAGACTGTGAAAGACATTTGATTCGAATATCCATCAACAAAATAATACTGTTACTGTTACAAAAGAGGAATTTTGGTTTGATTTGTACATAATATTTTGCGCATGTAGCCTTTCGTTAAACGTTGTCGACAATATTTACTTTAGACAGTTTTTTGCCGATTTTCCATTGTCTAGTAGCCATACATTGCGTAAAACATATCAACGTGTCATGGAAAGTATCAAAGAAGACATACGCAATAAATATCTGTGACTGACAGTGGATGAAACACAGATTTTTTGCGGCAATAAGGTCGTTAATGTTCTGATACTAATTTTAGGTGTTTCAGATATTTCGTAAACGAGTTTTGCAACGACTAAAAGTATAGAAATAGTAGTAACACGTGCATTGTCCTCTGTACATGCAAAAAATAATAATGTACTGATGTCAGTGACAACAAACAACTGTTAGTGATACAAACAACTGTGCGAAATTCGTGAAAATAATGGTGCGTCGTCCTCTGTCCATGTGAACTGTTTTGAATTTGCACATTAACTTCAGTAGATGTGGAACGATCATTTTCCTTCTACAGCCATATGTACAGGCCAAATCGCTCACTTTTAACGAGAAGAAATCCAGAAAGACTACTGGTTGTGGCAACGTAGGCTCAAGCAACGAAGACAATCGGTGTTTGTGAATGACACAAGGGATAAGTATGTACATTAACTCATTTTTACTCCGGTCTTTTTGGTCTCTCATGTCCTTCCGTTAATGACATGACGGACTACGAGTCCGACTCTGCATTGTAGCACACTTTCCGGACCCTATTCATTAATATAAGGTCAACATACTGGAACAAATAGTAACGTACCCAGGGCAAGGGTTTTGAGATTTGTAACAGTTTGCAGATGACAGGAACAAACAGAAACAAAATTTCATTTGGTAAATGTAATACTAAAACTGACAATTTGAATGCAGTTTTATGGCAAGTAACGGTTAATTAAAAATATTATTATAAGTCAGGATAACGCATTTTAATTTTTTTGTCGACAAATAGTTACTCTTTATCAAAATATGTATAATACGCTGTTTTTTTTTTCAGAAGTTTGTAAAGACCCTGTATAAAAAAAACTATTTAATAACAAATAAGAGTGCATAAAAAAATTTTATTCTAGAGCAAACTGTCTAGTGTCTAGTGCTTAAACTCAATTTTTCTAAATTAAAGACATTCATTCATTTATCACATTCAGTGAGACCAATAAATTACATATTCTAGTCACACAAAAAATACCTACTGAAAGAGAATGTTATCTATGCCACTTTTTTCTCAGTTATCCTCGTATTAAACCAATAATTAAATAAAGTAAGTAAGTACATTATAATTAATAGCTATGTTACTCGTTTAAATTTTCATGTACATGTACTGAGTGTCTTACCTTTATACCATGTGTGCATTCGCAGTAATTTTCCTCGCAATTTTTGTTCGTCATAGTATCCTTATTGCAGAACATGTCGTCTGTAATTTGATCCCTCTGAGGCAGAAGAGGAAACCTGGGCATCTTCATTGAAATGTGATTAAATTGTGGCGTTAATAGTCTTGAATTCACATCAGTTACTACAACACAATTATTTTGTAAAGAACAATGTTAAAAAAATGGCATTGGATTTTATAGAATTTGAGCTATTAAACTAGGTTTTCCTATTAAAATTTGTTAAAAACTTCGGGGAATTTATGGAATTTAGATTTAAACTGCTGTTTCTTAAACCACGTATGCTCAATCGACATATTATGGACAAATTCATATTTTTAAATAAAAAAACAATATTTTGGACTCAAAACGGACAATGTATGGTACTTCTGTCTCCTTACTGTACTGTTTGAATATCATTTAACATTATCTTGAATATTTTCTTTGGAATAAAAACATTTATTCTTAAAAATATTCTTATAAATAATTAAACTTTAAAAAAATACTTAAATCAAATAAAAAGTAGGAGTACCTAAAAGTTAACTCAAATATACATATATACATAAATGTATACAGTCGTAAAATACCTTAGCTAATTTTGAAACCGAAGTCATTGATGCACTGTCCTACGGGTGTCCACCTTCATAAACGTTTTTTAAATGGATATTTTTTTTCAACGATCCCTGATAGTCCAAAATACAATCTTCTAAGTGGAACAATATTTGAAAAAAAATAAATAACTTATTGTGTAAAAAATAAACTACTTTAATAAACACCATTGGAAACCAAACCGAGGCGCGATACGTGGTTCGTTATGTCAGTGATTGTCTTGTCTCTTTAAAAGGCAAGACTTTTGTATTGTTAACGCTCAAAGTAGGTCAAGTAAACCAACTTAAAACGTTTTTGAAAATGCCATGAAAGGAAGATTGAAATCTTGTGGTGTGGCAGGACAAGGTGTGTATTCAGCAGTCGTACCTCACTAAGTAAGCGAGATAGGACGTAGGGATGCACAAGGAAGGTAGACAAAATAATGAAAGTTCTTGCAAATCTTCTCGGCAAGTATAGGGATTTGAATATTGGAAAGTCTTCATTGTTTTTAAAAAGGAAAATACTCCCTTAAGTACGCTTAATTGGCGAAACGACTTTGACCGAAGAACTGAATTCTGCGAGTACAGATGGAACATAATCAAAATAAGGTTTCATCAATATTTTATTTTTGAGAGGAGTTTTTTTAACGGGCATTTAATGGAAAACCGCTACTGTCTCAGAACTGATAAAATCATTTGGGCGGTGATTTGGTCTTTCAGGAGCTTTGAATTACTTATTATCCTAAGGTTCCTTTGAAAACCCTTAGAGGCGATTGGTTTCAACAGTGTCACCACAATTTCTTAGCTGTGCGCGAGTTTTTACATCATGGTGGATAGGAAAGAGGATAGGGCCAATCTTTAGTAGGGGTATTGAAATTAAAGTATCTAATAGACAGTAGAAAGAAATTAAATACTATGTTACAAAATGTCAAAGCAATTTGCCATCGGTTTTAAGTAAAGATTAGTATTGTGACTTTTCTAAAATTTACTTTCTAATGAAATTTTTTAAACTTATGTATTGTTGTCACCTAAATAAAGATTGTGATATTTTTGGACTCAGTCGGCCAGGGTATCGAAACTGAAAAAAAATGTAGTTCTAAAAAATGTGTGTTTACTCAAGGTGGGACACCCTGAAAATTATTATTGACAAAATAGTAAATGATAAAAATTACGTCGGGAATTTTCAATATATTGTTCATTTAGCTAATATGAATTTATGCGTACTTTATGGAGCACTGTATACTATATTTAACTAATGATTGTTTGCATCTATGGTGTCACGTTTTGATATGAGCAAAAAAGAATATGAGAAAAGAAAATTACTTACTGTTGAAAAATCCATAATAGGGAGATTTGTGGAAATGCGGGTTGTCTAACGTATAAAAATCATAAGCTACATAATACTGCAAATCCGGTTGAATCTTAAGGGCACTATCCCACTTTTGTAACGATTGTAACTCTGGCATACTGATGTACATGGTTTGATTACTTTCAGTCCCACGATTTAGAGAGTTTACTTGCTGAAAAAATATTACAGTGATAATAAAATAATAAGTTTACCTCCTTTATTGAAGTAATTATAATATGGAAAACTTTTTTTAGACTGCTATAACTAGAAAAGATTTTTTCAGGTAAAATAGGCATTTTTGGATACTTAATGTTATTTGAAAATTTCAAAATAATGTGGTCAAAATAAATGCAATTATAGATTCCCAATGAATTATTTTAGTTAGTTATTTATTTAGAGAAGTTAAAAGTCCAAAGTCGTTTACTAAAAAGTTTTCCATAACTTTTTTATCAGTATCATATATGTATAATACGCGTATCTGTGTCATTGTGATTTAGAGTGCTTGAACAACATAAGGGTGGATTACTCGAAGAGGCATGGCTGTTCACATGTCCTGTTACTTTAGATTTATCTGAAGAATTTATAATTATTTCAGAAAAAGTACAAAATAGGTAATTTCTCCTAATACGTAAATCCCCATAAAAGTCAGAACTACTGTCAATCCATGTTTGAAATAGATCTTGTCTTTTTGCGTTCTTTTGGCATGTTCAATTCGCCCTTATGTTGTCCAAGCATTCTAAATCACAATGACACTGATACACGTAACGAAACACTCGGTATATACCTGCAGTAGACGAAATGCCACAGCGCGGGTATTCTCGACGAAGCGTGATTCTAAACTGGTTTTGTTGCGATGTGATATTATGAATGATATGTTACTGCAAGCGCACAACACTACCCATTTCGAGCCTCTCGTATATCAGACGCGGACAGTCTATAATGTGTTGATCGAGTCGTTGTTGAAATTGCTTATTTTAAATTAATAATTACTTGGTTTGTATAGACTATTTCACATACGTTGCTGTATTGCCCCTAATGTTTATTAGATATAGTCAGCACGTATTTTACCTGTAATTCGTTGTTACAGCCATGTAATATATTTTTGTATGTCATATTGAGACGGTTCAAAATGAATTTTTGAGGAAAAAAAGTGAAACTCTTCATAGATGAACCAAATAAAACTGTTTTTCTAAAGTGGGGGTAGTAATTTCGTGAACAAAGCACATTTAACCTCAAATATCTCCACTTAGAGATCTACCCTAGGGGGAGATCCTACTCAGATTCAGCGCCAAAAATTGCTTAGGAAATGACTGTTCATTATAGATCAGCTGATAAAAAATAAATAAATCTGATAACGCCACTTACTGTTCCCTCCCTGTGCGACGTGTCATAATCCGGAATATCCTCGGGATAATCGTCTATTGTGGCATCAACGCCCTCATATTGCAGCACTGCAACTTGGTGCGCCATTTTAAAGCGTTCATCGCAATCCATCAGACCCCGGAAACGGATCCAGTAGAGGCCTTTGTCTTGATCGGCGTTTAATATAAAGTCGAACCTTTCTCCCGCGTAGGTTACCAATGAAGTGGCTGCAAGAAAAATGTTGGTTAATTAAGTTTGTGCTTATATCTTTAAAAGTTAAGACTTTTTTACAATATCAAATCGCAGGGTTTGGGTTGTTTATGATTTTTTAAAGGAATAGCAACCTGCAAATCTTAACACCAACATGCATTTCTACTGAGTAGTAATTTAAACGGCGTTTTTTTGT
Organism: Aromia moschata; assembly: GCA_029963805.1. Taxonomy (NCBI): domain Eukaryota; kingdom Metazoa; phylum Arthropoda; class Insecta; order Coleoptera; family Cerambycidae; genus Aromia; species Aromia moschata. Next base: position 855,291 of record JAPWTK010000041.1, read on the forward strand.
TAACTGCTGAACACTAAAGAAACACCTATAAATCGAATAAGGAAACCACACTATTTCTGAAGGTCAGAAATAGTGCGGAAGAGAGAAATTTTTCGAGGAAAATTTTGGAAATTTGACCTTGATTCTGACCGAGCAGGTCTTTTACATAAGAAAACATTGCTATTGAATTTCAAACATTTTCAGTGTTTCCTATCTCAAAAAACCAATCGACTGTTTGATGTACACGTGGTCCTTAATGGGTTTACAAATATAGAGAAATTCACAAACTTAAAAATTTAAAAATGCGATATCGCAGCGAAAAAAAAAGATATTTGAGTAAACTCGACGTCATTTAAAAGGGCAAGGCATGTACTTTAAGATGTTGTTCATAGTTTTTTGAGAAAAAAAAGATAGTGATGCTACATCACCTCAAATATAGGCCAAAATCGCTTTTTTGCACTTTTAGGTTAGGATATCTCGAAAACCAGAGCCAATTGAGAGATTTGGACCTCGGATTCGGATTCAGCGCATCAAAAAACTTTGGAAAAATATATTGTGGTTTCTGGGTTAAAATCTTGTCGGCGATGACGTTATCTTATTTTTCATGGTGCTCTAAAATCTACTGAAAAATTGCATCCATTACAGGGTGACAATAAAAAACTGACAACCAAATTGCTTTGGTCTTATCACGAATGTTTTTGAAGTTTGAAAGTTTTTATTGTTTTTATTCGATTCTCCTTTAAAAATACTACATGTATATTCTGTTTCAAAATTTTTTTAACACATTTAAGCTACTTTTTTTTAATTGTCAAACCAAAGGGAAAACATATTGGCGTTACATGAGCTGAGGAAGCGTCTGATCGACATTGCGCGAACACTCGGCATCGACAAATCCAACGTCCGGCGAACCATCAAGCGGTTTGAGGAGCTCGGCCATACTGGTCGCCGTCCAGGAAGAGGCAGAAATCGCACCCTCAGAACCGTCGAGAACCGGGAGCGCATTCGAGAGCGTGTCAGGCGAAATCCGAGGGTGTCCATGAGAAAAATCGCTCGTCAGACTGGCATCAATCGCGAATCAATCCGCCAAATAGCCAAAGGATCTCCATCTCAAGCCCTACAAGCTCCAAAAAGTTCAGCTCCTCACCGACGTCACCAAGCGCGTACGGCTTGAAAGATGCAAACATCTCCTTCGTCGCCACGCTCCTCTTCAGTGGGACAAAATCCTCTTGACAGATGAGAAGCAGTTCAAGCATCTGGTCCATTTTGGAGGGCAGGGCCTGCGTGAAGCCCCACAAAAGTTTGGAGGCACTGAAGCGTTCCTTGCGCGGGGAATGGGACCGTTTGTTACCGGAAGAGGTGCGTGGCGCGGCAGAAAATTTTCGGAAGCGTTTGGTGCTCTGCCGAGACGCGCAAGGAGGCCACTTCGAATCCGGCTGAGTATGTTATAGTCAAAATTGTTTTTTATTGTTTTTTTGTTGATAAAATTTGTTTTTGTTAAAAAATAACGGTTTTGTGAAGTTTTTGCTAGAGGTCAATTTTTTATTGTCACCCTGTATATTATTATATATTGTTAAAAATTTCGTATATTATATAACTACACTCTTCTATAGATAAGTTGGATACATTTTACTTTTTACTGGTTTTCTTCACCTCCTTGTATATGTTGTTCTCTAAAATAACACTTTTTACACTAAGTTTCCTAAAATACGACAACAGCCTAGTACAAATCCTTCGTGTTTCAACTTCCTGCTTGTTTTTGATGTCCTAAGCAGGACGAGTAGATAAATAAAGTACAGGGTGTAAAAAAATTACGCCGACACACTTTCAGGTCACGTTGAGGAGGTCAAAAGAGTGCGATTTACCTTAGTACGAAAATACACAGTGATTGTAATTATAAAGTGAAAATATTGATCAGTATAATGCATTTATTCATTAACCAATTAAATATTTAAGCTCTATTTACGAAATTCATGTATCTTATATTCACAAATATTTCAATAAATTCACTCTGGCGTAGAAATGATAGCTTGTAATTTTATTCATCACCTGATATAAATACCTTTTAAGAGAAGCTTACATTTTTTATAATTAACTCTCTGAATTTTTAATTAGCTCTTTATTACAAAAATGACAGGTAAATAAAATACCAGGAAACGATATAAAAAAGCCAATCGAACACTAAGAGGTTAAATGCTTCATAACTATTACGTATAATGAGAAAAATATATTTCGAAATACATTCACATGGAACCACAACATGTGGTTCGTTATAACTCGCTGTGAAAAACCTGAAACACGACTATAAAACATAAATGGAATCTCATATTGCACGATTAGTACCGCATGCAATCTACCAAAGTTCAAGCTATCAGTTTCAGATACATAAGTAGATATTAATATCATTCAGAATATTCAATTGCAGTTGATATACGTACACATCAATAGTTCTGTCCATAATTAAAGCACAATAATTCGCAATTATGCTGTGTAATATGTAATGGGATTATTGAAATTTTGATTTGTCAGAAGGTAATACATTGCAAACAGTCTGTTCCACAAACCACAGGATTGTAGAATTTTAATGTGATTATAAAAGGTAACGGCACAAAGTTTATGTGTTGCCATTCATCAATTCAGTACGTCGTTTATACATTTATAACGAAATGAGTTAATAAAAATGGACGTTTTAAAAAAAAACTCGTGTCAAAATGATTTCTAGTTCCAAAAGCCTGGGACCGATGTATCTAACAGAATATTATGATATTCATGCAAAAGGAATTGGAAATATTTCTATTTCAAAATTTTTTGGCAAATTTGAACTCAAAAATAATTTTGTAATTTCTGAGCACATATTTTCTAAAGTCATATTTGTAATATACTCGTGTGAGATCTTTCGTGTACTTTTTTATTTATATTTTGCATTAGATGAAAATCTGATTTTTAACTTTAAATTTGATTTCCCTTACAAAATAAAATATAAGGTAAGATATATAAATAAAATTCGGTTACCACAGCTGTCTATAAGTGAGTAAAACACTCTTACTAGATGCAAATATATATGCTTAAAGGATTAAAAAGAAAATGCTGTATCCAATTTTCATGTACCAAAAAATGGTCTATACTATACACAAATAGTTTTAAACAACAAATAGTTTGGAGACATTTAAGGGCAGGTCTGTTTTAGCCTTAATTCAACTTTTTACCTACGAAACGTCGAAAAACGCGTTCTACGTTGTTGAACAAACCGGCGTTAGTTTCTGGAACATCCCGTATAGAATTGGCCATCTATTAGCCTGTCGCGAACGACCTACACATTTAGGGAAAGTGATCTCGAATTGTCACATGCACCGAACAAATGGGTAACACTTTAAACTTTTAATGTCACATGTTCTTGTAATACCCCAGATCGTTTTTACCATTAAAGCTATTAAACCTACTTCCTCGAGACTGTATTACAACACATGTGAACTACTTTAACGAATTTTATGCAACTCAGGCATTTTGTAAATCTACAAGGTAGATCTAAATAAACAGTTTGGGATTTCGGGCGGTTAATAATGTTTTCATGTTCATTGTCTCATTCAATGATAACATCGTGGTTTCCTTACAAGTTGCCATGTGATTCTGACCGACTAATTCACTAGATAAAAGAATATATGTATCTTAATGCAAATATGACTTGTTCCTATAACTTAAATTCTAGGTCCGTAACTTAAAATCCAAAAAAAAAATAACCAAGAGGAATTATGTTCAGTCAGTAGTAGCATATACAATATACTACAATAATATGCTACAATAACATAGTTTTGTAATAAATAAACCTGTAATTTATCTCACAGTTTGTGATAAAAAGTTCTTTAGCAGTTCTTTAACTGAACAACATCGAATTGAAGCTCCGTCACTGTTTGTTCTTACTTGTCTTTATCTGCATATAAAAGATTTTAGTTTTAACAGGATATTTGATTGTTATCTAATTTCAATTATCCCACTAATCTACCAACCAGTAAGATTGGTATCAAACAGGTTACTGATAATAACAATTATCGGATATTTATTTTTTTCGTTCTATCGTACATTTATTTCTTAAAATCTGAAATATTTGTAACACAAGAAGAATTAATATACTTAACTTAAAAAAAGGTAATATTTGTAATACTCTTATAAATGTCAGAAAACATGAAGCATATGAAAAAAACTTACCATCAACTGGCGCAATATCAGTACCATCTGTACTTATAACTTTCAACGTGTGATTGTCTACAGAAACTTCTATAGGGCAGTTCAAAAATCCCGCGTTTATGACTCTGAATCTGTACCTGTAGCCCTAAAAAATTATAAAGACATTTAGATAAATATACCTTTCTTATTAAACCATATACAAATAGAAATACTGTAATATGTGTAAAAGTTTCAGTACAAGTTTGAACTTGTTAGAGAGTCATTTGTTTGTTCTTTGTGACTGTTTTCGTAAACCATTTTTTTCTAGTGCGTTTTAAAAACGAGTGACATTAATTTTAAGTAACGGTGTGCTGTTAGGTTTTGCTTCAGACTTGGACACAGCGCAACGGATATTTTTGCAAAACTTCAACACGACTACGGAGACAGTGTTTTCTCAAGTGCCCAGGTTTTTCGGTAGTTTAAGGCATTCTCAGAAGGAATGGAGTCGATTAAAGACAATAGTCGATCTTGTGCGTTCAGATCGTCGGTTGACGACAAGAATGAACGGAGAAGAGTTAAATTTGACTATTCAACAGATTTTGACTAACGAAATTGGGCATGAGAAAAATCTCTGCAAAAATGGTTCCAAAAAACCTTTCGCAAGAACAAAAGGCCACCAAGAGAAAGACAAATGACATCAGGCGAGAAAGGTTTCGTGACTTTTCGGAATCGATTGAAAATTATCACCATTTTATGAGACGTTTCATTTCTGGTGATGAGACTTGGGTGTTTGAGTACGACCCGGAAACCAAGCGCCAAAGCATGGAATGGCACACTTCAAGCTCTCCAAGGCTCAAAAACAAGAATGAGCAAGTCGAAGATCAAATGCATGCTGATTTGATTTTCTGATAGCCAGGGAATTGTCCACAAAGAGTTTGTGCCTCCAGGCCAAATAGTAAATCAACACTTCAACGAAAAAGGGTCATGCGTGTGAGACCAAACATCAAGAACAATTGTATGTTAAATCACGACAATGCGCCTTGTCACACAACCATTTCGGTAAATGAGTTTTTATCCAGTAAAAACATTCCTGTGGCTTTTTCCTCTTCCCGAGATTGAAGAATGCCCTCTAGGGACGTCATTTTGGGACCACAGAAAACATTCAAACGGCTGTAACCGACCAGCTGAAGGCTATTCCAGTATATGAGTTCCAGCACTGCTATGAGGAATGGAAGAACCGTCTCCAGCGCTGTATGGCTTCCCAAGGAATTTATTTTAAAGGAGAAAATACTGAATTGTAATTCTATTCGAATAAAAAAAATATAAATCCAGTCGCATTACTTAATTTACACACATCGTAACAATAATTCGGTTATTTGGCTCTACTTGGATCTTTGCGTTGCATTGCATAAATTTCAACATAAATGTGAAAATGTTTTATCGGCCCCTAAAAACTCCAATTCTACAGGTACGTACAAATAAAAAAATATCATGTAAACTGCTAGCACACTGCTTGCATGCATACAGTAGGTACATGCTACACAAGAAAACTGGATTTTGGAAACAAATATAGGTTCCCCATATCGAAGCGTATAAAATTACCCTATAATTTTGAGGGACTCATATTCATTTGTCGAATTAAAGAAAAAAAAAGAGTGTAATTATCTACTTCCTCAGTCAGTATGAAACTTAAACTTAGGGCTCATGCATACATACATAACATACACAGTTAAGGATTTTAGCACACCTGGTTACTTAGTCTGTTACACGCCTTCATGCAAATTTCTACAAATGTTAGTCATACAATAAATTTATTAATACGCAACAAATACAAACTGGCACATTTTAGTCCACAAAGTATAGACTTCCTATATGAACTTCAACTTCAAATTAATTGCACCTTATTAGAATTACATAATTACTCCGAGTATTTTGTATTTTTTTTTCTGGAAGACATATTTTTCACCCACCTTTTAACATGTTATCATAATTGGTCAAAATTTACCTGTTCCACAGTGAATCTCGCGGTGGGCGTGTATGCGGTCTCATTGGTAGCGGAGTCGAACTCTTTGAACCTTCCTAACCCATTGACGAGCAAAGTCGTCGGTTTATTGTCAGCGTCGTTGTGGTGATGGGAAAGGAATTTTTCCATGCCTGTCTCCTTTTCCCAATCTATGATGATGAAGACGTGCGAGGAAAGATCGTAATCGTAGAACTGAAAGTGTGGATCTTCCTCTTCTGGAATTCGAACTAGCAAAGCTCCAAAGGCACCATCTGCCCTCTGCATGCCTAAAAATATAAGATAATAGAAAACTTTAAAGAAAATGAGGGATAAAAATCAATATACGAATGACACAATGGCATATGTGAATTTATGTAATTGAGCTTTTACACCTAATTTTATATTCACACCTATTATGTTAGGTTACACCTATTATATTCCGTAATTGCCTTACGGAAGTGAGATTCAACTTTTCACTTGTCTTTCCCACAACCCCTCGAGGAGAGACAAGAATTTACGTCATGACTAGTCGCTGGAATTTCAAAAAGTTGCAGCGATTTTGTTGCGTTTAATAAAAGGTTTTGTTCAATTTACACCACGCGATTTTCGTCAAAAGAATCAGTAGAAATGGAATTTTGTGTTTTTTTCAACTACAAATGTCATTTAGTTATTTGAATGGTAACTTAATGTTAATTAGAAGATAAAAATTTTTTTAATGAACATTTGTTTTAATATATGATTTTGTTTTCTTTTACAGTAATTATTCCAGAATGTAAATTGGAGAGTGTCCTTTGTATTGTTACAAAACTCCCAAAAAGATAATAAAAACTAGAATAAAAAAAAATGTATATGGCGTAACTAACAAAAGGTGAGATTCTTAAAAAAAATCTTGTCATTCTCAGGTCACTGAATCAAAAATGAAATTCAGCTAGAACTTTTTTATTTATTGTTAGTCACACATCAATAGCTTGTATCTTGTATGGAATAGGCTACAAATTATTACTTTTGGCGAAAAAACTAACAACAAATGCTTTAAACCTTAAATTTTAAATAAAAAGGTAAACTTTATGAATATCCACTTGCAGAATTGACTTACTGTTTATTACGATTTGTGAACCTAAATTTAGCTGATGAGGGATTTATTTCCATAATATACAAATATCCACATTTAATGCATTTATGAGAATCAAACAATTATATGGACTCATAAAAACGCAAGCAATTTTAGTATTACATTTGAATACTAAGCATGTGCCTACCTAAGCCATACTTATCTTGGCATAAAACAGTTATATGCCTTTTTATACTTTCCTGATATCTGTTACTATCTTTTGTGGTATTATGGAAAATTTACAGAACATTTGCAAGACATTTTACCTATGTGGGAATGCCAGAAGTGTGTGCCAGATTGATCAGCCTTAAAAGTGTATCTAAATGTGTTATGAGGTAGAATGGGACACTGGGTTACATAAGGAACGCCGTCCATATAAGGATAGCTTTTCTGGTGCTGTCCATGCCAGTGTATCGTGGTTCCTTCACTGCCTAGCATGTTATCTACATCGACAACTATGATGTCCCCTTGGCACACCTAAAAGCAGTATAGTATACCTTTTTAATCTCAATATACACTAATGGAAACAATTAAAGAGTCAAAAGAATTTTCTGAATTTTTAGTGATTCTTCAGAATGCTGTATTTCAGTGAAAAATGGTCTTATCGAGGTCTAAAAAAAAGCATTTTGAAGCTTCAAGTTTCTAGTTTTGAGTTATTTCGGCAAACAAATTTTTGGAGCTACATGTTTCGCGCAATTTTAGGAAGTAGTTTGAGAAAAAAAATTTACGAATTGTTTTGCTTTGTTTATCAAGTCTACGAACTTGAAAATTTTTTTAACTTAGCCATGGTATAGATCAGATAGCTTGTTTATTCAGCTCCAATTTGCTTTTTTTAAAATCTTGATACGATTATTTGTTGCTGAGATATCGAACTTTAAATCAAAAAGGACCCTTTTGTCTTTGTCGACGATATCTCAGCAACCAACGGTAGCACAGAAAATCTAAGGGCTGTTCTGAAAACTGGAATAAACACCCTACAAGGTTCTGCTGCGATTTTTGAGGAGAAATTTTTTTTAATCTTTGAAAAACGGAAAAAACGGGTAATTGATGGTTTTTCAGAACATCGACGGCTGAAATTCAAATCTTCATGAAATGACTAATGTTGTGTGTGCCTTTTACAGTTGAATATAAGTACAGTACGATCTAACGAACCGTTTGCTTGTTGCAAAACTTTTGCAAAAATTAAAGGGTCAGGTTTTTTGAGCAAACATGTCCAAACAGTGAAAAAAAAATTTTTTCGAGCTCATTCACAATTTTTTCCGCAAATACTGTTGAAATTTACAAAAAAATAAAAAAAAAAATTGTTAAAGGCTTCCAAAACTTGAAAGCATTGTGATTTTCACTACCGTCGGCATTAGCATTTTACCCAAAGCGTACCATGTGGAGGTTGCATGATCGGATTTACGCTTCTTACACACACGTATGTATCCCTCTTCATCAAGAGTCACTAATCGAGCAACTTCCGGCTCTGACAAGTGACGCCTTGGCATGATATAAAATTGAAAAAAAAACAAATGGAAAATTTTTTTCAATGAAGAAAAAGGGTGATTTTGAAAAAAACTGTTTTTTTTAGGTGTTCAGTTAGCACAAAAATCGATCAGAGATTTGTCTCCTAAGCAAGTGAATCCTATGAATCAGGGTCGAAACGCGATTTGGGCCATCAACTTTAATTTAAATTAAATTAAAAATTGATGGTCAAAAACATCAGACTAACAGACCCAAACACACACACACAGACGTGTGTGTAAGAAGCATAAATCCGATCTGCAACCTCCATATGGTACGCTTTGGGTAATGCTAATGCCGACGGTAGTGAAAATCAATTTTTTTTCAAGTTTTGGAAGCCTTTAAAAAAATTTCGATTTTAAAAAAAAAAAAAAATGTTTGAGTTTTTTTTTTTGTAAATTTCAACGGTATTTGCGGAAAAAATTGTGAATGAGCTCAAAAAAATATTTTTCCACTTTAGCCATGATTTAAGACATGTTTAAGCTCAGAAAACCTGACCCTTTAATTTTTTCAAAAGTTTGACCGTTTGCAATAAGAAAACGGTTCGTTAGATCGTAATGTAACTTTGCATGGTTTTTGGGGATATATTCAACTGTAAAAGGCATACGCAACATTAGTCATTTCATGAAGATTTGAATTTCAGTCGTTGATGTTCTGAAAAACCATCAATTACCCGTTTTTTTCCTGTTTTTTCAAATTCATGTCAAGGATAAAAAAAATTCTCCTCCTCAAAAATCGCAGCAGAACCTTGTAGGGGGTTTATTCCAGTTTTCAGAACTGCCCTTAGATTTTCTGTGCTACCATTGGTTGCTAAGATATCGTCGATCAAAGACAAAAGGGTCCTTTTTGATTTAAACTTCGATATCTCAGCAACAAATGGTCGTATCGAGATTAAAAAAAATAAAATTGAAGCTGAATAAACAAGCTACCCGGTCCATATCATGGCTAAGTTAGAAAAAATTTTTTTCAAGCTCGTGGACTTGAAAAAGAAGCAAAAAAATTCGCAGAATTTTTTCTCGCACTAGTTCCTAAAATTGCGCGAAACATGTATCTCTAAAAATTTTTTTGCCGAAATATCTCAAAACTAGAAACTTGAAGCTTCAAAATGCCTTTTTTTAGACCTCGATAAGACCATTCACTAGATACACTTTTTGAAAAATCCAAAAAAATTTTTGACCCTTTAATTTTTTCCATTAGTGTATTGTTATTCAAACTTAAGACAAATTCAAGTACTTTAAAATCCGCAAGCTTAGGAATCCAATTTTTATTGTTATTTCTTTATAAAGTACTGTTTATATTTACCTCGATTATGGGACCAGGCATTCTCCTATTAATACTGATCACGGGTCTCTTGTATCCGTCTGCTGGTATGCAGTCTTCTCGAAAACAGTCGGTTGCATTAAAAGGGCAGTCGTAGCAGGCTTTGCTGAGGGTATGATACCATTCCACAGTGAAGGTGTACCGACATATCATAGGTGCAGCTCCACTGATGCAGGGTCTTGCGCATGGGTTCTCTTCGCCCAAAAGCACGTACTCTAAGTGGACCGCAGTAGAATTTTCACTTTCTGAAACAATTTTTAATGAATGTACTCACCCTCTACATGTTTCTATTTGTTTTTTTTTTCAAATAGAGTTAAAATTTGATCTCAATTAAAAATTATCCTGATGTTACAAATAAGAAAGAATTGTGGATTGGAAAAATGGGTAATAAATAGAGTTATTTAAGATGATAAAAAAAAAAAATTAGTTTTTTAGGTCGGAAAAAAATATTACTGATGCCCTATCGCTTTTTAAATTTTTTCCTACGTTAGTTTGTCCCGGAGATACGATCGACTCAGAACTAGTCATCGGACAGAAACTGAAGCAGTTTCAGATCTGGAAAAAAAAAAAAGTTTTATCCACAAATTAACCTGAAAAAAAAAGGAGCAAAATTTTTACTGTTTCTGTGCACGATTATAAGGTTTCCTCAACCGTTTGATAAAATTTCAGAAAAAAAAAAGGAGCAAACTTTACATTTCTGAGCACCCTGTAACTGACGTAAAAATAGAAAATTCATTTTTTTCCACTTTTTTCACAATTGGGCATCTTTTACCCATTGAATTTGAAAAAGAAAAAACAATTTTTGAAAAATTTTTGGAAAATTTACTTTTTCAATTTTTAACAAATTAAGAAAACATTTTCTAAAGAATCCACACACACACACACACACACACACACACACACGTGCGTAAGCACAAAAGAAGCGTAAATCCGACAGTGCAATCTCCACGTGGTACGCTTTGGGTGATGCAAATGCCGACGGTTAATGAATAAGAATCTAAATTTGAGCAAAAAAAAAATGTTTTCACAAATGGAAAAAAATTGTTTTTTCTTTTTCAAATTCAATGGGTAAATGATGCCCAATTGTGAAAAAAGTGGAAAAAAAAACTTAATTTTCTATTTTTACCTTACTTACAGGGTGCTCAGAAACGTAAATTTTGCTCCTTTAATTTTTTTCTGAAATTTTAAACAAACGGTCTGGGGAAACCATTCGATAGATCGATCTGCCGATTTCCAGGACTATTACGGGTACATTGAGGTATAAAAATTCGTACAAACATTAGACTCCCCATCAACATTCGCAAATATGCAGTCGACTTAGCAAAACAAGTGAAAAACTCACTTTTTTTCACTTTTTAGAGGTTAATATTGAGGATGAAAAAATGGTTTTCAAAAAGACATGACATAGCCTTGTAGGAAATTTATTCCAGATTCTGAAACTGCCATTCAATTTTCTGTCCGATGACTAGTTGCTGAGATATCGATGGTTAAAGCCAAAAGGATCCTTTTGCATTCAAAGTCGGATATCTCCGGGACAAACTAACGTAGAGAAAAATTTAAAAAAGGAAATTGAAGCTGAATAAACGGGCTATCAGGTCTATATCATGGTTTCACTGTGAAAAATTTGAAATTTTTTTTTCTTGTTATTCCTTAGAATTGCTCGATAACTGTCGCCCCTAAAAATTTTCGGCCATGAGATCTGAAAACTATAATCTTGGAGCTTCAAAATGCTTTTTTATCATCTCGATACAATCATTTTTCACATAAATAGCCCTTCAAAGATCACTAAAAAATTTACAATATTTTTTTTGCTCCCTTAATTGTTTGCAGTAGTTTACTATCGGAAGCTGTTTCTAAACTAAAATTTTAAATTGTTCTTTTTGTGTTCTTACTCTTGCGGGAACAAGGTTCAATTTTTGGTTTAATATTGTTAGTGGTCAATAATGTTAAGATTATTTAAGTCATAGGCATGTTATTTATATACATATAAACATATATATACATATAACCCTGGTTGATTCAATAATACATGGTCTCATTTCGTACGTTTTTGTTATGAAAAAAATTAGTGAAATTCCTTACCTAATCATGGATAAATATTATGAAATAAATTAGTGGTAATAAACAAATAAAAATGAAGATCACGTCTTAATTGATGATGTTATTCCACAATATGTATTCTGCTACCTCATCTAATAGGCAATAAAACTTTATTCTTCAGAATAAATAGCCATAAACATAAGGAATGCAAATCTACACAATCGAAAGTGCAATGCTAGAATCAGATACATAAATTTCTTACAATGATAAAACTGTTAACAAGTTCTCGAGTTTTAAGACTTTTTTAAATTATTCGAAATCATTAAATAATTGTTCTAAGTAGCACAATATAAAAAAACAACAACAAAAATATATCTTATTGTAGCCCGGCGATTACATAAATTTTTGGACAATTATACAACAAGTATTCGACAGCTATATTTTTTACCATTATCTATTTTTGTGTTTTGTATTTATCGGAAACAACTTAAAAATACAGTAATTAAAAAACGTTAAATCAATATTCTCTTAGGATTTTTTGCACTCGGCTAACAATTTTATTACGATTTTGATTAAATATAATTTTCTTTCTCTTTTGCTTGCTTTTTTCACTCTCGTTTTCCTTCAAATTTCGTCACCGTCTTTCTTTTTTTTCTTTGTAATTAGCTTGAAATGCTAGTTTTAAATATCTTCCTACACCTTCTCTTTTCACCTTGATGTGCCACAGAAATGAAAAAAAAAATTATTAGTGCTGAGAATTTCGTACGTTTTGTGGAAAATAATAATCAAACTTACTGAGACTGAAATAAAATATGTTATATATATTATATGTATAACCTACATGCATACATGGTAATTTTCCCAGCTTTTTTTTTTTTTTTAGGGGGGGTTTCCCCCCCCCAAATAAAAAAGAAAATATAAACTATGTTATATTTTATGTTTTCATTCAAAATTTCGAAAACGATTTGAAATATTAAACTGAATTTCGTTAGAGGTTGTTATAGTTCAGAATGACATTTTTTTGAGCGTTTTGAATGTTTTCAGATCAGTTAGTTACGGGGGTTGACCAAAAACTTCGAAAACATAATTTTTTTTTTATATCAAAATGTTTCGCTTAAAATTGGCATAGAGGCGTAAAATGTCATTAGGAACATAATTTCTTAGTTAAATTTTTCGAAATATTAACAAGTTAGACCGTTTTCTAAAGATTTTTTTGGAAAATCACAAATTTGACAATTGCCAGATATTAGCTGCCAACTTTGAATTGGCGCGTTTTAAGTTATTTTGGGAGCAGAAGTGATTGTCACCAAAAGTTGTTTTCAAATTCCAATATTCAAAAAAATCCCATGTTGTTCCAACTGTATGGCGGACAATGAAGATTTTTATAAGATTTTGCATATCTGTTAACTTGATGTATATTTTAGAAGATACTATAAAATGAGTTTTAAAGAAACACATTTTTACTGTAAGCCCCAATTTCTTTATTTCGTTTTAACCTTCACATTTCAAGCTTTACAATACAGCGATTTTTGTGTTGCTGTATATGTTTTCTATAACAGTGTTTACACCTTGCCAATATACAATTAATTAGTACAACAAAAATCACTATAGATAGACAAACAAAGGACAACTGAAAAAAATCAAGGACCGCAAAATCTCTGATGACGGCGGCTTCGCTAATGCGGAAAAAAAACGTTAAAGTACTCTGCTATAATTCTGTTAATAAGGTAAATAATAAAAAAGGACGATCGTTTCTCAACAATAGAAACAATCGGCGTGACTGAAAGCGTCGACTAATCGAAGTAACATTGAACTTACCACTTAATTCGTTGGTGTAACCAAGGTTCCCACCAGCATTGATAATCACTAAAAGTGAAACTACTAAGTACATCGTGTCATCTGGAAACAAGACGCATAATCAGTAACACATTAGTAAATGGATTATAAATAAGTACATGGCCAAGCAGAGGACTACCAGGATTACCAGAAAATTATTAGTAGATAAAACCAAAAATAGTTATTGGATACTTCTAGCGTGATAAATAACTGCTTTATAAATTAAAAATATTCATTCACTTATATCGCAAGGATCTGATTTCGAACCTATTCCATGCAGCATGACCATAATGTCTTTAAAACTAGAGTATTTTTACGATATTTGAAGGTCAGCAAAAGTTTTTGTGCTAAAAAAGAAATTGTAACAATATGTCCCTGTTACACCAAATTAACCCATTAGCGCCTGACCGGACACTTTTTGTTCTCTAATTTCAAAGTTTTACTGTGTGCATATTTATTTGAAAAAAATTCCGGAACCACTGTCAATGCTCAATAGAATACGCTTTTTTCAGATTTTTTTTTGAGAAAATCAAAAATTTCATTTGGAAATTCTGAAAAAAAAGCGTATTGTTTGACTGATTTTGACACAATTTTGTTTTTATACAATTTTTATTAAAGTCAATAGTTTTCGAGAAAAAAATTATGAAAGTTTGAAAAAAGCGTTTCTTAGATATTTTTTTAAACAAGAATATTTAAAAATAATGTAAGGCCAATAACTTTTAGTTTAGGTGTCATGGACACTTTTTTCTTGGTTTTAGGTATGTACAAAAATGTAAACAAAAAAAAAAACTTGATCAAAAACTTTTTTTGTCATAAAAAAATAACGTTTTTTTTTTCGTTTCCAATTTTCCAGTGATACAACTCATTTTCCGGACCTGCAACCACTTCCATTCGAAAGAGCACCCTTGAAAACATAGGGGATAGTGGTTCCGGATTTTTTCTTCAATTAAATTATGCACACAGTAACACTTGAAATTACAGAACAAAGTGTCCGGTCAGGCGCTAGTGGGTTAAAGAGACTAAAGACACAAATGTACAATTAATCCCACATTTCAAAACAGTTTAAGTACAATATTTCCACGTTTTAATGGATTCTATCTAGAAAAATAATTAATTAGAGTTCAGATTTATAGATAACATTTTGTTTTTATCTAACTGAAAACGCCTAAAACTAATATGTCACCAGTATTTTACTTCATCTTAAATTCTATGAAATGGTTTTTTGCTAACCTTTATGTAAAAAGAATATGGGTTAAATGTACTTAATTATAGTTGGCAATAAAATAAAATAACAATTCAGAAAATTGTAATAACTATGACATGTAGATTTATGTATAGTTGTAAAACGGCCTTCATGATGTAGGTAAACAATTAACGTGTGTTTGCTTTTTCTACCAATTATGTCCACCAAGGCTCACTTCTGGGGATGTTATTACATGCAATTCATCAGATCCTGAACATTTACAAGGTGATGACTATTAATGGACGTATTTCGAAACATTTCAGTGATCAACTAATCGCTAGATAAGGTGAAGATGATTTAAATTCCAGTGTATTAACTAGAGGGTGACACTGGATTCATACAATCTCAAAGTATCATCTTAATTATTTATAATTTTTATATTATGTTGCAGTTGTATTTATTTTTATTTAACTTGCAGCAAAATGTACTAAACGAGACACAAGGTGAGAAAATTAAATAATGAGATTACGAAAGACAACGTAGCGCCCAATCTAGCAACACTTTCATTTGTTTTTTCTTTGTGACTGTTTTTGTGACAACGGCGTGGTATCAGGTTTTGCTTCAGACTGGGACACAGCGCAACGGATACTTTTGCAAAAAGAACCCTCTGGAGACAGTATTTTTCAAGAGCCAATGCTTTTCGGTGGTTTAAGGCATTCTCAGAAGGAAGAGAGTCGATTTAAAAGTCGAACCACGAACCAAGAACCATTTTCATCCAAGAAGACATTTTCATCTTCAAGAACCGATGAAAATGTCGATAAAATACAGGATCTTGTGCGTTCAGATCGTCGGTTGATAACAAGAGTGGTGTGGGACGAGTTAAATTTGAATCACACCATTGTTAATCAGACAGATTTTGACTAACGAATTTGGGATGAGAAATATCTGCCCAAAAATAGTTCCAAAAAAACATTTCGCAGGAACAAAAGGACATCAGGAAAGAAAGGTATCTTGACTTTTTGGAATCAATTGAAAATGATCCCCATTTTACGGAACGTGTCATTACTAATGATGAGACTTGGGTGTTTGACGACCTGGAAACCAAGCGCCAAGGCATGGAATGGCACACTTCAAGCTCTCCAAGCCCCAAGACCCACAAAAGCAAGAACGAGCAAGTCGAAGTTCAAATGCATGCTGGTTTGCTTTTTTGATAGCCATGGAATTGTCCACAAAGAGTTTGTATCTCCAGGCCAAACAGTAAATCAAGAGGTTCTTGAAAAACTTCGAAAAAGGGTCATGCTTGTGAGATCAAACATCAAGAACTACTGGATGTTGCATCACCATAGTACGCCTTGTCACACAGCCAATTCAGTAAACGAGTTTTTAGCCAGTAAAAACATTCATGTGGCTCCTCAGCCTCCTTATTCGCCTGACTTGAGTCCTTTTGTCTTTTTTCTCTTCCCGAGATTGAAAAATCACCTCAAGGGACGTCATTTTGGGATCATAGAAAACATTCAAACGGTCGTAACAGACCAGCTGAAGGCTATTCCAGTATATGAGTTCCAGTACTGCTATGAGGAATGGAAGAACCGTCTCCAGCGCTGTGCGGCTTCCGAAGGAAGTTATTTTGAAGGAGACAATAGTGAATTGTAATTCTATTCGAATAAAAAAATCAGTCTCGTTACTTAATTTACACATCTCGTATATTTAATCTACTTAGTGAATACTTTAAGCTTGTCAATTTTTTCACGCACATTGTTCAATCAATTAGTGCACTTTTTAAAGGCTTCATATCTCAAGAGTGAGTTCCTATGGACTGGTTCCCTATACTATATTATTATCTATGTTCAAATCAGCTCTTGTAGATATAAAAACGTGACTTCGGGTACAGGCAATAGGCTCTCATTGGCGCAATCAGCGACAAGTTTGTTTGCAACAACGGACTGATTAGAATGCCATATCATACAAATTCTCTCTATTGTGCGGGTATATTGCGGAATGTATAATGGCTTCGGAGTCAACAATCTCCTGTGATCTTAGTGTGTCAGTGTCACTAGTCTCGAATATGCCTGATATTATGTAAGCAAACGTGATATTTCCACGAAACGCCAGTTGAATTCGTCGAGATTCCTGCCTGTCATGGCTCGATGATAATTAATTAGAGGATGTTGCTCAGTTTTCGCCAATTCAAATTTATTAAATGGTTTTACGGAGATCTGGCCACGTAATGTGCGATTCTCATGACGTATAATATTCCAAAGGTCCAGACCTCCTCAAACCTCAAACATGTTTAGTATATACATGTAAAAGTTATTCAATTAAATACTTAGCTACGTATTTATTTTAAAATGTGTACAATGTTATTGATTAATGATTATACAGGGTGTCCAAAAACTATCCTGCCAAGCAGCAGACATTAGATGAGATTTTATGTCGATTTAACCTAATTTACCTTGATCCAAAAATGCTTCCTAAGGGAGCTAGATCTCTTTGAATATGACGTCTTCAAGTCCATTTTTCTTATTTCTTAAAAAAAACGTTATTTAAAAGTTGAAACTTGGCATAATGATTCAGACATTTTGAATTATCATTTTTTATCTTGGAGTTTGTGACTTCCTTTACTTCGAATTTAGAAACTGTAAGGTATTTTATAACAATAAATAAACATGCTCTCCTTTGAAATAGCTTCGATGCATCCTTTTCGTTATTGAATGTTTGTGTTTCTTGCAAAAATTCCCGTTTGCTAAATTGCGTAAAGTTGGCTTTGATGCATTAAAAATAGAAACAAAATCAGACATTTCTGTTAGATGGTACTCGTTTCAAGCAAATAGGTATTAATTTTTGCACATTCTTTTAAAACTCATTATTTCTAAAAGGACTACGGTTTCTCTTGGGACAGGAAAAACTTTAGGACTTTAAGTAGCCCGAAATTCAATAAAAGTTCAGTTCCGAAGTTCAATACAGAAGTCACATGGACTTAGATCTGGCGACCTTAGAAGCCAACTCGTTATAAGCTTTGTGGTTACACATATAATAATTACACATTGTGGTTTACGAATTGTTATTGTTTATCCTGCACAATTAAAATTACTAAATCCCTAAAAATGAAAATGTGAATCGAAAAAAAATATCCATTAAAAACGTCGTTTAAAGGCTTTGTGAAGTACCATTGTTTATTAGTTGTGCACCAATTAATATGTAAAGAATGTGACATGTGTATTTTATGGTTGTGATTAAGGTATTTTCGGTTTTATTACCTTTGATTTAATAATCTAGATGACATATCTACTAATTTTATATCGTTTCTAATCATGTTTTATTTTAACAATCAAAGATAGACGATGAATTGCAAATAATATTTACTTTTATGTAGGTGAGAGGAGAACTCACATATTATGTATGTATAAAAACCAAGAAAGTAACTTATAGCATGCACCAAAAGTTTTTGTCTTTAAGATTCAACTCCACTTAAAGTTTTTTTTTTTCAGTATTCTCCTTTCCTTTTTCTCTGATATATTTATTTTTGGAAACTGCTATTTAAATTTCCTGTGGTCAAGAAAGTATTTCGATGTAAACACAACATTTTTTTTCTTCGTTGGTCTTTCTTAACTAAAAACAATGTTCTTAATAGTTTTTCATTTGACTTCCTCATTTAACATCAGGTCTGTATAATTTTTCATTGTACATATTCAGTATATTTACAACAAACACTGAATAGTCATATTTTATTTTAGGTAATAGTACCATTTTTTGCGAGTTATTTTCAACATAATATTTCAACATGACACGTTTTACTATTTCCATATATAGAGAAGGCTGTTCTATCCACTATGACTATAAGTAGAAAACAAAACGAAGATATAAGGTATTTACAAAAGCATTAAATTAAAAAAAATAATAATAACATTTTTGAAAATTCAAAAAAAAAATATTTTTGAAAAGTAAGGCAGTTCTGTATACTGTATGTATGCACGAGGCGTGTAAAGTAAGTAATGAGACTGATTTTTTTTGTCTTTTTTTTATTCGAATAGAATTACAATTCGGTATTGTCTCCTTCAAAATAACTTCCTTGGGAAATTAAACAGCGCTGGAGAAGGATCTTCTATTCCTCATAGCAGTGCTAGAACTCACATACTGTCATAGCCTTCAGCTGGTCGCCATGCCCGTTTGAATATTTTCTATGGTCCCAAAATGACGTCCCTTGAAGTGATTGTTCAATCTCGGGAAGAGAAAAACGTCACAAGGACTCCAGTCAGCCGAATAAGAAGGCTGAGGAGCCACAGGAATGTTGTTACTGGCTGAAAACTCGTTTACTGAAATTTCTGTGTGACAAGGAGCATTGTCTTGATGTAACATCCAGTTGTTCTTGATGTTTGGTCTCACACGCATGACCCTTTTTCGAAGTTTTTCAAGAATCTCTCTGTAAAAGTGTTGATTTACTGTTTGGCCTGGAGGCACAAACTCTTTGTGGACAATTCCCTGGCTATCAAAGAAGCAAATCATCATGCATTTGATCTTCTACTTGCTCATTCTTGTTTCTTGGGTCTTGGAGAGCTTGAAGTGTGCGATTCCATGCTTTGGCGCTTGATTTCCGGATCGTACTCAAACACCCAAGTCTCATCACCAGTAATGACACGTCCCATAAAATCGGAATAATTTTCAATCGATTCCAAAAAGTCAAGACACCTATCTCTCCTGATGTGTTCCTACGAAAGGTTTTTTGGAATCATTTTTTGAGCAGATTCTCATCGCCAATTCGGGAGGTGTGATTCAAATTTAACTCTTCCCCGATCATTCTTGTCGTCAACCGACGATCTGAACGCACAAGATCCCGTATTCTATCGACCTTTTCATTCTTGAAGATGAAGGCTTCCGCTGCGTGGTTCATCTTCAATCGACTTGTACTCTACTTGTATCTTCAAACTTGTACTGAAGGTGCATTACATGTTAACCTACCGCCCTTCCAAGTCCCGTCTCCGCAATGTTACTACATAGATCGGGCGCTATGTTGCCAGTTAATTTACACACCTCGTGTGTATGTAACACAATTATTTTCAAAATATTTCGTAAGCATAATTGAGATGTAACACTCTGTTTATGTTATGGTAACTTTTTTTTAATAAGATTTTATAAACTCAAATTTCCAATTACTCACAGCGACTTTCATTCGAACCACCTGTGACGTATTATTCAAATTAAGGAATAAACTGGCGTGACCGTGATGACGCAAAACAACGGCATACATATTATAAAGTATTAAATTATTATCTGCTATAACAGGCGTAGTCCGGCTACGGCATCTGATTTGCATTAGTAAACATCACTGTCCAGTCATAACAGTCACCTACACACACATAAGTAGAGTACGTACCGTATAATGATTTGAAAGACGTTTGGAAAATCCTAATAAACGGTGAGGTGCATGAAAAAGGTTTTTTTTTCCACGGATATAACCTTTGATTAATGGATTAGAGAGGTCTGCAATAGTTATTGTTTTTTTTTTTTTTTCGTTATAAATCACCGTCGTGTAATTTATATTTTTATTGCAGTTCATCAGCTTGCCGGATGTGGGAAAAACGAGAAGCAATTGAGGCCTGGATCACGGATCTACATATATACGGAGCTAAGAGAATTCAACGCCCAAAAATTTTTGTCTAATTTTTTTTATATTTTCCTCATATGTGTATTTACAGTCATATTGTTACAGTCTTATCATTATGGTTTTTTTTTATACTGACTTATAATGCGACTGGGAACGTAGCGCGCGACCTAGCAACACTGCGGAGACGTGACTTAGAAGGGTTCTTCTAATGCGTTTTAAAAATGTGTAACATTAATTTTAAGCAAAGGTGTGCTATCAGGTTTTGCTTTAGACTTGGACACATCGCAACGGATACTTTTGCCAAACTTCGACAAGTCTACGAAGAGAGTGTTTTTTCAAGAGCCTAGGTTTGTCGGTGGTTTAAGGCATTCTCAGAAGGAAGAGAGTCGACTGAAGATGAACCACACAGCGGAAGGCCTTCATATTCAACAACCGATGAAAACGTCGATAGAATACGGAATCTAGTGCATTCAGATCGTCGGTTGACGACAAGAATAACCGGGAAAGGGTTAAATTTGAATCAGACCACTGTTCATCAGGTTTTGACTAATTGAGGATGAGAAAATCTGCGCAAAAATGGTTCCAAAAAGCCTTTCCCGCTTTTACGGCCGGGAAACCAAACGCCAAAGCATGGAATGGCACACTTCAAGCTCTCCAAGACCCAAAAAAAGCAAGAATGAGTAAGTCGAGAATCAAATGCAGCTGATTTGCTTTTTTGATAGTCAGGGAATTGTCCAGAAACAGTTTTTGCCGCCAGGCCAAACAGTAAATCAACACTTTTACAGAGATGTTCTTGAAAAACTTCGAAAAAGGGTCATGCGTGTGAGACCAAACATCAAGAACAACTGAATGTTGCACCACGACAATGTGCATTGTTTGTGTGTGTAAACGAGCCAAAAACATTGTTGTGGCTCCTCAGCCTCCTTATTCTCCTGACTTGAGTCCTTGTGAATTTTTTTTCTCTTCCCGATATCCCCCGAGAAAAATCCCCTCAAGGGACGTCATTTTGGGACCATTGAAAACATTCAAATGACTTTAACAGACCAGCTAAAGGCTCTTCCGGTATATGAGTTCCAGCACTGCTATGAGGAATGAAAGAACCGTCTCCAGCGCTGTGTGGCTTCCAAAGAAAGTTGTTTTCAAGGAGACAATACTGAATTGTAATTCTATTCGAATAAAAACATTTTAAAAAATCAATCTCGTTACTTAATTTACACATCTCGTATAAGGAGTTGATAAGGAGTTACATGTTCCATGAAACGGACATCTACAAAATCATGAATTTTATTTTTAGATATATCTTTAAAAAATACCTATAAGTAATCTTTAATAAATACCATTAGAATCTACTTAAGTAAATCGAATGCTTTACTTTTAAGTTAATAGTAAAATAATATAATTAAAGAGTACTGAAGAAAAGAAGAGCAAAAAAAATATTTTCAAGAAACGGAAGAGAGAATGGAAGAGTCCCACAAATCATGTCGAATAGTGGGTCTATTGCATTTGTAAACAGTGGCTTTAAAACTCCATTATTAACGATAAAAGTTTCGTCTGTTTTTACATCTGTACATTGTCCATTTCATGGACACAGCTGTCCAAGGACACTCAGGGAAAGGTCCCCGTGAGACAATTTACAAAACGAAAAAAGTAAATGAAAATTGTGTAACCTGTTGTTCGCTATTAATAAAAGATCTCTTTATCTAGTTTCAAAACAAACAATACGTAACAACCGAAACAAGAGAAATATTCGTTTCAAGGAAACTCAAGGAAAAGGGAATATTAACAATGAGCTGTAGAAAATCCTCGACGCCTGACAGTGGGACTAGTATTGCAATGTAAGTGAGTCTTGAATACC
Organism: Aromia moschata; assembly: GCA_029963805.1. NCBI lineage: Eukaryota > Metazoa > Arthropoda > Insecta > Coleoptera > Cerambycidae > Aromia > Aromia moschata. The sequence continues at coordinate 877,883 of JAPWTK010000041.1, forward strand.
CCTTGGACAGAAATAATACCGTTATCCGTTATTAGGTGAAAGGGCTTGGAGGAAGTCTCAGAAATAATGAGGCGAATGTTTTTCGGTTTTAATAATATTATCAGTAATTTGATTAATATTTAAAGTTTAGTTAAAACTTAGGCAATAAAGATATTAAGTCCTCTATATGGTCATATTACGATGAAAATGTTTCAGAAATGTGATACAAAAAAGTGATACATTATTTTTAAGATCCAGTAATTTTTTCAAATCCAGCTATTGTTTTTTAATTTTCAGCATGGAGCAAGAGGTTCATACTTTTAGAGAGTAATTCCACGTCCAAAAAGGAATTTTGCTATAATGGCAGAACAACTTCAAACGATCCCTTGAGTCCGAAAAAAAATTAATTTCCAGAAAAAGTCCTTACAAGATCTCAACCATATTTACATTAAATAGTCGCAGAAGATGTAAATATTAATATGAAATAAAACTTCCGTCTTTCTCTTCTCTTTCAAAATTTCTTTTAAAATAAAAAATCCCGAAAAAAATCAGAAAACTATTGTTTTCCCGAAAAGTTTCTGTATTTACTTGATGATTTAAAAAAATGGTAAAAAGGCAAATATTTTGCAAGCCGCTGGGGTGGAGACCTTAGCAAACATGTTTTGTAAGTCTCTTTTGATTATTTTTTTCTCTTATAGTTTCTATTTAGAACATCCCGTTAGGAAAATATGGTATGATCAAATTTCGTAAATCTGAGTTGCCTCTAAAATAGAAATTACAATTATTATATCCTCGTTGGATGCAGTCCACAATGCTGGTCAGTTTTAAATATAAAATGAATGTAAATTCGTAGTACTTTATATTCAAGACCTTAAAATATAAGGTGAAACAATTCCAGTGATATTTTCTTAGAAACCGCTTGAATTTCGAAAATATCGTATGTAATTAGAAGATCATAATTAGTGCCAAATCACATAAAACTTGTCTGCAATAGCAAATACCTATCCTACAATTGAGATAATAATTAAAAGTTATTAAAGGTGTGAAAATTATTTATATAGTTTTTTTTTATGGATTTTTTATGGAACAATGTAAATTATCAAAATACGACAATATAAAACTACAACAAATTAGGCCACTTCTTTTAATCATCTAACTATTATCATATATTCTTCTGTCTTCATTATTAGTTTTTCTCCTTCTGGAGTACTTCGAGGATGTGGAACACTAGGTTTACGTGTGGATGTTTTTGTTTAAAAAAAAAAGCAGATTATTTAAAAAGCGGGAAGAATTTTGCATTTTTCAGAAGAATTAGTAAGTAGTTCGTGAAAAAGTATCACGCAATAAGTACAGCATAAAAAATGTAATTGAATGAAGTACAAACCCTTGTGACATGAAAAATAACGACAAAACACGATCACCCTCGTTAAATTTTAGAACTCGACTATCACTCCGTAATCACTCGATAAATGAAATACTTTTAACTAGTTGCAGCCGAGTGAAAATTAATTAACCCAAATTATTTTATATTTTCTATTAGCGACCTTGGTAAAAAAAATTCATTCTTAATTTACCGTTACGCCGGGCGTCTTCAGGTTTTTGATACAAAAGAGGATATTGCATAGATTCGTTAATAAATTCGACCGTTCTTAACATAATTAATTTCAATGATTTCGATATTAATATCGTTGCATCACACGTCGTAAATAATATGGAACCTTAATCAAAAGTTTTACGGGAAAGATTTCGCCTTGAGCTGTGACGACATTGCGACACCGTCATCTCTAACTGTACTTGATGCTCCGGAAACAAATTAGCATTTTAATCATTTGAGAGTCTAATCGAATTTGTTATTTTGAGAAATTGTATGCGCCTCAGATTTGCACTATAGATTTATATGAATTTAGATTCTGATTTTAAAAAATCCAACACCACGTAGCTTTTTTTGGAGCTTCCTGTTATAATTCTGATCCGGAAAGTGTGATACAACGCAGGGTCGGACTCGTTATCCGTCGTGTCATTGACGGAAGGACATATGAGAGACCAAAAAGACAGGAGTAAAAATGTGTTAATAACACAGCTCCACCAAAAAAAAAATCATTTCGAGGGGTCTATGTATACTATATGTTTTTTGGGTCGCTGAAACCGAATCCGAAGTCCAAATTGCTTTCAACCTCACTACCACTCAACCCCAAACTTTGCTTAGTTGGTTATGAGGTTTTAAGAGAGGTTAAAGGGCACGCTCGTTTCAAACATATTGATTTACACTGTTTGAATGCGTATAAGTCTCTTTTTTACTGGTTTATAAGGTTTTTCAATCACAAGGTTATGGGATTTTCCAGGTTATGGAAGTCTTAGGATCACGCGGTTTTGAGGTTAAGTGGTACTGGGATTGAAGGGCAAATCCGTTTCAAACATATCGACTTACACTGCTTAAGCGCGTATAAGTCTCTTTTTTACTGAGTTATGGGGTTTTAGAATTATAAGGGTATTGGGTTTTTGAGATTATGGAGCCTAAGGTTATGGAGTTTTGAGATTATATGTTTATGGAATTGATGAAATATATGATTATGGGATTTCGTTTGGGTTTTTATCAAACTATATAATTTTTAGCTTGAATTTCATTTTTTGTTTTAAGCCTGTTTTTTGAGGTTAGGAAAAGAAGGTTATTACCGCAAAAATCTGTTGTTTCGTCCACTGTCAGCCACAGACATTTATTACGTATATCTTCTTTAATATTCCTAATTTAATATGTCTAAAGTATATATTGTCAACCACGTTCCACGGAAGGCTACGTGCGCAAAACAATATGCATAAATCAAACCAAAATTCCTCTTTTCTAACAGTACCAGTAATATTTTATTGACGGATTTTCGAACCTAATGTTTTTCACACTATCGGCGTCTACGAAATATATATCGACAATTGCAAGGAATACATAAAATATCTGATCCGTCTATTGTAAAATCCTCGTAATTTTCAATCATCTTTTTCAATCTATCCACAAATGGGAACGACTGTGCCATTATTGCAAAAAGCCACACAAAATCAGAAAATATGTAAATACACTACACGAACTCTAAAAGAAATACGTACACGGTGCAAAATATGCAGAATTACAAAACAACAAATTCGCATCGCAGATTTTACGATTTTTGAATATATCAATTCTTTCAATTGTTCTTACAAACAAGATTTTAATTTAAATTATAATTGTAAAGACCTAAGATGTATACATACTAAAATAATCCGCCTGATCATTTATAATTGTCCAATACAAAAGTATTTCAATATGAAGATGAATTTAAATTTAGACACATGCCTGTTCAAGATTTCTATTCAAGTGATTTTTTTTAATAATAAACAAATACACAACTCAAAACAAACAAAAAAACCCCTGAAATGTGGATTTTTTTGGAATAACTTTTTTCCTTCTTTTTTTTTTTTGCAATTACATACATATATAATATGCTAAGTCAATTCAGTATCTATTTGTTTTTTTATTGAGAGCTAATTATCCTTTCAATATTTTTGTTATGGTAGTTAAGTTAACATTACACAATCATTAACGTTCGTTAAGACAAGTAACGTTTTAACATGAACCTGCAATTATTAATAATAAATAATTTCTCAAGCGTAGACGGGCTTTTTACAAAACGAAATAATTTGCTTATATATTTCAATAATTTCTACAAAATTAGTAGCAGTTGATAAAACAATAGCAATAAATACCAAATAAAAAATAAATACTCATAATTGTCACGTTAACGGCTACAGCACGCATGTAGCAACATGATTTAAACATGATTTAAACTCCAAACCATTAAAGATAACCATGAATTTAATTTTCTAATTCGACAATGTTCTATAGAACAACAGAAGTAAATCAAACAGACGTAACAAAGAAAACATTAAAAATTAATTATTAAAAACCTTATATAAATCATATCTAACATCAGAATCATAACAAATCGAAAAAAACATCAGAGGCCAAAGGGCAATGAAATTAATAAATGATTATTAAGACACTAAAATTAAAAATTGATATAATCATTGAGTGAACTGGTTTTTTACTCAAGTTTTTCAATAGGTACTCCTTTATTAAAATTTGAGCCACTTTAGTGATTGAAACCTTTCAAAGGAAGAGTCTCCTCTGTAAAAAAAAAGTTTAACAATAAAATACGGATTTTCAAATAGAAAAGCGATCAAGAATTAATAATAATTTTTTACGACGATGTTTCACACAATCTTCAGTATTACCTTAAAAAATAATTGTGACAACTGACACTGTACCCACACAGTGTATCCCCGGACGGGATACCACGCTCTTGTAAAGTTTATTAATCTTGATTTTTCAAAAAGAAAACTTATTTTCCAGAGTTTTAGACAGTAAAGACATTCTCGTGGCTCCTCAGCCTCCTTATTCGCCTGACTTGAGTACTTGTGACTTTTTTTCTCTTCCAGAGATTGAAAAATCACCTCAATACGTTATTTTGGGACCATAGAAAACATTCAAACAGCTGTAACCGACCAGCTGGAGGCTATTCCAGTATATGAGTTGCAGCACTGCCATGAGGAATGGAAGAACAGTCTCCAGCGCTATGTGGCTTCCCAAGGAAGGTATTTTGAAGGTGACAATATAAGGTGACAAGGTGAATTATAATTCTATTTGAATAAAAAGTGTTATTACTTAATTTACACACCTCGTATGTTACAACTCATACACATGTACACAGGAGTTGATGAAATTTTGCAAAGCGCAGTTTCTTCCGTTCTATTAACTCTAGCATCCTTCTACGAGTAGTAACAATTTAGTATGTCCTCGTCTGTACGTTAATTAACGACTGGTGAATAAATTAATACATAAAGGTATTTATGTTGAATTTATTGCAATAGTTAAATGACTATTATTGGCCATTTTCGCCCGTAAGAAAATTTCTATGAATATGTCGTATTGATTACTGTCCATTCAGTCATTTGCCAGTTATAGATAAAAATGCGGTTTGAAAAAAATCCCAGAAAATATCGGAAAACCATACAGTATTAGTCATGCATCATTAGGTAAGAGAAATGAATGAAAATGAACTTGAAATAATTACAAAATTAAATATAAGACTTTTATCAGTTTCATTGTATTATGCGTTATGTTATGACAGCCTGTAAATATAAAATATTTAATCTCAAATCATTTTTAAATGAAAACACTCTATAAACAGCAAGGTACACATTTAAAATAACTTACTGTATATGACGCTTATCACGAAGACTACATAGCCTTTAAAAATATATTTTCTTAAACAAACATAACTCAGATACTAGCGAATAAAGAAGTATTAAACTCACGACATAGCATCAAATAAAATAATGTTATCTCACAACAAATCGTTAGCTGTGATATTTCTCATTGTTTAACGATATGGCGTAACAAAGAAAGTGCTATCAGCAGTTGATATATCTTCTGTCTACGAGAAAATCGTAAAAATTCATGGAATATAGAGATTTTTTCTTGCTACTAATTGTCGTTTTCATCACTTTATTTACCATGTCCATGTCAACACGAAATAATTTTGTATTTTCGGGTTTGATTATTTTAAGGGGGTATTCTAGTCTACAAATTTGAAAAAAATCGAAATTTTTTTTGTTTCATATTTCCAAATTTTAGACATTCAAGAATATGCCCTTAAAAGGATTTTTCAAAATTTCAATTATTTAATGAGTTACAGCCATTTTTGTGACGCGGCATCGGCTCCGGTCCGACCGGAACAAATGAACAATAGACGGTAGACGCTGCCCGAGTACTTACGAAACAGGAAACGTATTTAGTCGGAATCTTTTCGTCTTAATATTTATTTCAAATTAGTTTTGATCCAGCCTTCAAGCAACGTGGACGTGCTAACTGAGTAAAATTGCCGGAAACTTGTCTCAAAACTTTAAACGCGTTTTTCTCAAAACTACTTTTTTCGAGTTGGCGTGCACGATATCTCAAGTTCTAATGAACCGATTTATTTGAAATTTGACTTTTCCAAGGTTCGGGCTATAGGGGCATCTATTCTAATTAAGAATCCGTTCGGCTTTTTTGTTTCAGATGACCAGAAGGGTTGAAATCATGCATGCCAGGACACCCTTTTTTTGGACCCCCCACTTTGCCAGCTCATAACTTTCTCAATTTTGAGTTTTTTTTTTCAGTTTTGAATCTTCTCCTGAAGATGCCAACTTGGTTGGCGAAACGCGCGTCGAGAAAAGTGTAGTAGTTCGGTGTTTCGTGGAAGACGTCCAGTTTTTTTATTTTTTTTTTCAATTAATTTTTTATGTTATTTTAAAATATCAATAAACAAATGATAAAAAAATGGATAGTAAAAATATTTTTTGTTTCGTTTGTACAGAGCTTCAAAAACTGCCCGAAATTCACGCCTCTAGACTAGAATACCCCCTTAAAGACCTACTTTATTGTTTTAAATGACAACTCTTTGAAACTAATAAAAAAAGATAATACCTATGAAGTTAAGATGTGGTCAATAATTTATTATTTGTTTTGAGTTTTTACGATCGATTTATTAATTAACAATGGTTCGTTTGAGTGAGAAGCAAATAATTAAAATTTTAAAAATGAATGGGGAGTATGGAGACATGCAGAGATCCCAAGGACAAGATTGTGTACTGTTTAATCAATTGTACCCCAACAGATCTCCAATAAACCAACAGTAAGCCGACTGGTAATTCGGAAATTTCAATTCATCTAGATCAATTGGATTCAGTTCAATCTAGAACTGCAATCTTCGATTAGATCTAGAACTGCAACTGGAGGAGATTGATGGAAGCGTTGGGTATCTTGCTCTCAGTGCGAGAATATCCAATCCAATCCTCCAGGATCTTGGTAACAACTTTTGCTGTTTCTCACCAGTTAGTTAAGAATTTATTTAAGCGAAAAAAGTTACGTCCGAACCATTTCTGAAGACTGTGTAATCACGATATAAAAGTACTTTGTAACTGGTCATTAAAAAAAGGGCATTTTAAAAAGGGCTTCAATTCCCACGAAAGTAACTAGAGCTACCTCAAAGGACTTCAAGCACTAATACACTAATGGAAAATAGTAAAGTGTCAAACAATTTTTCCGAATTTTTAGTGATTTTTCAGAATGCTGTATCTCAGTGAAAAATGGTCTTATCGAGGTCTAAAAAAAGCATTTTGAAGCTTCAAGATTCTAGTTTTGAGATATTTCGGCGAAAAAAATTTTTAGAGATCCATGTTTTGCACAATTTTAGGAAGTAGTGTGAGAAAAAAATTTTGCGAAATTTTTTGCTTTTTTTTCAAGTCACGAGCTTGAAAAACATTTTACTTAGCCATGGACCAGATAGCTTGTTTATTCAGCTTCAATTTGCTTTTTTTTAAATCTCGATACGACCTTTTGTTGCTGAGATATCGAACTTTAAATCAAAAAGGACCCCTTTGTCTTTGATCGACGATATCTCAGCAACCAACGGTAGCAGAGAAAATCTAAGAACAGTTCTGAAAACTGGAATAAACGCCCTACAAGGTTCTGCTGCGATTTTTGAGGAGAAAAAGTTTGTTTTATCCTTGATATGAATTTGAAAAAAACAGGAAAAGACGGGTAATTGATGGTTTTTCAGAACATCAACGGCTGAAATTCAAATCTTCATGAAATGATTAATGTTGCGTGTGCCTTTTACTGTTGAATATACCCCCAAAAACCATGCAAAGTTACATTACGATCTAACGAACCATTTTCTTGTTGCAAACGGTCAAACTTTTGAAAAAAATTAAAGGGTCACGTTTTTTGAGCTTAAACATGTTCTAATCATGGCTAAAGTGAAAAAAAATGTTTCGAGCTTCCCCGCAATTTTTTCCACAAGTAATCTAAAAAACAAGTTTTTTTATTTTTTATTTTTTTTGTAAATGTCAACGGTATTTGTGGAAAAAATTGTTGGAGCTCTAAAAATTTGTTCGCTGAAATATCTCAAAACTAGAAACTTGAAGCTTCAAAATGCTTTTTTTATAGACCTCGATAAAACCATTTTTCACTGCGATACAGCATTCTGAAGAATCACTAAAAATTCGGAAAATTTTTTTTACCCTTTAATTTTTTCCATTAGTGTAGAGGAAATGAATTTCTATCAAAGCGTTTGTAGTTTTAAAATTCCAGTTACTTTCACTTTTGTCAGTTTCATATATCATATTTCATATATTTCAGATCATATCCCTCGTATTTACATAGTGCAAAACTTTATTTGTCTTTACAGTTGTTGCATATGTAACACATGAAATTAGGCACTGATGATGAAATGTAAAACCTACCTACTGTTTAATTCATTTGTACAAAAGAAAATTAGCCGGCTTGATATTAACTAAATAAATGTACGTATCAAGCCCGTTTAATTTAAGTGAAGCCCTTTGAAGTAATTCAGGTATTATAGACATGCTTCATATTCTTTTGAGCGCTTAAATCCCATTTCAGAGGTGCCTAAAGCTTAAGATCCAATTACTTTTTAAAAGTAATTGGTGATTAGAATTCCTTTTATTTTAAAAATTAATTAGGGCTTGAAAATCAAAAGCACTTTTACTAAGGGCGTAGAGCTTAAGGCTTCAAGCCCTTTAACTGAAGGCCCAGCTCTGCTTGACATTACAAACCCAGTCGCGTATAAATTAGACCAATGAAATTAATAACAGAAATTTATATTTCTGGGTTACTGTTAATGTAATAAGTGAATATTATGGATTTATATTTAATTGTTCCCCAAAATCCAAACAAAATAAAAAAATGGTATGCTTGTCAATAATTCAGAAAAGCTAGAATAAATAAAAAATCACTCACCCAATTTAATTCGAAAGCGAAAAGATTAAATCCAACACAATTAAATCCAAAACCGATAAGAGATCAGTCAGTTTCAAATTGGCACTTGGCCCGAGCACTTTTGAAGCATTGCGAGCACATTTCGAAACCAAAATGTAGTTATAGCCTCAAATATAACAAAAATAAGATCCCGCAGAGAGGGGGTAATCCTTGCCGGAGATATTACCGTAATACCTGGACTTACCGTATCTGCACACACCGGAGAAACCATAGTAAACAAAAGCAAAACGCGACAGCGTCATGATTCCTGATCAATTTGATGTAACATCTTTTTTTTCCCACATGCGTCGGTGATGTAAAAGTACAAAGTACAAAAATTGATTGAACTTATTAATTAATTATTAAATGAATAAATGTCTGTCTTAAGAAGATACTTATTATTTGAATAGATGTCTGTCTGTCTGTTTGTCTATCAGACCTGTTTTCGTTCAAGACATCTTTATCTCAAGAAAATTTATGATCATAATTAATTCATTTATTAATTAATTTTGCAAGGTGTTTCTGTAAATTCGTAGAATATACTTGAAAATTTTAGTAAAACTCTCACATATATTCCTGATTTATATACTAGGTGCTCGTAAAAACGGTTTGAAATTATTATTTAAAAAGGTACAAAAAATTTTTTTCGGATGTTATCACAGAAAAAAAAAATTTTTCGAATATACGGGGTGGCAAAAAGTATTTGTTTATTTTGGTTTTCTCAAAACATTGTTAAAAAAATCCCATTTTTTATTAATAAGTTCTAATAAGTATAATTGAACTATACATCAAAGTACTCTACAGCCCCCTAATATTTTAAGAAAATCAATATTTCAGCCCCCTAATATTATCGGGGCACACTGTTTATGAATATCCTTTGAATAGCCCATTTTCATTGAAATATTAAATTATTTTGAAAAGTACCGCCTTAAAAAAATCGTAAAAAAAAACAGATTTAAATGTTTGGATGAAAAGATCAAGATAACGGAAAAAATTTAAACTTTACAGCTTAGACTAAAGCGGCCCCTAGACGATCAATACTATTGCGCAATATATTGTGCCTAATATTGCCTACAGACGGTGTAATATTTACGAGATTGCACAATAAAAAGCAAACTGTTTTTGATTGACTCAATATATTGCGCAATCTTTCAATGTGATCTACAGACGTTCAATATTATTGTACAATATAAATTATTGTGCAATATATTGACGTAAATATTGATCATCTAGGGGCCGCTTTAAACTACAACGAGGATAATACCTTCATAATCGAGGATACGAGGATAATACCTTCATAATTTTCCTATTTCAACACTATACTCACAACTCTGTAGAGGACTTTTCCACATTTTTTTTTCTTTATGAGTAGAATAAACGGAATCTTCAATGTACAATGTTACACAATGCAATTGACGCATTGTTGAATGGTTCTATTAAAATTAAATGATGATTAGGTATCAGACATGGGAATTTCATTCACTAAACATTAAATGCCACCTGAGATTTGTGGATCTTGGATTTTTTCAAGAATCTATTTTTATTTCACGATATATTTTTATATTTAATTAAATAATGGTAAAATGTAAATCACCACAGCAAAATGAACATTTACATTTTTATCACTGGTTTTATAAATAATTTGTCTAATTGAGTACCTATTAATTAGCATACTCTGTATACCCTTGACACCGTATTTCTGTTTCTATTATAAATACCGCTCATTTATTCAGTCATTTGATACTTAAAAACTTTTTGGACTATTTTCAAACTGATATATATGTATATATGTATATACACTAATAACTGTTATAAATAAACTCATTCGACTCATTGCAATGTACATATTATACATATATAACTGCATTTATACACACTCGATGTTTATCACGAGATTTAAGAAAATAAATAGTTTCAGGAAATAAGGTGGCTGTGACATTCTTTTAATCTTCGTTTATTTTACTAATAACGGTATTTAATCTATATTGATATTTAAAAAAAAACAAAGATATTAAAATTCTGACTTATTTTAAATACTTATTTTAAATAGAATAAAACACCCTGTATATTATTGCATTTTTATCCTATGTAATGTAATATCCCATACCTAAATATGTATGTATATCCAACAGTTTTCCAAATATTTACAATCAAAAATTGATTTTAAATTGAATTGAAATTAACAAAATGGAGTTTTTGTAAATTCGTAGAATGTACTTACTCTATTTTAATAAAAATTGTATACCGCAACAGATTATTTCACTGGGTGTTCGAAAAACGCTGAAAGTTTAATTTAAAAAAATGTACCAAAACATATTTTTTTTTTTAAATAAGAACCCCGAACTTTCTTCCTTACCAGTTACTTTGTGTATGTCACAAAGTCATGCCAAATACAGTCGTTTTTATTTTATTTTCAAATAGTTTTCCCATCGCTTGAAATACCATTTTGTTAACTTTGAGGCCTTACCCGTCAGAAAACAATTAAATGCGTTTGAAATGTCAAAAACACTACAGCATGTCACTTCCAAATGATGTTATTGTTTTCTGGCAGCTATTGCCATTTATTTGATTGTAAATTGTATTTACAATCAAATCAACTAAACATTATAAAATTGTATTTGGAGCAATGGAAAAAATGTATTTCAAAATGAAATGAAAACGATTGAATTTAGACATAGACAATGTAATAATAAGTGACCCATATTTTAAAAGCTTACTACAAATGCGTTAGAAAAATAAGCATTTTGTGCTTTTTGTGAATTAAAATTTCAATTTTTTTGCAAGCACTCAGTATAAAAAATCTTTTGCGGGCTTGCAAGTTTCACTAAACAAAAGTATATTCTACGAATATACAGAAACACGTTGCAAAATGAATCATCAGTTATCCTCATATTTTCTTAAATTGTCCCAACTGTCATTTTTGATGGAAAATTGTAAATATTCCGAATACTATTACATATACATAGATATCAAATAAGTATTTAACACAAAATGTCTTTAGAATACTCCGTAGAATCCAAAAATACAGGGTATTTTATTTTCATATACATAGTGTTCTATTTAAAATAAATACGTTGACATCTACTTCCAGTACATAGTTTTGTGATTTTAATATAGACCCCACCGCGGTGGGACACCGTGTATATATATTTTTTTGGCTCCTGCAAACATAGTCAATATCTTTGTCCCTCCAGTAAGGGTGCCTGTAATTTTAGTTTTCTCATATACATACACATTTTAAAATAAGGATATATTTATTTATTACTATCGCTGTTATTAGATTTGCGCAATAAAAATGATTTATTTGGATTTAGTATACTTATCTTTATAGAAAAGACATCATAAATCTCGGTTTAGATGAGGGCAAGATAACAATTTATTGTATATTAGGATTAACATAAAAATAATACACCTAAATTATGTGAATGTTTTTAAAAGGACACCAATATACAACATACATATGTGTATTAAAAAAAAATCAACTATTACTAACAAAACTACTGCTGGTCCTACATTGATAATGTGATATTAGTATACTATTAATATTACTAGACTGCAGCTGTGTTATTTTATTACACAGCTGCAGTCTGTTGGCGTATGGGTGTTTGTTGAAATTTTACAACTAGTCTTTTATAGAACCATTACTCAACAACCGTTACTCGCTCTCCACCGTGTATGGAGCCTCCATATTAACTAACCCCAACGTCTGTACTACGGCGCTAACCAAATATTGTTTTGTACAACTGTGAATCGATTTTGGTCCCTTTTTTTTGCTAACCGGAGTCGCAACATTGGGGTTTTTATTTCAATCAAACAATAAAATTATCATCTAAACGCTTGAGGGCCGTCATCTAAACGAGTTTGAAAGGTCATCGCGTCTGCCGTAAAATGGGCACAACGCGTGCAAAGTTTTCACTAATGCACACTCATTTTGATAATAAAGTTTCATGATTTGGAGGTGCTGCTCAATCGTGCAACTTGACATGGTTATTTGGCAGCAGTGACTGAATAATAAACAACATATTTGACAAGCGCTGCCAAAACAACATGGCCGTCACAGTCTGTCAGCATCGGCCCGTCCTATTGGAAAACCCTTTAGTTTGACATTTCTTAATGTTGAAAGAAATTTTCACCAAATGCGCTTATCTATCAACATGATTGAGTTACCAATTCAAACCCTAATTTAATTATTTTTGCAACAAGCTTTTGTGTCACCCTGTAGTGTACAATCTACATGTTTTTTAAAGCCAATAAACCCAGTCTCACGACAATCTGAAACCGCATAGTCTACCAAACATTTACATACGTCTTTGGGTAGTAGTAGTTAGGCAATAATCTACGAGTACTTCAAGCAGAGAAGTTTCTCACTACTGTTTTTATGAATGAACTTGACAAAGAAATTCTGCAAGAGTAAAAAACCTTGCCTATGGCTACGATATACAAATGTGGGTCTCTGTTTTTGTGTGTGTAAGCTTGTGTTTATTTTCTTTATAGCGAGAACGTTTCTTATCACTATAGAAATAATTAAAACATATTACCATACAAATAATGATTTGTTATATCCACTGGAACTGGATGTTATCTAACCATTACTTAATACTTATACCATTGTCTGTCTATACACCATATACAAAAAATTACATAAAATATATTACCATTAAATTGCAGGCAGGAATTTATAATTAAAATACGTAGTTAAAAGAGATTTCAACATAAATTAGTTTTGACAAGCCTTTTGTAATTGTATAAAATTATACTTAAATGTTATTAAAACAATAAGGTTATTTAAACATTTTTTAATTAGTTATTTATAACTTTCTTGCAGCATAAATTAAGTGTTGCTTTCTGAGGCGTTCGCAAAAACTATTTTGCTGGCCTAAACTAACTTATTATAGTAAAAGTAAGGTCGCTACAAACAATGATTAGATTTTACAGGTGGCTCGAAAAAATCAGGTGGGCGATCTTTATGTGACCTGGGAATACTGTATTTTTGTCATAGTTCCTATAAAACAAGGTCATAAGTTATAATGTATGTTATTCCAGAAATATGTACATAAATCGGTAGACAGAGGAATGGAAAAAAAGAAGACTTATTTAAGAAGAAAAAATAAGAAAATATTCATGTATTCAGGGGATTTATTGTGAGTCATCTGTTGATCATTCTCCCGGTTTGTGAAAATATCAAGTTGTCAACAAGCAAAACAGCTACAGTTGATAAAAAAATCTTGAAATGAACAAACTGTGCAGTTCAAATATTGCAATCATGTTATATACATACACGTAGATAGCCGATGCACGTCTGTGTGACAGTACGTTGTATTATATTATTCATAGAGAGTATCAATGTTTCATTCATATTTATTTTTACAAACGACAACAAAAAGCTAATTCAATTGTAATTATGGAATATAAAAATGTAATCCTGATTTCTTATTTTAATCTGTGTTTGGTATTACGTTTGTTTTATTATCTACATTGCGTGTTTGTCATATTTTAGAGTCCTGAGGATGCAAATAAATTTTGCGAAACGTCGATTAAGTGAAAATAAGTTTTTTTTTCGGAAACAATTGACCTCATCCCACTAGTCAACTACAGTTACAAGAAAACGGGTCACTAATCCTACATTACAGCCTTTCGTCTCTTCCTGAGATTGAAAATCCTCAAAGGACGTCATTTTGGGACCATTTAAACGGCTGTAACCGACCAGCTGAAGGCTGTTCCAGTATAAGAGTTCCAGCACTGCTATGAGGAATGGAAGAACCGTCTACAGCGCTGTGTGGCTTCCCAAGGAAGTTATTTTGAAGGATACAATACTGGATTGTAATTAAATTCGAATAAAAAAAATTAAAAAACCAGTCTCAGTTAATTTAGACACCTCGTATGTATTTACATGATACTTTTATGGTAGAACTGCATCTTCCGTGAAATAACTGAATACAGTACAGCTAATGGAAAATTGCTGTAGAAAACTTATTGACAGAACTTACTAATAAGAAAAAAATCCGTTTATGCGAGCGAGCTACCACTTATATCATCACTTGAGCATCCGAAGATGGTAACTTCTATTTTTATTGACAGGTAGGTACTTTTTGCACATCCTATTAAGTTTGACCTTACTTAGTAGTAGGAAGTTGGAACTAATTAATCTTAGTAGCTATATATTTACTTTTTTTACCGTTGCTGGAGGCATCACATAAATATTCATAAATAATAGTCCGGGTGACAGGTAGTTTTTTATTTTCTTCTTTCGATCTATGCCACTGAGATGTTTCGTTTCACTGGAAAATCTAGACGTGTTGATTTTGCTTATTGAAGTCAGATGATATTGATAAGGTAACCATTTGACTGCTGATTTAAAACAAGGAGTCATTTCCTATGGACTTTGTATCCGACGTTATAACAAGGGCGTAGCCAGTAGTTATCTTTGGGGGGGGGGGGGGGCCGCTGAATGCAGATGAAACAAAAAAAGCCAAAAAAAAAAAAAGGCCACTACAGCCAAGGGCAACCGCATTCCCCCGACTATTTCGGTTTTTACTTGACCCTTTGGGGGGGGGGGGGCGATCGCTGCAGATTAAACATAAAAGCCAAAAAAAAAGGTCACTAAAAAAATAAAAAAAGGTCACTACAGGCAACGGCAACCGCATTCCCCCCGAGTATTTTGGTTTTTACTTGACCCTTTGGGCGGGGCGATCGCCCCCATCACCCCCCCCCCCCGGCTACGCCCTTGCGTTATAACTTTCACATCACTGGCGAGTGTTAAAAAAGTACCGTTTTCGACCCCTTTTCGGGAAATAAATGAACCTTAAAAAACTGATATACAGGTCGTCACAGAAAATATGAATTGTTGAAGTGGTGAGAACATTGCTCCGGAAGTGATGAGAACATTGCTGGGATTGCTCAAATGGACAGCAAAGTGTTACATTGTGATCATGAATTTTCTCGACATCTCAGTCATTTAAACTTGATGTTGAGGGTTTTTTAGGAGAAAAGCAAAGATTTGTATTTACAACAGTGCGAAGCTTAGAATTATGACCAATATACTTCCTTTTTAACTCCATTAGAAGAAAAAATAAGCGAAAAAAATAAAATAATCTATCATATCAAGTTCAGCCTTCCAGTTTTTTGTGGTACGAGTTAATTTTAGTAATTAGTAGATAATTAATAGATATTATTAGATTTTGAGGTCTTTATAAAAATTATTTTTTTGTAGGACAATATGTTGATACCTATAATGCGAACTGAAACTATTTCTTATTAAAGGAAAAGTGTAAAAGTCTAAGTTTTATTTTATTTTGTTGTTAGACACATTATCTCAATATACAGGATTGATTGATAATTATATGACTATGTTGTTGAAGACATTAAAATTTCCAATTCCAGTACATATCAAAGATCCGATCTTGTTCCCCTTTTTTCCTCTTGCCTACCGTATCATAAGAAGTACCTAAATGGTCAAACCGTTACATAAAATCTTCCACAAGGCTAAAAAGAATAATGCCTCATCGAGAGAACAATCTATCCATAAAAGACAGATTTTTTTCAAGTCTTCATATTTCTAAGAGAAACATTCTAATAATGGCCAGCAAACAATCACTATGAAGTTATTACTACAACACTGTATGCTTTTGTAATGTGTTTAATTTATTTAAACAATTAATTGAACTGAATGGAATTCATTCCTGTATTCAGAATTTTTTTATCCAAAACTTCTTAAATAACCTTAAAGTGCCCCACGCTTTAAACCAAATAAAACCAAGAACACATGAGTTCACATACATGTTGAAAATAGAGTCTCATTTTATCTTTTTTTAGTGCATACAAAAGTTATTACATTTTTAAAAAATGTGTTTTTCAAAAAAGGTTTCATTTTTATATTTTTTTCTTATATTTTCGTAAATCTAATGTAATTAATGTTTTTTTGTTCATTTTTATTATATGTCACTCCACTGTTTAAGAATATTTGAAACAAAACAACTTGACAGTCCAGTGCGGAGTTCAACCATTGGTTTCGGAAGCAGATGTGTTGCCGCTTAACTCACAGGCTGTTAAGTGACACCTTCCAAGAAGAAATGATACATTGAAGCGTCTTTTTCAACAAATAAAAATCATACCATTTTGATTTTCAAATTATGTTCTGATTTATAAAAATGGCGGATGCGCCTGTACGAATTTCTGGAGCTTTAAAGAAAACAAAATGTGCCCACACATGCAAATTTTAGGCACAACTTTGAATCGACGAAATTCAAAAAACAATTGATCAATTTTGATGCGGTTGGCAACAACAGAAAGTTAATTTCTTTCCAATTTGTACTACTGAAAAAAAAATAGAGAATGTTAAAAAGTGCATGATATACAGGGTGAACAAACAACCGATGCCAAACATCGGAAATTTTTGCCAGAGGCAATTTTTTTTGTCAGAAGAAATCCACAAAATTTGAACATGGTTTATTGAAGCCTCCTACCATATCCTCAGAGGTATTTTGGTATCTTCATTTTTTATTTGTTTCCCCTTTTAGTTGATTTTCGCACTTTGAACGGTATCCAAACAGAACGTAAAGTAATCGATTGAGTTCAGTTTCATTACAATCGACTAGGGCAATATCAAATGTAAAATAAGTTTTCACTGAAATGTATCTAAATGTTGTGATTACGGTGGTGACATCCATGGAACGCCCCCTAGTGTACATATATAGGACTTAACGTGTTCGAGCGGGTTAACAAGGTTAGCAACCGCTAGATGTCGTTCTTGCAGCACACCACTAACGGTAGGTTATGCTGTGTACAGCGTTTATAAAAAGTTGACATTTAAATGATAAATTTCTGAATTTTGAAAATTTGTATTCATCACCGAGATGTTACATTAAATACAGTTAATACTTAAGGCCGCTTTACAATTCGCAATTTTTATTGCCGGTAAGAAAAAACTGCAGCAATTTTTATTGGGCGCACGCGTATTTGTGTTTATTTGTTAAAAAATTGCGAACTATAAAGCAGCTTTTAGAGATCACTTTTGTTGTACCTTATTTATTCGGTAGTATGCCCGAATAAGTTTGTAGTGAAAACTGAGCTAATCGGTACCTTTACTTGTGTTTATCATCCTTCGTGCGAAAGTCAATAAAAAAATAAGTTGAAAATGCAGAATCTCCATTAAAAAACAGGTTATCGAAATTTTAACGGGTCTGAAGATATGATGGGAAGCTCCAATAATATATGTATATTCAGATCCGGTCGAACTGATTCTTTGACATTATCGGTTGGTTATTTACCCTTTATCTATATCACGTAGCTAGAAGGAAATGAACTTTCCATTGTTGCAGAGCACATCAAATTCATCAATTATTATATTATTGAATTACAGTGGTTCAAAACTGGACCTAAAAATTTCTTCTAGTTGAGTCCAACTATTGCTGAGCAGTTTACTTGGACTTCCAGTATTGGCGTTTTTATTCGAAAAACTCGTACACTGCGTTATGAAAAACATCTGCAAATATGTGGGTTGCAAATACCTACGTGAGGAGAATCATTAATTCTAGAACGTCGGCTTGCGGACTTCTTCGAAAATCCCCAACATCCCAAGACCTGATCGACGTAAAAAAAAGCAACCGTTACAAACAGGTAGATATATCATCGGCAAGACAAGACCAGGAATCCCTGGCGATCGAGTCGGCATTTTTTATTGCAGTGACGTATCTTGTTACCTACTTGACGTAGGCCTCGTCTTCGTTTGGGATTTGCGAAACAGTGGCGTAACTCAAGGGGTAAAAGGTAAAGTAACAGTAGCTATTTCCATACTGTTCAACAAATTCTCAGAGAGAATCGTTAAGGAAATAAAGTTTATATTTTTCCTCATTTCTATCAGCTGCAAGTCGTGAACTGTTATTAATTAAATTGGAAGAAAAAATATTAAATGTTTCCTGTCTCGCATTAGTTTCATTTTTTGTCCTTTTAAGTAAACATTATTTTGAGGATCATAAAAAGTAATACTTAGTGTTATGGAGTAAGCATTATAGATTTTAGATACTTTTTTGTGTATATGTGTGTGTAAACAAGGAAATACGAGGTGTAGCTATTAAATAAGCGAACTGATGCTGCTACCAGCGCGCTGCGAGCGTGTCGCGACAAGTTTGATCAGAACTGTGTCTGGTGATACTTTCCCCATCCTGAGCTCGCTGGACAAGCCAGTGACAACCTGCAAGGCCTAAGGAAAACTTTTACATAAGCTAATGCAATGTTAAAAGAAGTGTAGGGAATGAATGTTTATCCCAGACACGTTTTTGAATGGTTTAAACGGCTTAAAGAGGGACGTGAAACGATAGAAGACGATCCGCGCCCCGGACGGGCTTGCTGAAATAACAGGAATCGACAAAGAATGTGTTCGCCAGATTTTGCATGAATCGTTCAACATGCGCAAAGTTTGCGCAAAAATGGTGACAAAACTTCTCACTCCCGAGCAAAAGGAATCAAGAATGAACATTTGCGCTGACATTCTAAACAACATTGACACTGATCCAGGCTTGTTAGACACGGTGACACTGAAGGGGACAGGATTCGAAAGTGTGGAAGCGGTTAAAGCAAAAGCGATGGAGGTTCTGAATTGGCTTATAGAAACGGGCTTCCAGCGCTGATTTTAACAATGGAAAAGTCGTATATAACGGTGTAGATTTCGCCAAAGGGTGTACATTGAAGGCGAAAAAGTTGCTACTGTAATTGGTAACGAATAAAAAGTGTTATGACAGCAGTTCGGTTATTTAATAGATACACCTCGTATACTGTTTTGTTTTTTTTTTTTTCTAATGAATGTGCAACCACATATTTTCTCCACTTCACTCCGTTAATATAAGCTCGGAAAAAATGTATAGTTCATGGAATAAAATTACCTGGGATCTGGGTAACATTTTTTAAAAAACTCGCCATCAATATCGTCATTTATGTTAGAATGGCTCATAAATAAAATGAATATTACATAAGTTCCCAGATTCTTCATTCACAGCTTTGTATCTGAAAATTAAGGCAGATAATGACAAGAAAAATGCCAAAAAAAAAAAAGACTCATTAGCACAATAAGTCAAAAGCAATGTCTTCTTTTTGTTTATACTTTCGACATATGTGAATAAAACCACGGATTTGCCAGGAACTGCATCGCTTTGTGTCTACTATCAATCGCGTATAGAGCCTTATCGACTTGCGTATCCCATATGTCGTTAGTTTTATACCGCAGGTGCGCCAATGGTTGCAGAATTTTGACCCAAACGCCTTCATCACATATTCGTACGTAAATAATTTATATTTGAAAATACATTTATATTTTTAGACAGATATATTTATACAAAAATAGAATATTTATATAATTACCCATGTCTACTTAATTTTGTTTACATATGTATATCTTTTCCGCGTAAAGTAAAAAATGTGGTAAACATTACACTGTCGGTATCTACTATTGTTATTGTTATTGAGAATACCTGAATGTGAAATAAATGATGGAATATAAAAAAATAAAAAAAATACGTGACAAAATTCAAAAGCCTAGTTTTTCCTTAGTTTTTTCATTTTTGACGCCCGGAGCAACCCTTTTAGCACTTAGTCGATTTCTTAGTATGTATTTACTTAGAATGAAAAATCAATGAATTTGCCTGAAAATTGATATTATAAATTGTATTTAAGCGAGCAAAAAATATGCTTCAAAATTAATTAGACACTTCAATTTATAACTAGTATTTAATTATTAGTTTGCAGACAGATAAGTATTAAATTTTTTATACAAATAAACATATAATTTAACTCCAAATAACTGGAAACTGTAAATTTTAACATAATTTTTTACCTCAAAATTTTACAATTATTGATCCTTGAATATTAACAAGTAAATAAGATTTCATATTAGGTGATCAAGTGGTGATTAAGAAATAACACATACTAACTACATACCTACTTATAATAGGACCTGATGCTCAATATTTTGCAATAATGCAATAAAATGATTTCATAATATCTTTGCGCCTGCCATATGTTCTTCAAGGTAGAAACTAGAATAAACGTATGTTACAGACGCGTATGTATGAGCACATACGTGTGTATACATATATATGTATGTAGATAAGCAAATTGAGATGAGAGTTGTTTAAGAATTATCGTATTAACTTAAAACAAAAAACATCAAATTTCTTATTCTAACCTTTCGTAATAAGATTTTTATAATGCACTACCGCGAGGCAAAAACGATTACATTATTATAAGTAAAAGCCATGGGATATACAGAGTGGCTTGCTGTACAGAGTATAAGTGAGTGAGAGAAGTGGAATAGACAGAACTCAATTTTTTGTATTCAAAGTTAAAAAAAGTTAAAGATATCGAAAAAGGGTCATCATCGTCTAAGCATCCGAGGGCTTGCTGAAATTGCAGCGCGCAATATTTGGAGAAGGCGATTTTTGTCACGAATTGTGTTTTTGAAGAAATACAATTGGTTGAGTTGTGTTGAATAAGATCTGCGTCTATTTATAAATTAAAAAGATTTTAATTAATTAATTTAACATTAAATTAACATCTCTATATTGCACTAAGATAATATCTTAGATTGCACTATATACCGATACTGCCCTCTAGAGACAGAAACGCGCCAGAATTCAAACAAATAATCTATAGTTTAAACGACATATACCTACATGGAACTATATGATTCACAATTATATAAATTTATAAATACAAATTTCAATTTCAAAGCTGACCCGGAGAATAACGTAAGAAACCCGGAGCCCGGAGATACTTCGTGGAAACCCGGAGTCTCCGGGTCATTTTCATGGAGGTGACAACTCTATATGTACGTCATCAGTGTCATCACAAATTACGTGCTACAGATCTGCGAAGGTATTGAAAATCACATTTTCACAATAGTTAATGACTATATTAAGTGGTGGTGCGTGGCAAAGGAATCTCTTTATTTGGAATCAGTGGCGGTGCGTGATATTTCAGTTAGCCATATCTTGAAAACGACGCATGGGACCCACTTCACTTTTTAGGTGATGACTATACACCTCTTACAGAAAGGATTTATAGTGAAAAAACCGTCAGCAAAGTTTGCGAAAAAAAAATTCAAAAACACTGGAGCACTCCCTGGGTTCTCAGTAACGCTCTGTGGAATATTTGCAGTATATTTTTTTTTCATAATCTAGAAACAAATATAAGGAGACGTTTTTCGATTCGTTACAAAATATTTTTGTTTCAAAAAGTTATGGCCATTTTAATTTTGGGAAACAAAATGTTCCTATAAAAAAATATACTGCAAATATTCCACAGAGCGTTACTGAGAACCCAGGGAGTGGTCCAGTGTTTTTGAAAAATTTTTCGCAAACTTTGCTGACGGTTTTTTCACTATAAATCCTTTCTGTAAGAGGTGTATAGTCATCACCTAAAAAGTGAAGTGGGTCCCATGCGTCGTTTTCAAGATATGGCTAACTGAAATATCACGCACCGCCACTGTTTGGAATCAAACAATGTATTGTTTTAGGGATAATAAAACTTGTCGCGTTAATTAAAGTTCACATTAACCTCAAAGATTCTTATTACCAAAAACATATTAAGAAAATGCTCCATTTAAACAAACAATACCTACCTATCTTCATACTTACCGCTAGTTTCATTGACAAATAAACATGTTGTAGTCAATAAGACTTCATCATTTATCTTACAGCTAAAAACAAAAAAGCTGGTGTCGCGGTTAGTTGAAAGACACCAGGATTTTTTCATTCCGTAAATAACCAACCTCAAGAAAATATTTCATATTACTGCTTTGTGTTTAATCTGCTGAAGCACACGACATAAGAATATGAAAATACAGTTTACATACACGGGATTATTTTAATCCAAAACTACACCAGATCAGGCTAAGCATGTTTACCATCAATCCTCCATTTGGCCAACTTTATTATTGTGTTGACATTCACAAATTAAAAAAAAAAAAGATAATCTCATCAAATCGCAGTTTTATTATAAACTATGTTAACAGTTCTTTATTTAACACCTTAAAATCTACTCATATACATACATAGGTACCCAAACAACACAAAATATACTCATATATGAGTTATCCTTTTATCCACCTCCTAATGCTAGGTCTTCAAAACAAATATCACCACAATATCATTGCTGTATATTAACCCTAATTCTGGCAATTTTATAGTTGTAGCCGAAAATTTCCATGGGAATTATATGTTTTTATTCTGATCATTCGTCCCATGAGATTTCTTTGGGTCATCCTAAAGGAATGTAGTAAAGTGTTTTAGTGTGTTAAGGCAGACTTACAGTTCGCAATTTGTACTGCCATCAAGAAAAAATTGAATATAAACAATTATCTGCAATTTTTCATTTTTTGACATTTTTTACATGTTGCCAACTGTTTGACATAACCTCAACGTTCAACGTGCGGTTGTGTCGCTTGTATCCAACTAACACTGGTTTTGTTTATTACAGATTATATTGGTAACAGTGGCTGTCAACTAATGGTGGGTTCATGCAGAAATTTTTAGAAATAAGAATAAGAATAGTAATAAGCATAAAAGTTAAACCTTCGTTTTATATTGACCCAGTTCATGCAGTAAACATAATTTTTTAGTAATAATTTTAAAAATAAGGATTTGCTGCATAACTGGGTCATTATAAAACGAAGGTTTAACTTTTTATGCTTATTACTATTCTTATTCTTATTACTAAAAATTTCTGCATGAACCCACCATTAAATTGGCAATATGTAAAAATTGCACACTGTAAAATAGCACCGAAATTTCTTGCCCGATTAAAATTGCGAACTGTAAAGCAGCCTTTAACACAAATTTGACCTATTTTATTTATGATGATTATCCAAATCGTTAGTTATCCAAGTTTTGATTTAGACCAACTTGCATAGGCCAACTTGCATAGAGCCAAAGTTGCTTCGTTTAGCCATTAGATGGCGTCAAAATTCCAAATAATAACTTGTTCTTAAATAACTCTAAAATTCAGAGATTGATTTCTGAGATTTAGCTGTCGGCTAACAATTTAGGTCTTCTAGTGCTACACAGAGCGCTTTTGAATATATAGTAGCACCTGAAAATTAATGTTTAGTGTAAATTTACACTCACTGTTTGTTATTACAAGAGTAATGGCTACCGATTCTTTTTTATTGACTAGGTGACTTGATTCAGATGATTTTTTGCCTCTTGCAAAATGTTGATTGGATGAGAGTTTTAACCAATAAAAAATGATGTATCAAATGACTACGTATTCAGAACATACTAACCAGAAACAGTCACTTTTTTCTTTTCATGGTGCTGTCGTTTAAAAATTAATAATTTATTTTCTACCATGAAATTTTCTTCATATGTGAAGAGGTTAAGGAATCTTTGCCATTACGTTATACACTCTGTATACATAATATATAATTTTATAATTCTTGTATTATGACTAAAAACTCAAGAACTGATTAAATATAGTGTAGGTATTAGTGTTGCAACCATCAAATATTAGTTAGAGAAATTAAAATATTCGTTACAGTAGCAAAAGATGACCAGGTGGGTTGGAATCGAGAAATACACACGCTACCATGGAATATACATATTAATATCCAATCCACATCAGTGAGATGACCGTAGCAAAAATCAGGAGATCCCCAGGATAATTGTGCTATCCTGAATTTCATTCACAGGATAGCCTTAACATAACCTTGTATTATTTGGGTAACTTCGGCTGGTAATTGTAAAAAAAAATAATAACAAAAAGGTCTTAAACTTAAAAATAAATATACTTATACTGTTATTGAGAATCACTGGAAGAACTACTACTGGAATCAGTAGACATAGCTTCGACGTCATCGTTTTCCTGCTTGTGATTTCTGGTGTCCATGGGCACAGTACCTTGCCCCACACTGATGTGCATTTCACCCGACGGGTGCCAAGCCGAACTGGTTCTGCTGAGAGGCAGGAATTTCTGAAGAAAGAACAAAAAAACAAAACAGAAATATATGAAGACATTTGGTCGCTACAGTAAAACTAAAAACATGATCAAATAACTGTAACCACATTAGCGTAAAATATAAATTAATACCTCCAGGATGTCCGGGCCTATGTAGATCTGATATGCTATTCTGCTGCACGAGTAAATGCCCGTTGATGGGATCGCTCAAGCGTCCCAACAAACCTAACCTCATTTCAATATCCGTAGGGTAAGGTCTTCGTGGGTCTCCCTGTTGCCACGTCAGGGAGCGCATATGGCATTCGAGGCGCTTATTCTATGGGCGAACTTGATGAGCTCTTCGGAAGAGACGGGTCTCCGATTTGCCCTGGCGATAGACTGCAGCTTCTGATTGGCCTGGTAGATGGCCGTGGATAGAATCTGTTCTGCCTCCTTCAACTGTTTCTGCAAGTGGTTGATGTCTTGATCCTGCCTGTCGACTTCTGCCTTCAGGATGTCTAGCTTTTTGTTGATATGCGCTTGTTCGGAGGCTAAGTTGAGTGTTTCCTTCAGTTCGTTATCTTTGGCCACTAGAAGATCGGTAAGCTGGGAGTATTCGGGACCGGAGAGCTTTGCGCTTTTCGGAGCTATAGCATTTTCGATTATTTCTCTGAGGAAAAAGCATATTTGTTAAGAGGAAAAATATGTTTTACACAACTTACTTGCAAATTAATTCTATATCATCAATTATATACAACAGCTTTTCTTTTGTGCTTATCTGAGAAGACATTTTTAGTTATTTTAGAGTGATTGAAATAAATTTCGGGTCAGATAATTTATTTTTATTTACAAATTTGTACATAAACATTGAACACAGAAGACACAGAATTATTTGTTAAAAAATACCATAGAAAACCATGCTACGCCAGCATGGTTTTCTATGAAAAATACAACACGACAACGGGTGGCGCCGCCTGCTATCTGTCCTTGAAACTTTTCACACTATGAAAACGGGAACTCTTAAACGTAGCGCCACCTACTGTTTTTACATTGTAATTTTTTATCATTCGTGTCATTAATGTTTCCGTTATAAATGATTCCGTTATTAATGAATCATTATTTACGTTTCTTCTATAACATTCATACTTACATATAATATTGTATATATTACAAAATGAATGATAATACAGACCGTTTCCGAAAACAACAAAAGATTTCTACTTATTATTAATATAATTCCCGCCACATATGAATGATGGCGCTGTAATCAGTCTCAATTTAGAGAAGTGCATCGCAGGCTCAGAACTTAGAGCAGTAAATAGTAACTCTACATAGTAAATCGAAAACGGTAGAAGTCTATTCATGGTAATGAAATGAAAATAAAAAAATCCGAGAGTTTCTTCATCTATCACAAATTCGTCAGAACCAACGATGACATTGGTAATGGTGAATTAAAGTGGGCTTAATAAATTTTGCTGAAATAAGGACCTCTTCTCAGACATCAGAGAAGAGGGAAAATCGTTAGAACGAGAAAGCTTTTTACTGCCCACTCTTTGACCATCAAAACCGCCAAAGAAAAAGGCAAATTAATTTGATGCATTGATCTGTTATCTAAATTACTATTATTGGTCTGTGATGTCAACCGTATCCATACTATCCAATAGCATCCATCGATCTTGTATTAGATCCATGATTATATGTATGTATTGGTCTTTCTATTGCGTCAGCCCGTTACATACATACTGACCAGTGACTCTCAAACAATTATTTGAGATCGTTTTTAACATGTGTCAAAATTTAGGTTAAAGATTAGTAGCCTATATTTAAATAAATAAGTATTTCTGAAGTATTAATATTTGTTTATATAAATTAGCCTCTGTCTAACTAGAGCGCAACAATGCCCACAATTGGAGTTAAACGCGATTTATTATTTAAACTCTTAGGCAAAACTTACAGTAAGTTTATCTTTCATGCAATCGAATAAGTCTATATAAATATGTATTTCATTAATTTTCAGCTGATGAGGAATTTCAAAAATTGTGTTTCGAATTCGGGTTGGAGTTGGATGAAGTGGTATGTTATATGATCGCATAGAAACAAGCTTTTCCTATTTTATTTTTATTTTTTAGACCACTGAGAAACAAATGATAACTAAAGAACAAGGCGAGGACTCACAACTTACTTCTGGAGCTTCGGAGGAAATTATTTATCGCATTGACATTCCGGCCAATCGGTACGACTTGTTGTGCTTGGAAGGTTTAGTACTTGGCCTCTTAGTTTTCCAAAAAAAGTAAGTTATTAACTACTTGTTGATAACATTTATTTAATTCATGCTTATTTGCCAGGTTACCTTTCCCTCTATTTAGTGCTGTCAAGCCCTCTGAAGGAGACCTGCAGAAACTAATAATAAAGCCAGATACGGCAAAAATTCGTCCATTTGCCGTAGCCGCAATTTTGAGGAATATACAATTCGATGCAGACAGATACAACAGCTTCATCGACTTACAAGATAAATTACATCAAAATATTTGCCGTAAGCGAACGCTTGTTGCTATAGGGACACACGATTTTGATACAATTAAAGGTCCTTTCTTTTACGATGCTAAATCTCCAAAAGAGATAAAATTCAAGCCGTTAAATCAGGACAAGGAGTACACAGGGGAAGAATTAATGGAACTCTATTCAGTAGGTTAATTTTTGCCATTTTGTGAAGTACACCTATTTTTTACACCTTAACATAAGTTTATACTCTTCTAGACTCATGCTCAGTTAAAACATTACTTACATATTATAAAAGATAGTCCCGTATATCCCGTCATTACTGACAGTAATGGAGTAGTCGTGTCCTTACCACCTATTATTAATGGTGATCATACAAAAATAAAATTGACTACAAAGAATGTGTTCATAGAATGCACTGCCACGGATTTGACTAAGGTAATTCATACAGTAACTTTGGAAGAATTACGGCCACTGATCTCGAAAACATTTTTTTCAGGCGAAAATTGTTTTAGATACACTAGTGTGCATGTTTAGTCAGCATTGTTCTAACAAACATACTGTGGAGTATTGTGAAGTTATTAACCCAAATGGTACTTCCGTTTTATATCCCGGGCTGAGGTACCGAACCGAGGTGGTGTCTGCCAAAAAAATTAACAAAAAAAATCGGTATTAGGTAATACGCTCTTTTAGACATAAAGAACATAATTTAAATTTACTTAACCCTTAACCGACTTGGTTGGAAATTTTATTACTCGATGCATTATGGAATCCTTGAGACTCCAAATTAGATGAGGTGTGTGTTTTTTCAATGCAAATTATTTTATATATATATACAGTGTGTCCCACTTAAAGTATATCCACCCTTCTAATTTTTTTTGTGCCTTGAATTTTACAGGGGGCGAGGTTCGCCACTTCCGGCCCTCTTGACCCACTGACAGAGGTTCAGCAAATGGCTCAGATTGCCACCTCTGGCACCATCCACTAGATGCCTCTGAGTTTAGCCTCGGAGTTTATTATCGTTTCAGACGAATTACCATATGTTGCCTTTATTTGTAGTCTGATTCTCATGAACTTTTTTAATAGATAGGACTCATAAAAAAGCATTGCGTGCTCCATGCGTCCCGAGGAATATACTCACGGCCAACTAGGAGTTCTTTTTCATGCGAAAAATCAAGAAGGACTATTAGTGATTTTTTTAGTAAATAATCGACATCTGATTCTTGCTCAGGACCATCGCAAACTGGATTGTATCAATTTTTACTGGGTTTTAATACAGGATGTTCGAGAAAATTGAAATTTAAGACAAAATAAATTTTTTCAATCAGTCAATCAAAATAGCGTTAAGATAATGTCATTAAAAGTGGCAAGCTTGTTTTTTGTAGACAATGGCAGTAGATTCTATTTGGAAATTATCAGCAACTTAATGTTTTTCACAATTCTCTGGTTTATTTGACAATTAATTTTTAAGAAAAAAAGGATGGTGGTAACGACTAAAAACTTATATGGAAGCATCTCAACAACTGTATCAATAGAAATTAAATACCATTTTCAGTCCCACAACTGTCCTTTTTTTTTGTTAAAAATAAATCGTCAAATAAACGAGGGAATTATGAAAAAATGTTAAGTTGCTGATAATTTCCAAATAGTACTGCCATTGTTTACAAAAAACTGAGGAAAAAATGGGAAAACCCAGTTTATGATGGTCCTGAGTAAGAATCTGATGTCAATTGTTTACTAAAAAAATCGCTAATAGTACTTCTTGATTTTTTGCATACAAAAAGAACTCCTGGTTGGCCATGACTTTACTCCACGGGATGTACGGAGCACGCATTCAATGCTTTTTTATGAAACCTATCTTTTAAAAAAAGTTCATCAAAAACCGGACTACAGATAAAGATTTTTTCCTGTGGATATACTTCAAGTGGGACACACTGTATATATAAATAATCAAACACATGTAAGGAAACTATACCTAACTTAGTAACAAACTAAAGCAAAAAAGTCTGTCAATAATACATTTTTTACATAATAAACATAGTGTTTCTTATTTTGCAAAAAAAAAATATATAAACATATAAAACATATTTGGGAAGGTCTAAGCTACAAAATGATAAAAACAATAATGCAATAACTTCTAAATTAAAACTATAAAATATTGACAATGATCCAAAAGCATTTATAAAAAGTAATAATGATATTTGGGTTTCTCCTAGATTTTTAATGCATTGAACACAGAATTTTCTAGAACATGGTAAAGAAATAGTTTTTTTTTTTGCGTTGAATACGCAATAAATAACCAGTTTTTCTTTTTAATTTTGAGTTACTTTCTCTGATTTGGAAGCAAGACGTCTTGAGCTGGTGCCTCAGGTGCCATCTTCAGAATTTTCATGATCACCATTGATCTAAAAACTGAATCGTATTCCTCAAAAATAATCTTAGCAGACATTGCTCAAAATTAGGATCTGTAACGTTAACTTTTCTGGACTTCTTGATGTGGCCACTAATTTAAAATTTATTAGACTACCCAAGTTGCGGAATCCTATGGACTCTTAAGATTGTTACTACACGCACTTGCCTTGATAATAAACTGACGTCATCTGAGCATGTGACGGGTTCCCTTTCCATAAGAAGCTATTGAAGAGCGCACACTGCCTGATCAACAAATACGAAAGATATTAAACATTTTATACTTGCTAAAGTTTCAGAGACTCCATAACGTCAGTTAAGGGTTAAAATTTTTAGTTTTTCTCTTCGTTATCTTGTATATTTTCAGCGAGGGTCCGGAAAATATAGTCGCCTTACTCACGAAGATGTGCCTTAAGTCAGAATTGTCAAGCAACGGAGATGATATAAAGGTCAACATTCCACCTACTAGACACGATGTAATCCATGCTTGCGACATCTACGAGGATGTTGCCATAGCGTACGGTTACAACAACATAAGACGTACCTTGCCGAAAACCAACACAATCGGGCAACAGTTTCCTTTGAATAAGTTGTCGGACTTCCTTAGGATGTCCATTGCTGAGGCTGGATTTACGGAGGCCCTAACATTTGCTTTGGTAAGTAAAACGTTGATTACCTGCAATCCATCTTACTGAATCAGTATTGAAAGAAATAACAAGACATCCAAAAAAAAACGTCATCAAAGTTGGCCGAGAAAAAAAGACGTATTTCTATTCTTAATCGAATTTGTAACCTTATTTACTTGTCAAGACTGTCACATCATATGACAGCCATTGTTTATTTTACAAAATTGTGACAGTCTCTTGTCAAAAGTTTGACATAACCAAAAAAGCTTAGACATGACCGCTATTTCCATCTCTCTCGTTCATAGCCAGCTTTGCGTATTTTTTCACAAGGGGGTTGGGAAGTTACAATCTATTTTATAACTATTATTCTTATATCAGCATGAATATGATATGTTAATACTTGCTAAATTATTTCAATTATGAACGACAGCACCATTAATACGAGATCTCACTGCATGGTTTCTGTCTTCATAAACAAACTTAACTGGAGAGTCAGGGGACCTCATTTAGTCCATCGCAAGTACCTATAAGACATGAAATATTTATTTAATTATTTTGAAAAGTCCCCCCCATTTTAATAAATAGGCACTTGTAAAGAAAGATATAATTAAAAAACGGGGTGCCACACTACAATTTGACGCAACCCTTGGTTGCCCCCCCCCATCCATACAGGACTTGGTCCACGGTTGATGTCTACTTTTCGATGAGACTTTTCCAAAACCGGGCACCCAAAATTGTCTATATTTTTGGAATAATTTCGACAAAGAGAAGTTGGGAGAGGGAAAAAGTGGAAATCAGACCGTAACATTCAAGTTTATCAGAATATGGAAGGTAGCAATGTCTTATTAAGTAAGGCTATGATCCTTTTGACCACTATGTAAAAAGAGAGCTGATGCCGACGATTTGCAAAGGTCAAAAAAGGAAGGATGAGAATTTCCATTCCATTTAACTTTGATGGCCAACATAGTCAAAACATTACTTTGTAATGGCTCCATCTTATAAGAATAAATGATTTGTCAAGCAAACAAAACTTTGTTGTTGTCTAACTTTTGACAAGTACTGTAGTTGTAAAACAAATGTCTGTCACATAATCGATGATGTAATAGCCTTGACATTAAATGAGATTAGATTAAAAAACGGGATTTTTGTGGCACTTTGATGACGTTTTTTTGATGGCTCGTTATTTTTCTCAAGCAATCCATGACATCAATGAGAGAAATGGAAATAGAAGTCATATCTAAGCTTTTCGGTTATGCCAAACTTTTGACAAGTGAGGACTTGTCACAATTTGTAAAATAAACAATGGCTGTCATATAATGTGACAGTTTTGACAAGTAAATAGGTTATAAATTCGATTAAGAATAGAAATACGTCTTTTTTTTCTCGGCCAACTTTGACGACTTTTTTGGATGGCTCATTATTACAAGATTTTTTTTAGTGTTCGAGAGACGATCTATCAACAAAATTAGGCATCGATTTAATCGAAAAGGTACCAGCCGTTCATATCGAAAACCCCAAAACGTTGGAATTTCAGGTTTGCCGCACAACCTTGATCCCTGGAATTCTAAAGACCATCACGGCGAACAAGAAAATGCCACTGCCCATTAAGATTTTCGAGGTGGCTGATGTCGTACTGAAAGACCCCGAAACAGGTGCCAAAGTTTGAGTAATTCTTCTATAATTCATTTTTCATATACCCTTTCTTTCTAGAGGTGGGTGCCAGGAACGAACGAAGGATCTGTGCCGTGAACTGCAACAAAACTGCTGGATTTGAAATCGTCCACGGGCTTCTAGACAAAATCATGCTTCTTCTTGAAGTGCCTTGGTCGCCCAAAAAAACCTCAATCGGATATTATTTGAAAGCCATGGATGGTAATTATCGTTTGACATTTTTTTGTTTTCACCCATGTTTGCTTTTATTTTTTTTGCTGACTATTAAATTGAATTTGTTAGATCCTGCCTATTTCCCGGGAAGATGTGCTCAAGTTATTTGCAATGGGAGTGTCATCGGAAAAATTGGCGTCCTACATCCAAATGTATTAGCGAAGTTCGAGTTGACCAATCCTTGTTCTGCAGTTGAAATTAATATACACCCTTTCCTCTGAAAAATGTGCATTTAATTTTGATTTAAATTAAATATCACCGAGAAGTAGACTTTGTTTTGCCTCTACCTTTATATTGCCTTATAAATTTGGATTGATAACTAGGAATGCGTATATAGTAGCGTTGGGCCTATTCGGAACGGGAAATCGAAAAGTTTCCGATTCTTAAAATAATTGGTGGGTTCCGATTGTTACCGTACATTCCGAAATGTGAAATGCGGCGGATACCGATAGCTTTTGCTCTCCGCTCATTCGTGGGTTCGTCCTTCCTATCCGTAGTTGCAGAGATGCCGAATGCCGACTATAGACGGTTTTGACTGAAAGAATCGACGTATTGCTATCGACATTCCAAATTTTGGTACGACGTGGATACGGACGGTACGGGCATTCACGGTTTATTGTCAACTGCTACTTATTTCTGTCACGCGTTCTCAGTTGATTGAATGATTCCGATCAAAAGGAAAGAGTAATAGTTGGATATTAAATACATATTAAATGATTCATTTTTGTTACATAGGCGAATTTACTTACATACATCCAAGCCATCCTCCCCCTTTTAGCGGAAATCTAAAGAGCAACATTGCCAGAACGTTGTCAGTCTAATAAATATCCATTTTTATTTTTATGGATGTATGTAGTGCTTCTACAATACCCTCGTAATAATGCACTTTTCTAATCAGTCATTAGACCAGAATGAAATATAGAATGGTATTTCAAATTTCAATCCAAACAGCTTTACCGACGAACCGGATGCCTGCCATACGCCTGTGCTGGCGATTGGTTCCCACCTCATGTTTGAGCGGTGGTGACGTCTACTCAACAAAGAAGTTAACTTATCAATTCCCCTTCATTCTGCTATGTACGCATGAGGGTGACGCGTACCTACTGTATATAGATAACTCAAATAACGGAGTTTGTACTAGAATTCATTTCCAACCAAGTCACGGTAAGATCCAAGATAGCTGACTTCCAGTTTCGCCGAAAATGGCACTAATTCTAGTTTTTTAAATGAAACCCCCTGTATATCTTTGCATGTTTGGATTCAACGCGTCAGAAAACATGCAATCTAAGCGTGTGCCAAATGTCGTTTTGGTAATGGAAAAAAATGTTTTTTTTTTTTATTTTTGTATTCATCTGAGTCTGAGAGGATCTGCAATACTGCTCTAAGTATTCAAAAAGTATCTGATATTATCCATAAAACATAATCTTCTCACAAAAATACTCTTATTTTCATTTTTTTGGAGATTAAATGAATTAATTTTTTATGATTTATGATTAATTAATGAATTAATTAAGCCTTTTACCTGTTTTTTGAGGAAAACTCGTTTAGTTGAAATAGAACATCTAGTGGGCCATTCCCATTTTAAATTTTTCGTTTAACGGTGAGTTAAACGACGTACATGCTGTCGTTATTACCTTTGAGGTAAATGTAGGAACTTTAAAAAAATATAATGTAAAAAAAAATTCCACTACCAAAACGAGATTTTACATTTGAGTTGCGTGTACTCTGACGCGTAGAATCCAAATATGTAAAAATATACAGGGGCGTCTCATTTCAACAACTGGGTCTAGTGTCATTTTCGGCGAAACCGGAAGTCGACCATCTTGGATTTCTTTTTTCGTCACTTGGTTGGAAATTAATTATAGCATAACCGCCCGAAATTTCAAAAAAACCCGTTAATTGGTCTTCAAAATATCGTGACCGCGAAAATAAAATTAAATTGGAAAAAAATATACGAGGTGTGGCTATTAAATAACGGAACTGATGCTGCTATCAGCGCGCTGTGAGCGTGCCGCGACAAGTTTGAACAGAACTGTGTCTGGTGACACTTTCTTCATCCTGAGTTCGCTGGACAAGCCAGTAGATCGCTCAGTTTGACTGTAGCAGTCGTTTGAATTAAGACTTTTTTTTTGATTAAGAAGAATTGAACATTATCACTGATCCAGGCTTGTTAGACACGGTGATTACCTGTGATGACAAGATTCGAAAGTGTGGAAGCGGTTAAAACAAAAGCGACGGAGGTTTTAACCAGCTGACAGAAGCGGCCTTCCAGCACTGCTTTCAACAATGGAAAAGTCGTATGTAGCGGTGTAGAGATCGCCAAGGGTACATTGAAGGCGAAAAAGTTGTTACTGTAATTGGCAACGAATAAAAAGTATTATCTCAGCAGTTCGGTTATTTAATAGCCACCCCTCGTATCATTTTAAATCATTCTCTTACAGAAGATTCATACGCCAAACAATTAACTATTAACACTATTATTTGTGTACCCACTACTAATTTTCGATAAGACGCTAAACGTAATGTTTCGGCTTTCAAAATGTAATATTTGTTCTGATTTTAAAAACCGATTTTACCGATCCGAGTTCCGATTTCCGATTATACTCATCGTTAGTACATAGGTTTGCCTGACTTCAGGATACGCGCGTTTAGGCGCTACTATCGCCATCTAGGCGAGAGTAGTGAAAGGTAGTCTGTTCAAGGCTCTTCCGGTTTTCTCCAGTCACACCCCTCGTGCACGGCAGATTGCGACATACTCTGCCTAGATGTCGCGTCGGTATGGGAATCTGAATACGGAACTTGATTTTTGTACGGCCATAGTGGAAAATGGCGATCGCGATGATTTTAATGTGAACGAATGTGCTTGGAATAGTGCGTGTAAAGTGATTATTGTTTAGAAATCGGAACTATTTTAACGTTTATAGTTTAACTGAAATGCCAACATGCAGAATGTTCCACAAGAATCCGCTACAGATAATCCAAAAATAGATAAAGTGAATGTTCACCACGATATAGGGAACACATCGTCTACTCCCCAATCGACGTCCAATTCGAGTCCTGCAAAATCAGAAACGGAAACGTATTCAGAACATCATAGATATATGTCAGAGACGTCGGAAAGCGAAGAAGATAGTGTTTCAGAGGTAGGATTTTGTTTTTTTAGCGTTCCTCTCTTGTTTTCCACGAAATTTTGCCTCGAGGCCCAAGTATCAATGAACTTACATTCGAGAGACATCTTGTGGCAATAATTTTTGTGTCGTACAATGTTCGCCCTATAATATCGAATTTTATATGATTATACTGAAAATTTAACACAGAATAAAACTGAAAGACGGCTGGTTTCTCTTATATAAGTATTGAAAATATTGTGCCCCAAGTCAACTACGCCTGGCAAGTGTGTGGTGTGGATGTTTTCCTAATGACTATCGGCCGTCTCCACCGTCATTTAAAATCAAGTCTACGGTGTACACGTCAACTTATTCTTTTGTTTCTTGAGTAAAATCATGACAAGACGAACGAAAAGTAATAGTGGTACCTACCTGCGTATTAATTTTTATTACGCACCATTAGCAAATGGCATAATTGAAAAGTGGCAAAGTTCAGATACATAGTACTAGGCAGCAGTGCTGTTCCTAAAACAATTTTCTTTCATTATCATTTTAATTAGAATAAAAACTATTTCATCTTTTAGGAAACGGACTAATCCTCGGTAAAATCGTTGAAATTTGTCGTAGCAATTTCGTCAGGCCCGATTTATTAACACGCACGGTTTTTAGACCAAAATCGGAATACCTACTTACTGTGTCGATCTGCTTTGTGGCAACTATACAGTTCACGTTGTGTACAGCGACGGAAATAATTATTAATGTATGTGAAACCGCGTTTCTTTTGCATTGAAAATGATCAGAAATCTATAATACAGGGAACCGACGATTCGCCAAAATTGCTCGAGATCTGTGGTCTGTAAGCATCAGCTGAACTGATTCTATTTCACTAAATTATTTAAATTCCAAATGTTCATACATAAATTCATTATTGTCTTGTAACGTATGGATATTTTTTTTTTCGAATTACGTTATAGTTTTTTTCTCAGAACAATGTATTGCTAGAGCTATAATGCTCTAAAACTTTCACTATTGTTTACAGTTAATGATTTTAGTTCTACTTTACTTATCGACAAGAATTCGTTTATGGCAGAATGGAACCATCCAAGCAAAATCCATTGCTCTGAAAACCTTTTGATGATCTCTTGTAGCCGACAAGTGTTACTAAAATTAAAAAGATTATTAACGATTTACGTCGTATTACGAACGTGGAATGTTTTTAAACGCTTTATTAATGCATCATCGAAGACTGTGAAACAACGACCTAACAGTTTTATTTACAAAACAAACGAGTATTGAGTAAATAGAATAGATTAGTGCTCTTGTTAGCCGGTGTCCTCAAAAATTCTAGCTTGATTATACGACGACCGGGTCGGCAACCGGTTGTCCGTAGTGTAATTTATAACAAAAGAATGTTCCTACCTTTTATAGGCGTGCATCGTAGGTCGTAGGTAGCTGCATACCCGTTTTCTTATTTTCTCAAAAAATGTAGAAGGCAGTGTCTCGGTGACTCGTACATAATATAACAAATTAATTCTATGTGTTTATCAGGACCATTTCTGTATAGGTTAACGCCCATTTTCTCGTCGTCTGATTCGGGAAAATAACATGTTTTTTTTTGGAAATGCAGAATGCGCATTTTCTTAAATTTGAAACTTTCTCAAAAATCGAATTTTTGAGAGTTCGTTTTCCGTATCATCAGTCACGTTTCACGTTGTGTTCAAATCGGTGGTGATTCCTTGAAATACATGTGACTCATACAATAATTTTGAGCATTTGAAGATTTCTACTTGTCATCGATAAACCTTAAGTTTTCCGTTAATGAAAGGTAGGATTTCTAAGAAGTGATAAGCCAGGAATGTGTCCAGTGGCTACCGAATGTCGCAGCTTTTATCAGAATACTTCAGAATATGTTTAATTTAATAAAAAAAGAGGAATTTAAACGTCTGTTTTACAAAAATGCTATTCATTGAGTACGTCAGATTGTGTTCCGGGTTCCGGTATCGAGTTATGACATCATTGCAAGGCTTTTAAATTAAGTGGCCATCTAGGTTTATCCTTTTTCCGGATTTGAATACCTAGTATCTACACGTTTTTTTTTCAAACTACGACGTTGAAAAATAGAACTTGGAACATTCTTTCGAATAGTAGGTATTTAAGGGCATATTTAAATGTAAAATACAACGTAGTTATTACAAACAGACAATAACAGACTGTACTCGATGCGTTGACGGCTGCAGCCACAAAAAAAAATGAGCGCAATTTCAGGTTTTGTCTGCTGCGGCCAAGGGCAAACTTACTGTTCTTCTTGTCTTCTTCCTACTCTTCTCGTATTATCTTCTCTTCTTCACGTCTTTATATCTTCTCTTTTGATTTCATCACCTATTCCCTTCTGTTCTTCTCTCCTCCCCTATGCTATCCTTATCTTCTCTTCTGTCCCCCTTCTCCCCTCTTCTCTTCTCTCCTTCTCTCCTCTTCTCTTCTCTTCTTCTCTCCTCTTCTTCCCTTCTTCTCTTCTCTCTTCTCTCTTCTCCTCTCACCCCTTCCCTTCTCCCCTTCCCTTCTCCCCTTCTCTGCCCTCTCCTCTCGTCTCGTCTAGTCTCATCTCATCCCCTCTTCTCGTCTGCTCCCTCTCCTCTTCACCTCTCTTCTTCTCCTTTCCTCTCTCCTCTACACTTTTTTCACAACCGCCGATGTCTACTATACACATACGGTATATTATATGTTACACAGAAGTAAATAAAACGTAATCCTTTTTTTTAATTGATTAACATTTATTCAACATTACTGTTGAAAATTAATCGGCTCGTGTGTTTGACATAATTACGTTTTTACAACCGTTTTGCTAAACTCGTATCAAACTTCATATTCTTTTTGGAACTGGTGTTTTTCCACGGTGTGAGTTTTATTTAATGCATCTGTTTATGCGAATCTCGATGTGTGTTCACGTAGCAGTTGCATTAAATTGCAGTTTAATTAAATTTGCAAATTTGAACTGTGATTCCCAATTAAGTTTTAATTGATAACAACTGCATTTAAATAAATAACATTAATTTTGTAGAAAGTTAATTTCCGATTTTATAAGCACGTATGATGTTTTATGAATCGTATTGGTAAATGCGCGATATACGGTCTGTTTAAAATGTCGAAAACCGTATTTAACACAGTGGGATAAGAAGTAGGTATGTATAACAGAAAAAAAATTTCATCTGACCAGATAGTCACTAAAGCATTACATAATGGATGGAAACTCGACCCTTGTAAATAAGAAAGCTTCTTTCATTAGACAAATGTATGCAAGTCAAAAATCATTCAAATAGGCAGCTATAATGATCAGTAATACTCAGAAGGGTCTAATGTTCCCAAAGTTGTTAGCGATACGTATTTCTTGTAAAATACGTATAAAATGTTAGGGGGTGATTACTAGACCTAAATGGAAGGTCATAATAGCAAAAAAACTTCGAATGAAACCTGCGAAAAAAATAAGTGAATACAAAACATTTTTATTCCTATGTTCTTTGCAAAATTTTCATTTTGCTTAAAGATAGAGCTATTTTAAAATTACAAATACGAAATGTTGGGATGAAATAAAAATTCAAATTACCATAACTTCTACAGATCTTGGCATTTGGAAAAAATCACAAGAATAAAAAGACTGCATTTACTTGCTGATTATAAAAATACAATATTTTGCAAGCCGTTTCCAAGATAATCGGGTGAGGCAGACGGTTTCTGAACATATTCTTCGCGAGTGTCAGTTGAAGTATTTAGCACTGACATTATTTGTAATATCGTAACTAATAATCCAAGTACCTATTTAATTATTACTCAGTTATAGATATATTATGCGTGAATACAAGTATATCCAATTTTAAATAGATGTTAATAATTAGTTATGTTAAGTATCAAGTAAATCAGGAGGTGCGGACACCTATCGAGATAATTGCTAATTAACACAGACTATTGCAACTAATACCTAAAAAGCGCTACTGCATTTACGACTCGGCCTTTCAATTTACATAAGTAGAAATTTTATTAAGGACGTTGTACATTTCTAAGGTACATACTGCTGTTATTACTCCCCTTTTTGTTATAAATCTACAGTCCAATTTATAATTCTTTGGCACAGCCAACATTAAAAGTTGTTAATTCTTTATAAAACATATGCATGCAATAAATTCAAAGTCCACGTCATCGGGACGCCTTAAAAAAATATATTAGGATTAATATATGCAAATTTACAATAGGATACCGCTGCTCTCTATCTAATACTAATATATTTAAATTAATGTAAGTCTCTTTCTTTCACCGAAATTTCGCATTCATTAAGATGTGCCTATCTGTTCATCTAGTAGCCAGTTCACTGGTCTTGGCATTTATGTCACTTTTATCGCCTAATTTATCGCCCATTTTCGTTTAAACATTTGGTATACAATACATTTAGGCAGCTAACAATTTCACTGACCTATTTGTTCATAATATGTTTTATGTGATTTATTTTTATTTGGCACATTTTTTTAAGGAGCAAGAATAGAGATATAATATACTTATACGAGGGGTATATAATATTTAAGTACACCCTCGGTATCCATAAATAAAATAAACTTTAAGCCTTAAAAGGGATTTAATGTCAAGAAACCAACTAGGCTAAGACCACATAGACAAACATCCCTCATTGTTTAGCAAATTTCTTTTTTATAAATGAAAATGTATGGATAAATGCATAGCTGTGAACTTTAACTGTGAACTGTAAAAACAAAACTTAATACGTACGGTCTGAAACTAAGCATTTCTTGAAACCTATTGATTAATCTAATGATTTTGCAATGTTAAACGATTCATGCAAAATCTGGCGAACACATTCTTTGTCGATTCCTGTTATTTCAGCAAGCCCTCTTAGATGCTTAGACGACGATCTTCGCGGATTAATTTATCAATTTTTTCAATGTTTTTGTCCGTTTTTGACGTTGAGGGCCGTCCGGGGCGCGGATCGTCTTCGGTCGTTTCACGTCCCTCTTTAAGCCGTTTAAACCATTCAAAAACTTGTATGCGGGATAAACGTTAATTCCCGTACACTTCTTTTAACATCGCATAAGCTTCTGTAAAAGTTTTCCCCAGTTTAACAAGAAACTTGAGATTAACCCGTTGCTCCATCTGAACACTTAACATTTTTTTCGACTCGTCACTGATACGTAGACTAATTCGAAGGACTGCTACAGTAAAATGAGCGACTCACTGACTTGTCCAGCGAGCTCAGGGTGGGGAATGTATCACTAGACACAGTTCTGTTTAAACTTGTTGCGACGCGCTCGCAGCGCGCTGGTAGCCGCAACGTTTAGGTCATTTAATAACCACACCTCGTAGATATGACTCATATGACTAACTTTAGTTTTGTTTTTTCACGCAGTGAATAAAATACTTGCTTCCCTGTGTCTATTATACCTTTTCTTTAAATGCCACGAACCGAAATTTTGGCAAATCCCCAATCACAAACGCAGTCAATATTTTTTTCAACTTTTTTCTTCGGCGGTAAAGATTTTCCAAAAATTATTTTTACCTGTATTTCACGCAGACGCCGAGTCTATTTAGAAACAGGTATTGTAGAAAGTGTACCTTGACCTTCTATTGTGACTAGGTACAGACGGAGACAAAGATTTCAGCCGGGCTACCTGTCGTATTTTATAAATAAATACCTACGAGGTGGTATTTATTTTTGGCCGTCTAGAACTAGTACGTTAAATAATGTAATGTCTGAATAAACACAGGAAGAAGCAATTTAAGGGATCCAAATTAGAGGAACAGAAGTGACTTGAATTCAGCGTGATAACTTCT
The DNA here is from genome assembly GCA_029963805.1 of Aromia moschata. NCBI lineage: Eukaryota > Metazoa > Arthropoda > Insecta > Coleoptera > Cerambycidae > Aromia > Aromia moschata. Next base: position 918,985 of record JAPWTK010000041.1, read on the forward strand.
GACATCTCCAAGATTTAATATTCACCTGCTTGGTATGTGCATAGTAATACATATTTTATTACTAAGAGGGACTTACGTCAATTTTATCACTACATTTCTAACTGGTAAACCCGAGGGTAAAATTTAATTTTACCTGTAATAAGACATAACCACGGACAGACCCCTATTTTTCGTATTTATTTCTATGTAGAGATATTTTTAGGTAGGGGGCAAATGGGGCTACAAAGTACTCGTATATGTATGTATGTTTTCTGTTGGCAAAATCAAGATGTCGAAATGGACTGTATATACAGGGTGCTTCACTGTGAGTGGTATATTAAACATTTTGGGAAAAATACAAATAATATAGAGTCGAACCCCCCCCCCCACTATATCTAATTCTTGACAAGAAGCTCAACCTTACAAATTTGATAGAACGTGTTTGGCTCATTTGTAGTGAAAATTAACACAGACAGTTTAAAAAAGATGTACACATATATTATAAAGAAGTGAAGTAGGTGGTATATTAGTGCAGTTCCGTATTGGCTGACAATGTACATGCCACGGTGTATAGCTCTATATTGTATTATTTGCCTGTAATCATTCTGTTTATATACTACTTCCATTGTTCATGAATAAAAAATTGTACATGTGATAATTTATACAAATTATAAAACGATAAAGTACCAAGCCGAAACATCATTTTCTATCATGGAAAACCTAAAAAGTTTGGTAATATGATTTTCAGACAGTGATCACTATGATTAATTAAGTAATATGCATATTTTTGAATTTAATTGTCTTCGTGACATCTGGAATACATGCATACCTGTATATTACATGATGAAATCTACATTCCGTCTTAAAAATAAATCAGAACGCATGGGATCCTTGAACGGAGTAGGTACTCTGTGTAAAGATTTAATCGAAAACGTTTAAATTTAGAAGGAAAAAGTGGAAACGTATTTGGTACCCTTACTCATGTTTATTAATACCTAATTAGTCATCGTAGGTATCTAGTTGAAAATATTCTGACAAATATATAGATTAGTGAGGTAGGGTAAGGTTTGTACAATTTTGGTATTGCATTATCATACAACTATTGCACAAAATCCATTGTAGTGCAAACATGGAAATAAATAAAAAAATAATAATTTGAGTTCTAAAAATATTATCTAACTTAATTGAATAATTTAAAACAATGCTAATGGTGGTGCACTATTGGTGCAATGCACAAAAAGTAATGGTACCTAAGGATAGCTTCCATAGTAGTGTCACTTTTGAATGGTACCACGGCATCGATATAGCACTATTAAAAAAATGTCTGGTCGAAAATGATTTTGGTCCCCTTATGTGTCATCCTGAGTTAATAGTGAGAGCTCTGGACAACGCATGAAAAAGTGCAATAGTGAATGAGTGGCCACCCTGTATTAATCACAGATTCCGTTATAATTCTTATCCAATACGTAACTGCCTTTTTAAAATAAACTAAATTTCTGATTGGCTGCAACTGTTATGAACAACGTAAAACTATTCAAAATAGACATTGCTTTGTCCTGTGTAATATCCATATAGATTCACATCTATAATATTTAATATTATAGATGTCAATATAATTTGCAAAACTGTATGTTGACTAAATTGTAGCAAGCGAAGGAACCAGTCAAAAACTGCACGTAGGAAGTACGCTCGTAGTAATTCAAAAGTGACCTAATTCCAAACACCATTTCCTTTAATAAGGATGTGGCCGTATCTAAGTATTCTGAATGGCCCTTCAGCAACGTGCCTAACTCTTGTGCGACAATCACATCTCCATATGAAAACACATGGCCAGATCCGTTCTCACCGGATGTGTAGGTTGTGGGTGCATAAAGTGTCTGACGAAAAAGACGGCCAAACTGCCAACGAAGGCCCATGTAAAAAATACATAATTCAATACAGAATGCGCAATAGTTTGAAAAAAAAAATACTATAGTTGAGGAGCTGAGAAGCAAACTATACATTCTACAAATGGGCAAAATCGGCTTTTCAAAAATTGTTTGAAAGTACGTAAAGACGCTTTGACTCAAAAAAAAAAACTGGAGCAAAATTTTAGAGAAAAGTTATACCAGATGGTTTGCTTACCCTTGAATAACTCGCGTTTTGTTATTTTGAGTAACAGTTCTGTAGAAGTTGATGCTCAAATGTTGCGTAAAGTAATGGTCTATATAAATCTTCATTCCAGTGTATGTATCAGAGTTCTTCTTGATAAGAGTTATCAAGAATTATCAAAATTAAATAAAATATGGTTTATCTAACATTTGTATCGTTAGTAGTAGTAGTGGTAGTATTTATTTATTTGTTATAATGATACACAGTGGTATATATTTTATTTACAGTGCGTGTAATGTATAGTATTCCGTATAATGAGAGTGTTGTCTAAATACTAGAATCACCACTTGAGGTTCTTGTAGCTGGATACATTTTTTATAGGTGTCTTGCTCAGAGATAGGCATGAAAGGGCAGTATCATATTACTGCACCGCCTTTTTGTCCATAAAATGATCCTTGTTACACAGAAAAAAATGTTGCCATTGACCATTTTCTGGCGACTTGCGTTGATTCGTCTCATAGTCTCATGTTCTTAATCTCATTCAAAGAGTCTACGGGTGTCAGTGTTACTGATCTCTAGTCAATTCTAATATCCAGGATTGTTACAGCAGGACAAGCGGCGGTAGTTGTTGGAGCAGAACCAAGTCAAAAATACAAGCATTCCTTTTATGGATGATGACAGAAACTTTAGTGCCCTAAAATATAAGATGAGAGATGCCTTTTCTTCTATTGGGAATCAACAGAAAATACTTTATTTTAACATAATTCGGTGGAAAAAAGTCGCCCATTTCTAGCATTTTCTAGACTTCTTCATATTTAATATATATGGCTTCATATACGAGCCCAGTCGCATATGTATTGGACCAATGAAATATATGACCTTGTGTTATATTTCCGAATTGGTACTTAAAAAGCTACTATAATTTCAACATAACCAATTAAATGTATCTAATAATATGTGGTGTTAGCAAATAATCAATAAGTTTAGCTATTTATTGCATTAGCTAGCAATAATCCAGAAATATAAAGTTGTGTTATTAATCTCCTTGGTCCAATTCATATGTGACTGGGCTCGTAGTAGTAGATATAGGTATAGAAATACCTTTGGTGTGCCAATATTACCTGAGGAAGGGCCTTCCAAATTTTCTCACAAAAGGGGGACCGACGGCCTAGAGACGGCCCTGCGCACGGTATGTTTCATATCATGTATTGCCACTGTTATTAATAGACACGCTCTTTAAAATATCCGTTTTAAATAAAGCATTGCCATCTACGTACAAAGTTACGTAGGTGTGAAAGCCTCTACTACAACAGTGGATCGTTTTTATTTGTTAATAAATATCGTTATTTGGGGGCCGCCGCTCGCCATAAAGGATTTCCGTTTAACCGACGCGACGGGATTCCGCTTTACGCAGTCGTTACGACCTTTTCGACCGGTACCGGGAAAGATAATGCAAAAAATTACACGGGGCCGCGAAGCTTTGTACGCAGTGTTGCCAGATTACACGATTAATCGTGTAATTACACGATTTCGGTCCTTTTTACACGAATACACGAATAAAGGGACAAATCTCACGATTTTTGGCGTTTGGTAACAAAATTCACCACTTTTAATAAAAATTTAAAACTTTAAAAGACAAATAACATTCAAATTAAATCACTATGGGTGTCTCCAAAAAAAAGGCTAATCCTTGGGGGTTTTGCAGCAAATTTAACGTTGAACAAAAAAGTTCCTATAAACATGGGTCCACAAATGAAGTCCTACTAATGAAAACCTCAAAAAAATCACAAAAAACGTGTCTTTTACTTTCAGTCAAGAAATGCTATGAAAGGGTTCATTGATTCAAAAAATGTCTTAGAGTCAACCTTTTAGTACATCAAATTTGGAGTAGAATGCCGCCAACCGCTTGTTTAGAAGACATTTACCGCTGATTTTGAAAATGATAAACGGTAAAAAAAATTCGAGATAAAAAGAATATCCTTATTTATGGCAAAAACCGGGTTTTGAGTGAGAAAACGGATATTACAAAAATTTATTTTTTCAAAAAATATCTCGGCAATGAATTACGGAAACAAGCGGTTGACGGCATTCTACTCCAAATTTGATGTACTAAAAGGTTGACTTCGAGAAATTTTTTGAATCAATGAGCCATTTCATAGTAATTCTTGAATGAAAGTAAAAAAACACATTTATTGTGTTTTTTTGAGGTTTTCATTAGTAAGACTTCATTTGCGGACCCATGTTTGTAGGAACTTTTTTGTTCAACGTTAAATTTCCTATTAAGCCCCCCAAGGATTATCCTTTTTTTTGGGACAACCTGTATATAAAGTCCGTCCCTGCTCCTGTTTATAAATATTTCGATTATGAGGTATAATATGTACATCGTCACGTGTTTATTATAATTTTATTTGTTGTTTTAAAATAATACCTTTGTGAATTCTGTTACTAAATATATTTATATAAATAAAATGTATTAGTGTTTTTAATATTGTAATAAGTTTTTTTTTTTAATAAATAATACGGTATTTTATTGCTTGTTTTTATGTATCTCCAAAATAACATTTAACATTTTTACGACTTTACACGATTTTCGGTAGCCGATTTACATGATTCTCTCTGCACTTCATCTGGCAACACTGTTTGTTCGTATGGAACCATAGACTACCAAAATCGTGACACTCGTGACGTCGCCGCCGCCCGCAAAATACGAACTTGGTTCCAAATCGGAAATCTGCAATTTTTTATATGTACTACACGCACATTATGGTATTATTTTCTAGGAAATACCTCGCAAAGGGATAACCAGATAGATAGTGGGTAAAACGAACAAAACCTCTACATAAATACACAGGCGATACCAACCCTACAGAATTACAAAATGACGACAGGAATAGTAAAGGAATATCATCAACCACTTGTTGATCACAAACAATATTTCTGCTTCTTGGATGAACGGCCATATGCTCAATGCAGAGACGAGAGGTTTGTTCCGACAGAACCGTTATAATACGAGTCATAGAACAACCTACTCTAGAACAGCAACTCCCTGTATTAAAGAGAAAATGTATTGCGCCATCTATCGTTGACATCGGTACTAATATCAATGGCGGCAAATTCAAATGCGCTCCATCCCACATCCTCATTAAAAAGCTCATTTTTCATACCTAATATTTGATATAATCTCAGTTATTCTCGTTTAATAAACAAGTAGTTATCGTCGAGAATATCTGAGATATCACCAATTCTTAGGTAGGTATACAGAAAAGACAACATAAATCTTTTAAGGTTTTCGAGATAAATTTATGCATAAAATATGTAAAAAAATGTATTAGACATAAAGATAATAATAAATAGAACGTTACATACTCCCTAAAAGTATTGACAATACATTTTCCTTCTTGTTTGGCGATACACAATCCTCTGCACAATATCTGCTGACTTTAAAGTGTTTGCCACAAGACAAGTAGTCTAAAAGACTACTTGTGTGTGGACTTAGACTTAACTTTAGTAAGTTAAATTGTTTGAAAACTTGAATTTCCTGAGCACTTTACCCAACGATTTATATAATTTTTTTTTATTATCACTGGACCTCCTGGGGGGATATATCCCCCCTTATACCCCCCCCCCCGTGGGTACGCCACTGACATTAGTGATGGGACAATTTGAATTAAATAATAATCAGATTATTGAAATAGTCGCAACATCCGAATGTTGATAGTTCAAATAATTATTAGAATAATTTACTTGCAAATACAGGAAGCTTCCTTTCCATCAATTTTTCCAACGTCTTAAAAAAATCGCCATCATTGCGTTTTTTTTTCATTTATAATCTGATTTTTTAAACCACTCATAACCTGATCATTTTATAATTTAAAACGTCTGATTAGGCGCACCACTAAAATAAATCAATCGATCGTAAATGGAAAATAAAGTTCTGTTATAACGACTGAGAGGCCTGGTCAAATATATACGCCATCTCTCGTTGACATCGGTACTAATTTAAACGTGTTTCGTTTTGGCCTATTTAAGTTGAATACCCCTGATATGTTACGATCTCTGTTCTGTGGTGGAACAGCGGATTTCTCCCTCCACCAGAAATTTCAAATTAAACAGTATTGTGAACATAACCAATCTACCTTCTCACAAGATAATTTATTAAATATTCTTTTGCGTTTTATCTTATCGTATAGTTTGGTTATCATAGGTTGATGTCAAAGATAAAAAAAAATAGGTTTTGTCGGACTCTATAGTATGCATACTAATAGTTCTAAATCTTTCTCTGCACTTGATTCGCTTGACAAATGATCCTCGATATTTTGATCACTCATTTTGAATACATAAATAAGAAAGAATCGCACATAACCAAATAATTACATATCAAAATAAAATTTGTATGAGATTCTTCTATCGTCTGTTAGAGCCATGCTCTGGCGTTATTACGTTAAGATTCGTTACTACGCATGTGTTACAAAGTAGTCCCTTGCAGTTCCATCCTTGAACCAGGAACTAATTTCACTGTTCTCGAACCAATTCGATATTAATTCGGTTGGTGTTGGAACGCTCTCTGAACTAATTAGTTGACTTTGGGATAGTAGATTAACAACTGAAAGATTCTGTGTGGAAGGGAATTGGCCACGCCTTGAGCCGCCTGTGACGGGTACAGGAAGGACACAACACGGACAGCTAAACAAAAGCATTTAGGGGAGGGGCATATACGCAGAAATGCTAAGTTGTTTCAAGACGTAGAATTTCCAACCTTGTATACATAAAGACGAATGGAAATTCACCGAGTCAAACGGAGATTGGGTTGGGGGTTCACTGGTAAATTTTGCCCATTGCCAAAATGGGTCTACTAAAGTTAATTTGTTTATAAATTTGAAACCATGTGAAAGAGGCTTCGAGAGATGATTTTGAGCTTATGGGATTGGGGGATTTTTTAAGTAAAAGTAATGTTTTTAAAATTCTGTAAATAACGTTAACATTGACCTTTCAAAAATAATCTTTTGAGTCACACTTTATCTTTAAAGGTACTGTACATTTTTAGGCCTGTTTCGATGTGGCAAGCGTTTAAAGCCGTTAATGTCTAAATGTAACAATTAAGGGTTAATCGTTTCGTCTATAAACGTCTGTTATTTAGAATATCTTTTTTGCTGTAAGTACTTAACCTCATTTAGAATCTCTTTTTTTGCTGTAAGTACTTAATATATCAGCAAACGAAAATAATGGACTAACAGCAAACGATTTCAACAAAAAAAAAACAATGTTAGAACGGTTGGGGAGCTAGTAAAATTTTCAATCCTATCAATATCTTTTATAAACAACGAGCAAACAGAAATAAGGTCGAGTCCACCAATCACTTATAATTAGGGGTTTGAGAGGGTTAAAATAAAATATAGAAAAACGTAAGAATAGTGAAATATAAAAAAAAAATATATATAAAATATATGTACGTATACCAGAAGTGGCTTAAATTTTTCAATTTTCGAGTTGGCATCTTCGCTTATTCCATAAGTTATTTTTGTTCTAATGCCTCAAAAAAAACTTGCTAGGAACTTGCTAGGAAGTGAGATTAAATTGGAAAATTTACCTAAACGACTTTTATTTTTAAGACTAGGTACTTACAAGTTTTTTCTTTTCAACAAATCTATATTATTTGACACTGAGACTAATTACAACGTACTTGGCAATGACCTCGGCCTGTATATCGATCCCAAGGAAAATTTCTGTTGATATATTCAGGACGCGTACAATTCAGAAACCGTGTGTATGAAGATGGACATTTGTGCAACTGTTACCGGGTTGCCCGTAGACTTTTACTTTTATGGATATAATTTTTACACAACTTGTGTGTAGTTTTTGAACCAGTAGGAAAGGCAAAGTTGTACTTGAAAGTTCTTGGAACTATGTGGTGAAATAAAGTCTGTGAACTTGGCGCCCCAAAATCCGAATTTTCCTATTTTATTTATGGTATCAGTTTTCTCGGGAAAAGTCCGTGTTTGCTCTTAAGTATTTTTTTGCCCATCTTCAGTTAGAAAGATATTTCGGATTTTTTTCCGGTTGACAACTTCTGATTTAAAAAATGAGATGGTTGAAAATAAATTGTCAATACTAGTTTGTCTGCCTAAGGTTAACCACGATTGCCCATTTGGTATTTTCATTTGCCCACTCTTCATTTAGGAAATACGTATGAATTTTAAACAAAACAAAAAACATTGAATGATACGAATTTGCCATATTTTCAACATGTTAGTTTGACCAATGGGCAAACGTAAGTTAAAAAAGGTATTTGCCAAAAAATTCATAGGTTTGTATTATTCAGAAGGTTTTTTTCTAATATTTTCTGGATGGAGTGGCCAAAACAAAATCACAAATGGACATTCGAAGGCTGACCTTGGGCAAACGAACTGAAGCATTAAGATCGTTTACACATTTTGATGTTAGTGAGTAATAGCTTAACATCACACATCGCATAAATCATTCCTTAACTTGTCTACTTTCAAAATTCACCAGAAAAAAAAACGACAAAGTATTCTGTATTGTAGTGGAGGTGTATAATCAAGATACACAGAATAACCTTGAGATACTTTCTAGCACCTTGCGTCAAGCCTTCCATAATTTAGTTTTCCATTGAACTTTTCCAAATATAAACTCAAAAAAGGTCAATGAAACCTAGGTCTATTATTATCTGAAACCAAATTTCCCTTTCACCATCAATAAACTTTTATGAAAACGATGACAATAATGATAACATTGATAACAATAAACGATGACAACATGCTTTACTGTTATTTCCAATCACATGTCAAACAGTGCAACGTACATATTTTGTATTCACATTTAACTTAGGCGGCATGTTTTTAAAACAATTAATAAAATTTCTTACTTTAAAAAGTTGTCAACCATAATTAGATAAAACATTTATAATTAGAAACGAAAACTGCCGAGAAACCGGTTTGATTTCGGTGAAATTCAAATTTAAAAGTGCGGATTTTGCAACTTGTAATTAGTGCGTTTTAATTACAGTCTGGTGTGTTGGTACGCGTTTTTTTCTGTGTTAATAATTTTTAATTATCTATCGACAAATAGGTATTTAAATCGCTTTTGATCATACACTTTTCATGGTAAATACATACAGGGTGTTTCAAAATGAGTAAGATACACTTCACCAGATCAGTTCCTTCCAAATATCAGAAAATCTTGCATGCGAATTCATTTTTTGAACATTTATTCCAAAACACTTTACAAAAACGCTCTTTGTTAATATAATTTTGCCAAAATGTATCATTTTTGAGAAAAATGCAATATTGGATAATGTGGAACAATTCAAGTATGTTTAAATGATCCTTCTGTACATGACTCCCCAAGCGCTGAAAAATTGGAAGGGTAAACCATCACCACCTTCTTTTTGAATCCAGCATCTGAGTCAAACGTATGCATTTACATTCCTGAAGTATTGTCCATGTTCTGTCACATAGTATCCACAAACAGCCAAACAAGTTCTTTGAAAAGTATCCATTTCAGAAAAGGGAATGGAATCTCCCCCATTTGGTTTTCTGGAACCTAACGGTATACCTAGTTGTTTCGAATTCTTGAATAATCTGGCAGAGCTCTAATTTCTGCTCTATCAGATATTTTCTTCCTTTTTTGTGACACCCTGTGTCGTACAATGTTTTATACAATGAATTGAGTAGGTATATCCTGTTCAATGATAAATAAGTCTTCTAGGAATTTATCTAGCCATATATAAACTGTTTAAGTGTATATTGTTCACAATTTGAAACGTTCCACTCAATCCAAAAAGTTTAGTTTAGACTTTTAGTAACAAAGTATTTACCTAATTTGTCAAATAAGTAATTGTTTTATTACATCGTTGGATACGTTTGGTGGTATTGATTTTTGGTGATTGAGTTTTCTTTCAGACAAACGATTTTTAAGGGATTTTGTTTAACTTCAGCTAGATTTATCTTGCAACTTTTTGTATGAAAACTTCTGACATTCATCGTCTTCCAAATCCTTACCTTTACTTTACCAAACGTCTATTTGTGTTTCATTCTATATCCTATTGATTTTGTTGTGGGACATAACTGATATATGTAATATTTTTACTTCATTTCACTCTGTTATATGTATATAAATACCTACGTACATATATCGATTTTTCTACCTACCTTTCTGTGTAGGGGCAGTTTATATACAGTGAGGTCCATAAGTAACGGATAAATTCATTATCGTAATTTACCGACAATTTATGAATACAATCCTGAAACACGTCAATTTTTAATTCTAGAATGACATTTTTTTGAGCATAATTTTATACCTCCCCCTCCAACCCCCTTGGAGTGACAGCTACCCCTTTAAAATACAGAAGAACAGTTTAAATCAAATGTTCAAACTGGGCGCCCGTTGCTTCTTGACAATAATGGAGGCGTTGCTGAAATTCTTCTAAAACATTTTGTATTGTTTCCGGGGTGATTTGATTAATTTCTTGCCTTATTCTGTCTTTTAAATCTTCTACGTTATTTGATCTGTTGAAGTAGACTTTCGACTTTGTGACCCCATAAAAAATAGTCAAGCGGGGTCAAATCTGGAGAACGAGCAGGCCACTCAATTTCACCGCGTCTACCGATCCATATATTGGGAAAAACTTGATTCAGATAGGCTCTTACAAATATTTCTATCAATTTCATTGGGGTTGTCATCATCTGGGAAAAGCATTCTTAACTCTGGAACTAAGAAATTTTGCAAGAAATCCAAGTAACGCGCACCAGTTAATGTACCATCAAAGAAATATGGTCCGATAATTTGAGAATTTATAATTCCAGCCCAAACGTTCACCTTCTCAGGACATTGAGTATTGGCCTCCATCATCCAATGTGGATTTTCTGTACAATATCTACAGTTCTGTTTGTTGACTCTTCCATTTAAGACGAATGTTGCTTCGTCAGAAAAAAATAATGTTTTTTTTTTATAAATAAAGGATTATCTTGGCGTCTATTTGCCATGATTTCGAAAAATTCCAATCGGCGATATGGATGTTTTACTAACATCATTATCGGCGGCAACTTGTCTTGTAGGTTTATGTGGATTATCTTGAATATCTAACAATATATCCAATTTCTATTCATCGTCTAAAATGCGTTTCCTACCAGACTTAGGAATATCTGTGACATTTCCAAATTCACGAAATTTGTTTTCTATTCTACTAACCGTAGACTGAGAAATGCGGCGGTCAGGATACTTAGTATTGAATATTTCGCATACCTGCTTCTGCATTCTTGTTTTATCACCACATCCTAATAATATCAAAATTTCAATTCTTTGGGATAAGAACCCTTTCAAATGTGCTATCACACGCACCCTCGTTCTATTTAAAAATTTTAAAGGGGTAACTGTCACTCCAAGGGGGTTGGAGGGGGAGGTATAAAATTATGCTCATAAAATGTAATTCTAGAATTAAAAACGTGTTTCAGGATTTTACTCTTAAATTGTAAATTACGTAGATAATGAATTTATCCGTTACTTATGGACCTCACTGTATATATACAAAAAACCTAACTTTAGCCTAAAGAATTTACCGGGTTACCTAGACCTTTAGATGCAGTTATTGGATCTTGAATAATAGCGTTTATCAGAATATCGTGATCGCGTTCTCTCTGTATTTACTAAATTCATATTATTTAGATATAGCCGTATTTCTGTCTTTGACAGTTTATAATGAGCTTGAACGACAAGCTAGTATTAAGGTTTAGAAAGTGAGAGGGATATACAGGATGTTCCAAAGCTACAAGGGAATTCGTGGAAACTGTACAGGAGAGAATGGCGTGTTTGGCACAAGATCAGTTCCGTTGTTATTATTTTTTTAGACAGAAAAATGTCGCACGGAAAAATAGAATTGTTGCATTCGCGTTGAGATGGATATGAAGTTTTATACAAAAATTCAGATTATTTTTTAATACCACGGTGGATTTTTTGCACGTTTTTGAATTTCAATTGAGTTCATAAAATAGATTTTTGTGTATTCATATAAAATAGTGCTTTAGTTGTAGAAAAAAATCTGCATTTTATGTAGTCATTACAATTACAGTATTGTGAGTATTTTAAAATTTCCAAATAAATGGAATATTTGTCGATTATTGTGGTAAATTATATGAAAAAGATTTACAGTACGATTTAATGATTAATAGTGGTATTTTATGGCGATTCAAAACTTTAAAAGGCATTAGCTAGGTTATCAATTGTTTTTTAATGAAAATTGCTGCAAATATTAAGAGCACAAAGAACTTTTTTAAGTTTATAGGTTTGGTGAACTGTGTATTTTGCTTATAATTTAAACGAATGGAAATAAAACAATTTTCCATTTAGTGAAACACCCGCTAAAAATGATATGGTATTCATAATCTAGCGAAATTCCATCTGACATATGTACGTACTAGATGCGGCTCTTCAACAATAATAGTCTAGTATACGAGGTGTGACTCTTAAATAATAATCAAGTTTGAACAGAACTGTGTGGTGAAACTTTCCCCACCCTGAGCTCGCTGAATCGACAAAGAATGTGTTCGCCAGATTTTACATGAATCGTTCAACACCCGCAAAGTTTGCTTAAAAATGGTGCCAAAACTCACTCCCGAGCAAAAGGAATCAAGAATGAACATTTGCAATGACATTTTAAACAACATTGACACTGATCCAGACTTGCTAGACACGGTGATTACTTGTGATGAAACTGTGGAAGCGGGTAAAGCAAAAGAGACGGAGGTTCAGAACCAACTGACAGAAGCTGACTTCCAGCACTGCTTTCAACAATGGCAAAGTCGTATGGAGCGGTGTAGAGATCGCCAAGGGGAGTACATTGAAGGCGAAAAAGTTGCTACTGTAATTGGTAACGAATAAAAAGTGTTATGACACCAGTTCGGTTATTTAATAGCCACACCTCGTATACTTTCTCAAAAACCCTACTAAAACGATACTTTTCAAAAGTGGGATCGATACGATTGTAACCATCTGTAGGTTCTGGTCAAGTAGTCGAGAGATTCTAATGTGAATATTACATTTTTAAATAGAAAAATTATTAATTTTCGTCTGTTATGCATGTTATTGACTATTGCAGGTTAATCGCTTTAATATTCGCACCTTTGGATGATGCCAGCTCCGTCAACTCCGTCAACGTAAAGAGTAACGATACGGAGCAATGCAGATTTTGTAAATGGAATGATAAAAAAAGAACTTCTTGCGCACTTGGGTTTGCGCAAAAAAAAATAGCCACTATATTAAATTCGGAACCAGTTGCGTAATAGTCGTATATCTCGGTCCGGTACGTTTTTGCCGCGAGTAAAAAACGGTGCAACGACCTTATCCAGTTTGATTTATGATGGAATAGATCGGCTTCCACCATTTACCAAATTGTTTACTTTTTTTGCCTTATCACGACGAGAGATGAGCGTTTTACAATAATTGAGTGCATGTTGGGTGCTCGCTTAAATGAGGCAGTCAAAACAATTCCGCAATGGCTATTATAGAAAGTGCTAAACATTCTTGTTGAAAGGATTTCAGTAACGTTGGATAGAATTCAGCAGAAAAGTATATTTTATCTCAGACAATCAATCAAAAATTCAAGAATGTTTTTAATAGGCTGTAAGAAGACAAACACGGACAATTCAATATAAATAATGGATTAAGCTAACCCTCTCTATTATTTAGTATGTTTCTCTAGCTCGAGATGATTTAAGTATGAAAACTTTAAATATAAAGATTATTACTGTCAATGAAAGCGAAAAATTGTGCCGGTAGATGGATTATTACAAGGTGTGGCTTTTAAATAACCAAACTGATGCTGCTACCAGCGCGCTGCGAGCGTGTCGCGACATGTTTGAACAGAACTGTGTCTGGTGATACTTTCCTCACCCTGAGCTCGCTGGACAAGCCAGTGAGTCGCTCAGTTTGACTATAGCAATCGTTTGAATTAGTCTACGCACCAGTGGTAGTCGGTCATATGGGCGTATAGAGGTCGCCAAAGGGAGTACATTGAAGGCGAAAAATTTGCTACTGTAATTGGTATTATGACAGCAGTTCGGTTATTTAATAGCCACACCTCGTATCTTCAGCAGTCAGATATTATCTTCAGATCGGCGGTCCCCAAACTTTTTTCAACTCACAAAACCTTTTTTAAGGATTACCATCTCTCGTTAGTGGAACTCTTTATCGTAGTAAAGAAAAAATAAATTTTCACTATTATTATACCCCACATTTTTGGCGGTACTTATTAAAAGGCGAATTTTTGGAAATCCGAAAACAGAAATCTGCCATGTTTTCTACAAAGAGGTACAATTTTTAAAGTTTAAGTTATAGTTTCTTTTTAGATAGTGAGTAATTGTGACATATTTTAAGAATACTGTTTAACTTTTGTCAATAAAACAAGGAGAAAAGCAGATCCTGATTGGATAAGAATTATAACAGCGTTATTATAAATAACGCCAAATGATACATCGTAGACCTGAATGACTCTAAACACACTTCGAGGGTCGCTAAACAGTATTTTATTGACGATAACATTGAATTACTACCTTGGTCTCCCCATGACCCCTTGGAGTCCCTATCTAAACCCCATTGAATTCCATCATTTAGATCGAAATATTCTGGAGTATCAAAGAAAATCCACCTTTGGCTTAGAAGATCGGCCTTTACTGCTGCTACCTTGAAGCGTATTTTTGAAGGCATCGATCAGCTGACTAACGAAATTAGTGAAAAGCATGCCTCTTCGTGAACATTGTCGTGTTGAAGAGAGAAAAGTCGAGAATAAAAAATAAGAATCTTCATAATAAATACCTATTCATATTTTCCGCAGTTTCATTTTATACGCGCGTTATATACAGCTTATAAAATCAAAGGGCGACAAGAGAAAGCTTACGTCACCTCGGCTTTTGTGTTGTGTACATACTGTTTTTTTTTCCTAACAACCGCAAATGAGGCTTCACACACCGAAAGCGCTAATTTTCCACACAAAATATGGCGAACTTTTGTGGTGCTAACGATGCGACAGCCTGTATTGATTTTGTTACTTTCTTTTTCGTCTATATACCTACATGAACAGGTGCTTGGCACCGCAATTACACCGAATTTGCGGTTCAAAGTTCACATACGTATGTCGACCCTACCTACATAAAACTAACATGTGTAAATCGCCAATTATTGTACATATGATTACTAGCTGACCCGGCAAACGCTGTTCTGCCATATTGAAAATTTGGGTTTATAGGTATTTTTTGATGTCAAAACAAAAAGAAATACAAAAAAAAAAAAATGTCAAAAAAATAGAAAACATTTTTCTGGATAGGGACACCCTAAGCACCTAGCGGTATGAAAAATATACTTTACGACCTATTCTCATAACTATCAAATATACATAAAAAAATTCATAGAAATCGATCGAGCCGTTTCGGAGGAGTGCGACCACAAACACCGTGACACGAGATTTTTATATATAAGATTTTGGTTTTCTCTAAACTGTTATAGCCTAGGAAAGATAGACATTTTTTTCAGAAAATTCCCCAAGCGTTAAAAAAAATGATAATTCTTTAAGAGAGTTTCCCTCCTTATCCGAGAGTTCCCCCCACTTTCCCCTTCGCTCGAGCGCCCGAAACGCAAAACAGCCCGGTTTTCAATGTCGTTTTTGAGATACGAGTACTTTCTCAAATATGACAAACTTGGTCCATTGTATGATTGTAGAGCAACTCTTCACGAACCAAACGCACTTTGAAAAATTACCGTAGGACTGTTATTGACAATTGAGGAGCTTGCTGCAAGAACGATGCAGCTCCATTTTCAACGCGTGACGAGGTTAGCTGCTTATAATTTCCATAAAAGTATTAGACGTTATTTAACGCAAGTTCGACGCAGCTCAGCATATGTCAGTATGTATACTCCATGCGCTGAGATGTGTGGAATTTGCGTTAAATAACGCCTAATATTTTTACCGAAATTATAAGCAGCTAACCTCGTCACGCGTTGAAAATGGAGCTGCATCGTTCTTGCAGCAGGCTCCTCAATTGCCGGGTCATTTTTCGAAAACACCTTTTTTTTTACATTTTTTCGAATTGCGCTAAAAGTTGTGAATATTTTTTGATAAAATGTTTACTGTAAGTAGCTGCTGAAAAGAGCTACAATTTGGTCGGAAGTCCCTACGACTTTCGTAGGCCGAGTAATTAGATAAAAAAAAGGGCAATTTTCGAAGGTTTTTATTTTTTTTTTGCAAAAAGTTGTGAACCGATTTTAATTTTTAAAAACCGATTTTCTTTGTCTTTTTAAGCGCTATAACGTGCTATTTTTTTGTTTTTCTGAAATAATTTATTTTGGTATTTAAAAAAGTGAAAAAACCGGTTCTTCACACGTTTATGATTTTTTTTGGTTATGTTCCTACAAACCGATTTGCTCCAAAACTAGTGCACTCAAATTGCACTATTTTTTACCTAATTATCAATTTTTTTGTAACGCTTGAGGAATTTTTTGAAAAATTGAACCTATTTTGGCTATCTTTCCTAGGCTATTACGTGTCTTGAAGACTCTAAGCGTAGCTAATAAAATTAAAAATGTTAGTTACACGAAGAGATGACAAATTATTATTGACTACAATCAAACGATATAAACAACAAAATTGAAAATCCTGTAAGCTTCGGGTATTCCATCCTTGACCTATTCCATCCGCTATATTTTTGAGTCACATTTTTACAGTAAGGCGTTACACGCGGAAGTAATGTACGAGCAATGGCGAACAAACGATCTACACTGAGTAGAATTCTATCAAAACTATTCACACATCCACTTTTTGAAGATTCTTGTTTTTCAGTATTATTTTTTTTTTGCTTCTGATAAGATTAGAGCTTCTGTAATTCTGCTTCTAATGAGCCCAAGTTGAAGGTAATATGTCGATTATGTGAAAAGATGTCGCTAAAAAGGTGGTTTCAAAACACTTTTTCAGCTCTAAAAAATTGCGATTTTTTCAAAAAATCGTGAATGTCAGAATCATTTTGAAAGTTTTGCTCATAATAAAGGGATATCTTCAGTGGATTATTCTGACTAACAGCCATTTTGTAAAAAAATGTTCCTAGACATGAAAAAATTCTAAAAGTTGAACCGAAAACATCATAAAAATTCAAAACTCTACCACCCTTACTATAGTTTTCGTAAAAATCACTGTTCATCAAATTTTAATAAACCGCATTTAATTCCACGGGGATATTAAACCGTTATTTGTTTTAAGTGTGGCGTATAGGGCTTTTTTGAATTTTTTGTGCTATTTTTGGTTCAAGAAATTGAATTTAATTGAAGAATTAAAGAATACACCGATTATTAAAATTTAAGCAACCTTCATGTGGGTGTGTGAATAACAGTGAGATTAACAAGATATTACTTTATTAACAAGATATTGGTAATATAATAACATTACCAACACTTTTTTGTTGGTAAGGAATTCGTTTTCTAAACTTTTTAAACTCAATTTTTATTACCTCAATTATTAAGGGTAAAATTGCAAAAATTCATTTCTAAATTGTGACGTGTAATCACACCTAAACACTTACAATGTACGTGCATCTTATAACTACCTATTGCATATTATATGATTGAAAATGTCCCCTCGTATATAGTATTAAGTACGTAGTACAAGGAACGAAAATAGGTCAACTTATAATATGTTTACTTCTCGTGACTTCTTTCATTTGAATAACAATCACATTTTTTTTCTGTTAAATAACAGTTACACAATTCACCTATTAAAAACGGACGAATGGATTGTTAGATGGAATTCCCATTTGGGTTTGCATAATTTTTAATGTGAGAGTACTGCTAACAGACGTTCATGTAAATGTATGCATATTTACGAATCATATTTTGTACTTGCCTGCATCACTTTCTTAAAAAAGTTGTTTGCGTATTATATTCCTATTATTGTTCAAAATTAATTCATAATATTTATGTATATGTATAAAACTATTTATCATAAGAGATTAAGTTTTTTTTTGTCGTGTCTAGACAGTTACATATGTGCGTGTAAATTTAAAGGATCAATAATTCATCAGTCTAAACTATATTAACGCAAGTAAATTGTGTGAGAGGTGGTTTTGGTATGTAATTAGGCAACACCTGAGCACATAATCAAACGGTATAAATAACCTTTTTAGAAAACTTTGATTGAAACGCCGCGAGAAAAATGACAATAAATAATTCGCGCCCGTTCCAACTTTCATCTGCGATTCGGCCGTTGCTCGAGGAATAATAAACGGAGTGGAAATACTATTCCGTCCGCCGTTTGTAATAGGTAATGATCGTGGGCAATTACAATTGCTGATTAGCGATTATACAGGTGATGAGTCGGTGTTAAGTCGTAGTTTTCGCCGAACCGAGAACCGTATCTCTTTGAAATTTCATCCTTATCGGGAATCCTTATCGTACAATGGTTTTATGCGTGCAGCTTGCACAATACATAACACATAAATGCCCACAAATATTTGCAGCGACGCCTTTCATGTTGTTGCATAGGTCGGTGCAATAGGATTATTCTAATTGGCCATCGTAATTGTTCCCGAAAACTATTTGTTTAATTGCCTTTTTTAAGCGGGCCAAATTGAACCTTTCCTCTAGGTTTCTCACCTAACTCGCGTCAGACCCACACTTTGCTACCATCTATTTGGATGCCAATCTATCTGTTTAACTATCCAAGAAGTCATTAGTTTAGTCACAGAGTAAACCACCTGGATTACTCTGTGGTTTAGTTACGGCTTTAGACCAAATAAGAATAGACTGCTTACGCCATGATCGTGGTGGGGATGTACAAGAATTAGAAAAAGGCAGACTGGTTAGACCAGCAGTCTCTCCGTCTGACTGTGGGTCATCGTGAAAGAATACCGAATACGGTAGTCGCTGTTTGAACCACTCGGCCACTTCTCAACTGCTTGTCACTCCCACTACAGCAGTCAGATGAAGAAGAGACTACCGGTCTCAGCATTTTTCTAAATCTTGTACACACATAGGATGAGCAATTCTATTCTTACTAATTGTAAGTCTGTGATGAATACAACCAGCAAGTTGCTTCACTCGTAATATCGGCCTGTGGCATATGAAGGATTTATCATTTCTCATTTGAAGAGCAGCATTCCAAATAGCTGTCCTACAAAACATTTTTCCTTGGCTAGAACCAAACCACGTTTTTCTTTCTATTAACTTACCGTTAGCGTAGTCAACCTATGTGGGTATGTTATTTGTGGAATTATCTGCTCTTCGTATATACCATCTCTTAAATCGTTTTGTGATGATTGGAAGCTTACAAAATGTTTCGTTATTTTTCTATTTAAATCGGGAGAAAACATTTATTTTGAATAATTTACAGTTATTACATACATTTAATATGTAGTTTATTGATACTTGGTTAAAATAACAGCCACAGCTTATATATATTTTTTAAATTCTTCCCCTCCTGCTATGAGAAAGTGAACAGACAGTTAAATGGAAGTAGGATACGTTTTTCCTCAAAATTTTTCACCATTCTAGTGACTTTCGTTAATAGCTCATGTATATAGAAAAAGGAAATTTTATGTACAAATTGTTAGGTAAATTTAAATTATACAGGATTGAGGAAGTCTGGAAACAGTGCCGTTGCATAAAAACGACTCAAGCTAGAAACACAATTTTAGGATGTTATAATAAGACGTATTTTTGTTTATTTTACTACAGTTGGTAAGCAACTCGATTCACTTGTTTTATACATATCCTCCTTCCCATTTTTTTTATGAAAATACATATTTTATTATATATTACTATTTTTTATTTAGCCATTCAAAGAGAATTCAGCAATTAGGAAAAACTAATAAAAAACTGAAATTCGCATCATAGAATTTTCAATTTTTCGAATATATCCCGTCATTTTATTGTTTATCTAAAAACGGCGAGGATGAAGTAACGCAACTTTTGTTCCTATCCTTTTTTTCGCATGTCCCTGTATTATAAGCTGTAGAATGGTAAATCAAAGACCCTGTATATAACCACAAACCTACATGAATTCTTCTTGAATTGCTAACTAGTAATGGATATTAAAATGTTTCCATTTAAAAAAATTTGGAAGGCGGCCATGTATAAAAACAAGTGAATTAATTTGTTTACTAATTGCAGTAAAATATACAAAAATCCGTCGAATTATACCAAAATTTGATGTCCTAGCTTATGTCGTTTTTATGTGACAGCACCGTACCCAACTTTCTAGCAACCTTGTATGATAATAATAATAATGCCAGATTTTATTTATACGATTATGTATATGATTTTCTTTTTACACTGTCCCCCTCCCCCCAAGCAAACAACCAAAGATAGAAGGTGCAATGAATGTGGCCAGTGTGAATGATGCCTGAGAGTGGTAAAATATGATTTAGGTGGAGTCATTTATGATTGATCAGGATCAGGAGTTGGAGGACGATCCCCAGGTAGAGGCCGCCAAATTCCTGCTGAATCCGGACGAGGACAGGGCCGTCGACCCCGAGACCCAGGCGAGGCTGGAGCAACTCCTTCAGGCAGCAGGTGAGGATCCACGACTTATTAAGCGTACGATGCTAACCAAAAGTAGAGCCGAGCTTATAAAAATAAGGACTCATACGAAATATATTTACCTATGTAGGGATTTTGGGTTTACTGCTTCGATATAAAGGTGGTCAATATTACCTGCAAAATTATGAAGATTACTTAAGGTACGAGGGTGGTTTGATAAGTCCGTGACTTTTAAAGGGAAACTTTTTTTTCGACAAAAAATCATTTTATTTTTCTACATAATCTTATAGCTGGATACATTTAGTCCAACGCGTTTCTGATTTTTTTTATTCCTTCTAAATAATATGATTCCTCAAGGCCCTCAAAATAAGCGTTTGTTTCGGCGATGACTTCTTCATTCGACCCGAATCTCCTACCACCCAGACATTTCTTCAGGTTTGGAAACAGAAAATAGTCGGAGGGGGCTAAATCTGGAGAATATGGTGGATGAGGTAGCAGTCCGTAGCCCAACTGATGAATTTTTGCCATGGTGATTACACACGTATGCACCCGTGCATTGTCCTGATGAAACAACACTTTCTTCTTCGCTAAATGCAGTCGCTTCTGCTTCAAAACAGTATCAAATCTGCCCAACAGCTGTGCATAATATTCGCCGGTGATCGTTTTACCCTCTTCAAGGTAATCGATATGAATGACACCGCGCGGATCCCAGAAAACTGTGGCCATGACTTTGTTGGCCGACAGGCCCATCTTATCCTTCTTCGGTGCACGTTCACCTGTAGAAACCCACTCTTTCTATTGTCGTTTGGTCGCTGGTGTGGTGCGATGGATCCATGTCTCATCTACGGTAACAAAACGGCGCAAAAACCCGTTTGATTGCGGGTGAACATCCCCAAACACTCTGAAGTGGTCACACGGCTGTTTATGGTCGATCGTGAGCAATCGCGGCACCCATCGCGCGGACAGCTTTTTCATATCATAATATTCATGCAAAATGTGATGCACCCGCTCAGTTGAGATGCCTACAACCTCAGCCAACTCACGCACTTTCAATCTTCGATCGTCCAATATCATTCCATGGATTTTATCTTCGATTTCTGGCGTAAAGACTTCTTTCGGGCGACCTAAACGTTTAGCGTCACTTGTGCGGCCACAACGGAACTCAGTAAACCACTTTTTAACCATTGAAATTTACGGTGCAGAGTCCCCATAGTATTATCAAGCCTCTCCTTGGTTTCGGTAATGGGTTTTTGCGCAAAAAGTAATGCTTAATCAGCACACGAAATTCACTTTTTTTCCATTTTCCACATAAACTAAGCGACGTAGCTTGCTCAAAATTTTACATTAGTCTACCGATAGATGGCAGTTGACGGGAACAGTGTTGCCATTAAAGTTACTGCGCGGGAAACTCAAAAAGTCTTGGACTTATCAAACCACTACTTTTGTAGTGGCACTAGTTTTGTAAAAAAAAAGATGACTTATTACGAGTGAATATATTAACATTATGACAAAAGCAAATTAAGATAACTGACTTGATCGTAAACTGATTGTAAAGTAACTCAATAGGAACAAAAAATAAAACTTCTCCAAAAAAAAAAAAACGACAAATAGAAATGTTTTTCTCATTTTGCTTTGCGTTCACTGATATATGGACCCCACTCTACAGTTTGCATCCGGCTGATTGACCAAAATTGCCAGATTGACCGGATTACCTTAATAAACAGATAAAATACATTACAAATAATAGCTTGTTAGAGATAAAACATATATGAAATGTCAACCCATTATAATTCCACTTTCCACAATTTGCAAGGATATTAATGCACTTTAATGTAGATTATTTTTAATTTTGTTGAAAATATAATTATCTAGACATTTATGTCGGGATACGTTGCTTAAAGCACTTTATGACTTTTTTTTATTCACAATTTAAATAGCATTCAACAATCTGCAAGGATATTAATACATGTTACTCTAAATTATTTTTAGTTTAGTTGGAAATCTAATTATATTATCTAGATATTTTTAGGATACGTTTCTTAAAGCATTTAATGGTGTTTATTTTTTTCGAAATTTAAATAGCCAACTTACTACCGCATTATGACCACTGAGCTTCTCGCATACACTGTCAATCCTTGACATCGATCGTTAATTACTCAAAAAGTTATTCACAGATCGAGCTAATTTTTTTTTGTAACTTCATACTACAAACAGCAGTCCCTCCAAGAAATTTCATGATCATAGTGGCCCTACTTTCGAAGTAAAAAAAAAAACAGTGGAAAAAAAAAGCACTTTTTCAACTTCATTTGCAAGTTAACAATAGCACTTGGAGACTTCGGGTTGGGCTTATAATTTAGGAAATTCAATAGGCTACAACTTCCTAAATGTATATGCTATCTAAAATATGCCAAGAAACGGAGAACGGAGTTTCAGCTCTATGGACCCCGCGCATTGTGTTCTACGCAAAAAAATACATAGCAAACCGTCACAACTAGCCCTATATCTTTCAAGAACAGCATTTGATGTTGGCAAAATCAAATCTTCTGTTTCAAATACTTTTCAAGTTTCGAATACTGTCACCCATCCATCCTCAGTCGGACGTATCGAAACCTACTCTGATCGAATCCTCGTCGCGTTTTCAGGCATCGGGCAGTTGGCGGCCAAGGATGGCAAACATCTAGGCGATCCTGAGGTCCTCCGCCGGCTGACCTCCAGCGTGTCCTGCGCCCTGGACGAGGCGGCGGCCGCTCTCACCCGCATGCGCTCCGACAACCCTAACAACCGCGGCAGCAGCTCGAGCAACAACCAGCAACAGCCCGAGAAGACGTCGCTCGTGGAGGCCTGCACCGATGGTGACGTCGGCACCGTCCGGAAGCTTCTGACGGAGGGGCGATCGGTGCACGAGACATCCGAGGAGGGTGAAAGTCTGCTGTCCCTGGCCTGCAGCGCCGGCTATTTCGAACTTGCGCAGGTGAGTAGCGGGTGTATGTGCGAACGCACTAATTATAGTCCCGCTTCCGGGGAACATTACACAGCTCCACAAAAAAAAAATGATGAGGTCTGATTATGTTTACTATACAGTAAGCGTACATAGCCGAATGAAGGGCAATTGATAATTTTACTTCTTTGTTCAGTAGATGTAAACATGAGGTGAGAACCAATCGCGATCCAATCGCTAGCTCAGGCGTGTGAAAGGCATCTGGTTTGTCGGTAGGGCTGTTTGAGTTAAAATTTGAAATACCATTTTATATTTTATTCTGGTCTAGTGTCTGATTAGAAAAGTGCGTAACATCAATCAATATTGTCATTTGCCAATGATTTTACGTATGTGTGTAAGCTAAAACACATACGGCAGTACATCTCCTTCGAACAACTATTCGCATGCTAATATAAAATATAAATTAACCAAACGTCTAGTGAAAAATGATTCTTTATTTTGTTAAGAGCATTAAAAATAAATGAGATGTGTGACAAGTTGTTTTAGCAACAATCAGTGTTGTTGTGTGTTTTAATGTGTTGACTACCCCCACTTCTATGGTATTGTGAAGAAAATGTGTCTATAACTTTGGTTCCACGGCTTCAAAGGAAGGCCGATTGTTGATTTTTTTTTATTTCAGGCAGAGTAACACGCTATTTTAATAAAAAATATGAAATTTCACAAGAACAGTTACGGTACACGGCTAAGGAAAAAAAAAGTTAATACTCAATTTTAATTCAGTCCTCAAAACCGATCTCATTCCTTGGTCGGTACGTTTCAGTATTCCATTTGGGTTACACACTGTTTCCATATTCGTGTATTTGAACAACCAATCTGGCTTTGTTATTCTAGATTTTGTTTACATTGATGATAGTCCAGAAAAACAAAGCCAGGTCGGTATTTTAGAAATTGCATCAGATGTGCCAACTTGTAAGAACAGTTGTTGATTCCATGTCGTACTTTTTTATTATTTTCCTTAAATATGAATTTTTTTTTTTTTTTTTTGGAAGTACCATGTCTGTTGTAACATGTTATAGTTTACGTTATCATTTAAGAAAAATCAACAGTCGACCTTCACTTGACTTGGGGATGTGATTCTTCACCAATTTTATAAAAGTGACTATATCTGGAGAATCAAGACACTTTTATCTATATTTTTTTTCGTCACATGGCCAGTCATGACATGGTTTTCACTCCTTTAGGCTTGACTTGTTTTTTTGGAATACACTGTATGTATAATAATAACTTACTACTTCACTAAAGCGAGAAATTTCAAAAAATATTCACTCATTACTACCTTTTTTTATATAGATATGTATATGGTACATACTTTAAAGGTTAAAATGCCATTTTATTGGAATTCCTAGTCATTTCGTGTTACATTTAAGAAATAAGTGCACCAAGTCATTAATAATGAAATGACCGATAGTGCATGAATTTTTCCACAAAAAAATTCTCACTGTGGCAACCGTTAATTTAATGGTTGTGTTGTGTTAACCACAAAATATATAAACGCATGGATTAGGGTCAGGTTTTGGTCTAATAAAGCAAGCACAACTGCCTTAAAAAACTGTACAAAGGCATTGCTTAAATGCGACAAGAGTTAATAAAGCCAAACAAATAAAAATAAAATGCGTGTAATTTGAAACACTGCCTTTAAAACGACGTTCCGCATTCCTTTAAAAAAATGACGTTGAATTAACTAATGTACTTTTTCTTATCTGTTTGTTTAACATTCAGAGAAACACATACCCACTTTTTTATCTCTTTAACTTCTAAGAGTAGAATCCAAGACAATTAAAAAAACATTGTAGTTCTAACAGGAAGTAAAGTATTTAGATTCTTAGCTACCCTTCGTGGAACAAATATTTAAAAAACATTTTTACATTTCTTTATAAAAAAAATCCCTTTAAAAAAATTCAGTAAAATGTCTAAACCATTTTTTAAGTGTAAATCTTCATTAAATGGCAATGGTAAAATAATTAACAGACAAATAATTTTAGTAAAACTTTATTATTTAGCAAAAGTTTATTTTATTTTTTCATCATAAGAAAGTAGGTAGGGATTTTTTGTTTAATACTAAAAGCATTGTGGTGACATAATTTTGACAGATTGTAAACCTTTTTTATTTAAATTTGATAGTGGTACATTTTTTAGAATCGTTGGTTGATTCATAGGATTATAAGTTTATAAGAACAGTTATGTAAATAATAAAATTGTCTTCTTTTAGTGTTGATGATAAGTTCTAAAGTAAATAAGGATAATAATTGCACACTAGTACTGATATTTATTTTTGTGGTGTGGATTTAAAGATGTAAGCAATATAATTAAAGAATCTATATTTAGGAAACGTGAAATATTTGATTTAGGAATGGATTATTGCATTATTTAAAAAAAGAAAAATCAGAAAATGAAAATAATTGTGATGATCATCTTTGGACACCAACAATATTATAATAACATTCTATATATCAGTTTCTGCATTCATCAGTCTTATCTAATCGTAAAAATAAATAAGTCTGTAGATATATCTACCTGGCCTTCGTACAATTACTCCTTCCTTCGAATTTAATACCTTTCTGTGTACACAACCACATTTTGAGGATACTTGCTTGTGATAAGATGCAGTCCTCGATTGAATACAGTCAAGTTTGACACATTTTTTTAATTTTGTCAAAAACAGCCAGACAGAAGTCAGAATCAGATGGAAAACTCTTATGAGAACAAATTGCATTTTAGGTGAAAGAAAATTTTGATAAGGTATCCTTATATTAATGTATGTTTTATTATATAATACCTAAGATTTAATGAACCTCATTTTATCGTAAATTTTACAAACAGAATTTTTTGAGAACGTAAAGTTTACTTTTAAAGTATTTTTCTGTATAAAGTCAGACATAATTCTTATCAATGAGAAACAGAAGTTTTGTTTTTACGTATTATAATAAGTAGGTGAATAAAGTATATCAGGTCAGGTGTAATCTTTTAATTTTAGGTTCTGCTGGCGATGCATGCTAATGTGGAAGATAGGGGAATTAAGGGGGAATGCACCCCCTTAATGGAGGCCGCATCGGCCGGGCACCTGGACATAGTCAGGCTGCTGGTCGCCCACGGAGCAGACGTAAACGCACAGTCAACATCAGGTATGAATTTTCATAGAAATTTTTAGCTGTGTTCTGCATAGTAAACCACAAAAAATTTACACCTGAAATTAGCATTAATAATAAAGCAGAAGCATTTAATGCAATTGTGTTTAATAAACAACATTGTAGCCTAACAGAGAATACTATATCTCTTGTTTTGTTGACCAATGAAAACTCCAAGCAAACTGTGTCAATAAGGAAGTAAACTGAAACAGTCACAAACCGTTTAAACAAGGATAGAAAACAATTAATTGTTAACATCAAGTGTGCGTGCAGTGTTGTTTAAACATAGTTCAAGGAAGATGAAAGGAGCATACTGCATAATACAGTCGAGAAGCCAAGAGTTTCAGGAATAGCCATATTAAACAGACTTTTTGTAGGCACTGTGATCCTTTACTACTTGTTTTTGCTTTACTACTTTTTTTAATCAATGACTTTGGTCAATGGCCATTTGAGTTTATATCAGTAAAGTACTGTATCTCTCTAATAAATGATTTAATTTAGAGAGTTCCCTAATTTACCAAATTGCAAAAAAAAAACTTAAATTTCTCCAAATACTCGTTATCTGATCTCAAAAAATTAAAAATAAATTAAAACAAAAAACATAGAGTGCCATCTAATGGAACAAAGATGGCTGCCACAGCTGTAAAACAGTAGAAGAAATAAAAAAATGAAGATCGCCAGAACGTGGATTAAAATAAGTGTATGTAGTAGGGTTAGAACAAAATATTGGTTTGTGCAACCGTGACAAGATTTTGGTGCGTATTTTACCAGATTTTCTCAGTAAATACACGCAGAAAACTAAATTACATTACACACAGCGCCCGTATTCTTGTTATAGGTCACAGTACTCTGACTTAACTTCAGAATTGAGAATTATCTCGTGATATAGTTAAGTTGGACTCAAGTACCAGCTGTTTCTAACCTTAGTATATAATGTATACTTCAGTAAAATTCGAAAATCATTTTTTTTGCCTATACAGCTAGGCACGTCTCCTTAACAAAGGCCTTCCCCCTTCCAGGTAACACCCCCTGATGTACGGCTGCGCCGGGGGCCACACCGAGGTCGTCAAGTTCCTCCTGGAGAACGGGCGCCAACGTCGAGGACCACAACGAGAACGGCCACACGCCGCTCATGGAGGCCGCCAGCGCGGGCCACGTCGGCCTCGCCAAGATCCTCCTGATGCACGGGGCCGGCATCAACACCCACTCCAACGAGTTCAAGGAGTCCGCCCTCACGCTGGCGTGCTACAAGGGCCACCTGGACATGGTGCGCTTCCTGCTGGAAGCCGGCGCCGACCAGGAGCACAAGACGGACGAGATGCACACGGCGCTGATGGAGGCCTCCATGGACGGGCACGTCGAGGTCGCCAGACTCCTCCTCGACTCGGGGCGCAGGTCAACATGCCCACTGACAGCTTCGAGTCGCCTCTCACTCTGGCCGCGTGCGGGGGACACGTGGACCTGGCAATGCTGCTCATTGAGAGGGGCGCGAACATCGAGGAGGTGAACGACGAGGGATACACGCCCCTGATGGAGGCCGCCAGGGAGGGGCACGAGGAAATGGTGCATCTCTTGCTGGGGCAAGGTACGTACCCGAGTATGTATGCTTCTTATTTTTTTTTAAGTAGATTTGTTGCAGTCAGACATAAAACAATGTAATATTTAGTAACTTGGACGTAGGAATTTTGGAAGACGTTCTGTTGAAGCCAGGGCCCAACTGAGGGATTTTTCTCCACACTAAATAAATCGATATTAAGTTGTAAATTTAATTTTACAACTTTTTTATTTTTACAATTTTACTCTCGACTCGACATTCTAAGAACGAAAATACTTTTCACTGGAAAATATTATATATGGAATATTTCATTGTTCAGTTATACAAATGAATAATAACACAGGTTTACAAAAAAAAAAAAAAATATGTGGATCTGAGGTCAGACCATATCTATTCTTATCTATTTTTCGACGCTGAATTCGAATCTATTTTTAGTTTTGCTCTATCATGTCAGGATTTTGAGGTATCCTAACCTAAAAGTGCAAAAAACACGGTTTTTTGACATATTTGAGGTTATGTAGCTTTACGAATTTTTTTTCGAGAAACCATGTGTGGGATGTTAAAGTACAAATCTTCCTCTTTAAAATGCCTTTGAGTTTGCTTATATCTTTTGTTGTATCAGATGATTTAACGATCGATTACTGAAGAGACATCCAAAAAAAAAAGTCATCAAATCTGGCTATGAACGAGAGAGATAGAAATAGCGGTGACGTCGAAGTTTTTCACTTATGTCAAACTTTTGACAAGTGACTGTCACAATTGTAAAATAAATAATGGCTGTCATATAATGTGGCAGCTTTGACAATTAAATAAGGTTACAAACTTAAGATAGAATATAAATACGGAAATTTTTTTACTCGGCCAACTTTGATGACCTTTTTTTTCGATGGCTGAATATAAAATGTAAAACTCTTGGAAAAAACTTACTAATCGTTAATTTCACTTAGTAGGTAATGAAAAAGAGGACCTTAAATATGTTTTTACCTTAAAGAATCAGATAAAGAAAATAATCCAGAACATCAAAAAACATTAGGCTGTCACTAACAGCGCTGTTGAGACAAAAGTTCTTCCCCCACATGTATAATTTTTGGTGATAAAGGCGCTGCTTTGATCGCTTTTGTTATGTGTGATCACCCACAAATTTCTAACTATTACATCATGTGCTTGTCAAGAATGGGCTGAAAAAAACTCCTCAGCCCGTCTCTGGAGTGTCTTCCACAATTCCTATATCTTAATACTCTTGCATGCAACTCGTACATTATTACCAACACCAATTACATTCATACTCATAATATAATGCCATTCTAAAAAATATTATTTATATAGTGTGAAGGTTTCACACTCCTGTTGGAGCATTGGAGCAAGTCAGTAATTCTTCAGTGTAGAGCAGAAAGATAATTATTAATTATATTCAATTGTTGTTAAACCAGTCAAACATTTTTTAATTGTGTGTTTGTTTGTTTTTTTCAAGTAAAAAAGAAACTAACTAAACTAGCGTTTTAGATATGAAACTAATTATAATATTGATATATAAAGTTTTGCAAAATCAAAATTGAATATGTTCTAATATAGAGCAGTTACATTTTGCCATTATAAAGGGCTATGATTCTTTAAAAAAAAAAAATGTGCGATACTCAGATTTACAGTATAAAATTGTCTGGCAATTACAGCAAACACTAACAGAAGAATTTTCAATGTCTACTTAATGGTATTAAAGCGTTATTATTAGAGGAATTGTTTTGTTATCTTGATTGCCTGTTTTCAGGTAGTTGTTGATATAAAAAGGATATACAATAATGTCATAGAAAATAAATATGTAGATATGTTGATTTGTCATACTTCATAGAACAGAGGAAGTCATAATAGTAACCAAGATAGAGAATACGTCAACCGCAGGAAGTGTAGTGAGACAACTAAAATGGATGATGTACTGGCAGAATTACATGAAAAAAAAGTGTTGCGATCATGTAAGATAACGGTATTTAACCGTAGAAGGATAGCGCTCTTAGTAGAGTGCTTAAAGATAGCGTTGGTAAGATTTACAAAAGGTCTCAAAACATTACCTGGTAGAAGGCGTGAACAGCGCTGATGAATAGACAAAGAGGAGACCAAGAAGGCGCCACTAACAAGTAACACTACCCAACTGTCACTCACCGATTTAAATGAAACCTTGCACACTCATGGAATACTAAAAAATATTGAACCCCTGTTTTTTTCCTCCGGAATCCAAAACAGACTTAGTGTGAACTTTATCAGATAATTCATAATGCATATTAGAGAATTTTTGAGGCTTTTGTCTGCGGAAAGGTACTGTAAATGTAAAACATTGTGACTGGTTTTGCTGTTTTTTTATCATATCGCCTTCGAGTCAGTAGAACGATAAAAATTATTCTTTCTATTATTATTCTATTTTTTTTTTGTGAATTAATCGCTAGGGCAAAGGTGTTCTACGATTTGACCTTGTTGTTCTCATTGCATATGCATCAAGCAAATATGTATTCAAGAGACAGAAAAGTCCATTGAACCTGATTTGTTAAACTTGTTGCTACCAAGTTGTATCATCAATCATTTTTCTGTGATAAGACAGAAACATAATCCTGAGATTGGTTACTACATTGGTTATATTTTACCAGATTGGAAGTTTTTTAATGTTTGGAAATAAACAAAAAGCAGGTGCTACATTAGAATTATTGTTATATGAGTATAGCAGTTTTCTATCATAAAATAATTTATCAAGGTGGTATATTTTGCGTGTAAAAAATGTATAATTTTTTCAATCCTTGAATTTAATTTGATATGGTCTTTCTATCGATAGCCTCTCTCATTCGAAACACTAATATTATACTTGGACTGGGGTATACCCTAAAAATAAGACAAATCATCATTCAACAAATTTGTGCTGTTGACACAATGCCAATGAAATAAAAAGAGAAAATATGAAATGGGATAAAAATGTAGGTGCTAAATGCTTTCTATAATATCCATTTTTTATATTTAATGCAGCAAACATAAATAAATAGAAAAATCACGCCAACCTGCAAGTATTATTTTGGTTTGCTAGTAAATAAAGTCCTTCAACTCCAACACGAATAAGAAGGTGCTTTGTTCAAAACTGTCACACACTTTTTTTAATTTGTTTTCTGGCGACTTTTGACGAACGTTTTTAATAACTTTTTGACATAATAATGAGAACATCTCCATTCTGTTAATATGCCTAAAAGGGGTTAAAGAAAGACAAAACTAAATAGTTTTTTTTTACCGATTTGGCACTGATCAAAGAATCTTCCTACTACTCTTCCAAGTATTTTAAACCAGAATTATAAAATATTAGTAACTGACAGAAAGGCTTAAAAAAAAATTTTTTTTTTCAAACTGTGTGTGCACAATACATTATTTATCAAAATTCTTCTTCAATAACAGGTGACTGCAACTGTTACGAAAATGATGATCAAAAACACTTTAATTGAAGATATACAGGGTGTTTCCTGAGTAATCTGAAAAACTGCAGGAAATAGTTCCTCAAGTGATTTCATGAAGAAAAGGTGATATAAAGTTTTTTTTGTTAGTGGCTTAGTTTTTGAGATACAGAGCGTTAGTTTTATTTTTTTACGTTTTGAAAATCTCTGGAGCAGTCTGAGCATATGAGATTGAAGTATTTGCTTCAGTTTCTTTATATTACTTAAGAAACACCCTGTACATACAGGGTATTCTTTTAGGCCAAGGAATCTCTGGTCTTATGTTGTACACTCAATTCCCCGGCCACCCTGAATATTATATATAAAAACTTTGAAATAAGTGAAAAATGATTATATGCATGATGAAGACCCTAATATCTATATAAGTATACTAATGATAAAGTATACAGGAATGACTATTTGCAAGACATCCAGTATAAGAAATTATATTAGAGAAATATGAATTTTTCTAAAGGAATAAATTTTTCCTTTTAAACTTTTAAAAATAAAAATTATCTTGTTCTAAATCGCATTATTTATATCTTTATTCTGTTATAGAATATTTTTCATGTTTTTTTTTTATTGCAATAGTTTAGTTATGAATTGTCATTCTTGTGAACCTTATAAACTTTATGGCTGCAACATTTTAAGTGAATAATGTTTGAAGAAAGATGTAAATGATAAATGATATATATAAAAACTTGTCTGGAAAATTTAGGTATATTAAGAACAAACTATAATTTGTTTTTCGTTGGGTGCAAGAAAAATCAGGAAAATGTTCATACAATTTTACGATTTTTCTTCAACTATAATAACCCCAGAATTTTACATATTTGTATAAGACTTATAAAGAATATGAATGTATGAATTTGTGAATAATACTTAATTACTAAATTACACTTGATTAATGGTTTATCAAAAACTCTGAATTGACAAGATCATGCCTCGTTGTTGTTTTGAATTATTCATTTGTAACTCCAACATTGTCTAGACTTGAGCGATTCAAATATACTTTAAAATCAAGTTGTAAATATTAAACGCCTCTTTTTTGCTCATTCAAAATCAGAGCGTATGGATTCATGTCTACTAAAGTTAACCATTTCATAGTATGAATAGGTGTTTTAAATTTATAATTTGAAATATGACTTCATGATATTTTACCATATAAATATGCACTTCCCATGTTACCTTATTATTCAATGTCAGTGGCTTCCATATCTCTTACAGGTTCAGTGAAATTGAGCTTTTGAATCTAGACAGTTACAGGATTTGCTCAAAACAATATTCATGAAATATATTATGTTTTCAATAACTCGTTGTTGTATTTGTACGGTTCATAGTGTTTTATGGAAAACTGTAGTTTTACGTCGTCACCATAAAAACTTACTTACCAATTAGTAAATTGGTAAAACTTGCGCGGTCAGTGGCGTACGTATGCACGGGCAAAAAACGCAAGGCACTATTAATAGAGGCCTTTCTAAATTAATGTTGCTGCATTTGGGACATCAGGTACACATGCCCTTTCCTTTAAAGTTTATAATTTAATAGTTCGCTGTTTTGCCTCTCTAATGACATTGATTGTAATACCATCATATCTAACTGTTTTATCAGGTTTTACCTTCACTATTACGTCAGAAATTTTCTATGTAGCAAAACTAAAAGGTTCTTGTATAAAATATACACAGAAATATTAAGGGCTCGTGATCCATTATTACTCCCATAAAAATAATGCGTGAAAGGGAAACAGTTGACACCAACAATATAGGAAAATATTGTGGGCATATAATAGGAAATTAGAACTACAGCAAATAGCATAGAGAAAGTATCAAAGTATTTTTTATTATACTAAAATTCGATTTTGGTAATTTACATCTTGTAAACTTGGTTTATTACGAAGGATAACTTTTAAGTTCATGTCCATTTTAGCAGAAATACTTTGATACATTATATATACCTGTTACTTGTTGTAATGTTCTAATTTTCTGCATATTATTTCTGCAAAACATGTTAGCATCAAGCCTTTCTGTCGCACATTATTTTTATGACAGTAAGAGTTTTGTACAGCCCTTGGTCAGTTAAAAAAAGGAGGAACATCATGTATACATATATCAGCCCGTATACTATTTTTGAAAATATATGAATTTGCTAAACATTCATGAATGTGAAAACAATATTGTACAGTATAATTTTTTTCATTGAAATGGTATATTCTATAGGGTGTCCCTGAAATGACTACACAATATTTAACCTCATTCCTTGGGCAAAAATAAGGCAATGTACAGTCCAACCATTATGTGTAAAGAATTCAGTGACTGGCACATGTAAGGATATCGGTCTTGAACAGGTGCACATTTTTTTGTTTTTGACGGGGTTAAGAATAGTATTATTACACCTTGACATGACGGGTACTTTGAAAATTTACTAAATCACAAGTCTACTACTTAGATCAGGATCACAAGAAAAACTTTGTTTCATATAAATAAACAACAGAATTGTAATAGCAATTAAGAAACGCGCACCAAATCCCAAGCCGTTGCACCGCACTGGAAGTGACACTATCTGTAAATAAAGAAAAGTAACATTATTACAACGAGCAAAAAAAGACAGCCATCGCAGCTGCGCCAGCTAGTGCCCAACTTTGCTTTATTCGTAAATCGTCTGTCACATCTAATATAGCCGCGGCGAATTATTAATCCAGTACCAGGAGCTTACCATTTGTCTTACGCACATCCGCAATATTACATAGTCAGTTCTACTATTTCCTTTTTTTAATTAGAACAACTATAAGTAACGTATAAATGTATTAATGTAAGTATTACCGAGTTATTCTAAAATGTAGACGATAAAAATTTAACATAGCAACGTTTTTCGATATTTGTTACGATTTGGTGGTTGTTGTACACAAAATGGTTGGACTTTAGGCAAACTTAATTATATTCAAAGCAATTATCTAGCAGCGAAACCAAACAACTTTGGATATAACTAAGTTTGTCTAGATTGGCTTATTTTTGCCCTAGGAGTTTGTGGTAAAGGGTTGTAAATTCATTTCAAAGACGTGTATGTTCAGAACCAACAATGTTTTTATTTATATTCGCACTTCTACACATGGACAATTCCAGAAATGGCCACATATGTATTTAGCCCGTTTCAGCCGAAAACGCCACTCCAGGTACATAGCTCTTCAGCGCCTCATAACTAATACTATTTGTGACAGAAAAATTTGACAGGGACATATTTTTGAAGTTTAAGACGTGCCCTTTCCGATGGTGTCCATGAAATTCCTCCAAAAAATTATTGATTATGAAAAAGAGTAGTTTTTTTTTTTAAATCACGATTTTTTGCACATTTTTTTAAAATCAAATTTTCAAGGGGGTTTCCGGTCTGCAATGGACCTGGAACCTCACTAACTGGTGGAATAAATGTTTGAACTTTAAGTATATGTGGTTTAAAGATCGATTTTTCTTATGCCTTATGCGTTCAAAATGGCGCCTGAACTGCAAAATTTTTGCATAAAAATTCAAGAATTTTTTAATTGGAAAATGATGCACTTTTACAAAAAATTGTCGAGAATAAAAGTCCCTAAAATCACTCAATGAATGCACTAGAATTTTTTCAAAATATTTTGAGCAATTTTTTCGACTTTGCAAATAGTCAATTTTTGCAAAATTTTAAAAATTGCTAAAAAAATCTGAAAACATTCCAGTGCATTGTTTGTTTGATTTTAAGAACTTTTTATTCTTGACAATTTATAGTAAAAATGCATTGTTTTCGAGAAAAACATTTCTAAACATCAAATCAAATCAAAATAGTATCGAAGTTTAGAATTTTTTTTTGTCGAAAACAATGCATTTTTACAATGAATTGTCAAGAATAAAAAGTTCTTAAAATCATCCAAAGAATGCACTGGAATTTTCAGAATTTTCAAGCGATTTTTTAAATTTTGCAAAAATTGATTATTTGCAAAATCCAAAGTTGCTCAAAAATTCCAGTGCATTCTTTAAGTGATTTTAAGAACTTTTTATTCTTGATAATTTTTTGTAAGATGCATCATTTTCCAATAAAAAAATCTTGAATTTTTACGCAAAAATTTTGCAGTTCTGGCGCCATTTTGAACGCATAAGGGAAAAAAATCGATCTTTAAACCACGTATACTTGAAGTTCAAACATTTATTCCACCCAAGTTAGTGAGGTTTCAGGTCCATTGCAGACCGGAAACCCGTTGAAAATTTGATTAAAAACAAATGTGCAAAAAAAAACGTGTTTTTTTGTAAACTACTTTTTTTTCATAATTAATAATTTTTTTAAACTTTAAAAATATGTCCTTGTCAAATTTTTGTGTCGCAAATAGTATTAGTTATGAAGCGCTGAAGAGCGATGTATCGGGAGTGGCGTTTTCGGCCGAAACGAAGTTAGTAAGAACAATAATTTAAGCATTTTGAAATGTGTATTTAAACCATACATTCGTCCCTTTCTGTTGTCAAATGTACAAGGTGAATACGCTTTACATCACCATTAGGAGTAAAAAATTAATGAAAACAACATCGGTAAACTGCTCAAACATACCGTCTGTTCCTCACCAGGTGCGAACATCAACGCCCAAACGGACGAGACCCAGGAGACGGCCCTGACGCTGGCCTGCTGCGGCGGCTTCACGGAAGTGGCCGACATCCTCCTCAAGGGAGGCGCCGACATAGAGCTGGGCGCCTCGACGCCCCTCATGGAGGCCGCGCAGGAGGGCCACCTCGACCTAGTGCGCTTCCTGCTCGAGAACGGCGCCAACGTGCACGCCCAGACTCAGACGGGCGACACGGCCCTGACGTACGCGTGCGAGAACGGCCACACAGACGTCGCCGACCTCCTGCTGCAGTACGGCGCCGACCTGGAGCACGAGTCGGAGGGAGGGCGGACGCCGCTGATGAAGGCCTGCAGGGCGGGGCACATGTGCACCGTGCAGTTCCTCATATCCAAGGGGGGGGCGAACGTCAGGCGGCAGACCACCAACAACGATCACACGCCCCTGTCGTTGGCCTGCGCCGGGGGCCACCTGCCCGTCGTGGAGCTGCTCCTGAGCCACAACGCCGACCCGAACCACAAGCTGAAGGACAACTCGACCATGCTCATAGAGGCGGCCAAGGGCGGCCACACCAACGTGGTGCAACTGCTGCTCGACTATCCCCACTCCATGCAGCCGATGATGCTGAACCAGCACCAACAGGGTGCCACGGCGGCTACCAATCTGTCGATGCTTCCGGGGCAGGTTGGTAGCCGGGACTCGCCGCTGCCCCCTGGAACGATGCCTCCCAACTTGCCGCCCCAGCCAGTCAACTTCTTTCAGCCGCCCTCAGGTGAGTGTCGCGGTTTATCGCGGCATTTTACACAAAAAACTTTTTTTTGTGTGCAATAACAAGTGGAATGACGACAAAAACCACAGACAGAGTAGATCAAGCGCGGCCTCATCATCATGTATAAAAACAAATGAAGCCCAATTCTCGGTTTGTGACGCGTGGAAGGAAACACAAGCCCCGACTCCTTTGACAGGGATGCATTCAGAAAAATTGCTTTATTTAATTTAAGGGGTAACACCACCTTGTGGGGTCAAAATCAAGGCTCATTTTCTCGAACTTATTGTAGAAAGGAAGAACAGTTTATTGAAAGTCGGTTTTTTAGACATCATTACACATCTCTTAAAGTACACAAAAAATATTTTTTTTAAAGTCATTTAAAAACAAAGTGGCGGCACAACAGCTCTGGGAATTAAACACCTTTTATATACATTTATTTCAAATAAACAATTAAAGTACGCAAATTAGCCAATAGTGTTTAGATTATGTACTTTACAAGAGTTCACAGTGTTACCGCTATTCAATAGCGACACGATCAAGGACACAAAAACTGTAAGCCTACTCTGGAAATACGAAAGTATATGAAACAGAAGACATATACAGTGTTTAACACGTTGAGTGCGGAGCACAACCTTCATTTCAACCGTGGGGTACGGATATTTTTTTTCCCCTCTTCTAAAATCGTTTTGATGACCTCTATAATGAAGGATAAATATAAAAAATTTATATATTAGGGTTGTAGCCCGGGCTAACAACCTTACTCCGAGTTCGTCCAGTCCACCACCACCACCGAGTCCACCAGTCCCTAGCAGTTAGAAATTGTGATGCTAGGGTTGCCAAGGACTGTGTTAGCTTGGGCTAACACACTTACCCCAGAGTGAGTTACGTTTGTTAGCCCCTGCTAACATCCGCACTCAACATGTTAATAATTACATTTTTACTTTCTTAATGAAAGAAATGCTGCTTTCATCTCCTAAAGTACAACTTTAATACATGTAACTCCTTTAAGAAGCGTTTTACAAATAAAAATGTAATGTAATGTAAATGAAATAATTTGTGGGTAAATGCTTAGAGGTGGGTTGTAAAAACAAAACTGAATGTGAACATAATCTGAATTAAAGCATTTCTTTCTTATTGTGAATAAAAAAGTAATTTAACAAATTAAGATTACGGTTTATGTGTTTACAGTATCATGTTGCTACTGAATAGCAGTAAAATTGTGAAGTTAAAGTACATAATTTAAAAACAATTGACTAATCTGCAGTACATTATTAGTCTCTTTAAAATAAATATGTATATATTGTATAATTTGAATCCAACCCTGTTTAAGCAGTGGGAACTTGTGTTGTCCTCCACACATCTCGACTCCATATTTTGGATGGACCATCTCTTGTTCTCATATAAAAGATACGACCAAATTTTTTTTTTTCAAATTCACCAAGTGACCGATGCAGAATTGAGAGAAAAGTAGAAAAAAAAGAGGTTTTTCCTTTTTTTATGAAGATTACACAATGTTTAAAAATAAAAATCTTGCTCCTTTAATTTTTTTCAAAACTTTGAATAATCGTCCCGAAAAAAACGCTCGATGGATCGATCTGCAGATTTACAGGGCTATTGGGGGTGCATTGACGTGTAAGAATTCCTAAAATTTCTAGCCTCCCCAGCAATATTTGCTAAGATGCAATTGATTTACCAAAACAAGAGAAAAAGTCACTTTTTTCAACTCTGTTCAAGTCGATATTGAAGGTGGAATTTTTTTTTTTACAGGATTTTATAGTAAATTTATTCCAGTTTCCCAAACTGCCCTTCAATTTCCTGTAAGATCATTGGTTGCTGAGATATCGATGGTTGAAGACAAAAGGGTCCTTTTTCGTTCAATTTCGGATATCTCCGCAACAAATGGACGTAGCAATCAATTAAAAAAAGGAAATTGAAGCTGAATAAACAGGCTATCTGGTCCATATGGTCGTTTAACCAAAAAAAATGTTTCCGAGCCCGTGGAGCAAGAAAATAAAGGCTAAAAATTTGGAAAAAAAAATTTCGCGCTATTTCTTCGGATTGCGTTAAAACCGTGGCTTCTAAAAAATTTTAACCTACAGATCCGAAAACTAGATTCTTGAAGTTTCAAAACGCTTTTTTTAATTCGCGAATTGACCATTTTTCACTTAGATACAGGCCGTCAAAAACCGGAGGAAAACTTAGATTTTTTTGCTCCCGTAATTTTTGTGAGTAGCTTATAATGGCTACCGATTTCAATTCCTTCTTCTTTGTACCTTTAGCCGCAGTCCTCCAAGAAGTCCCCCGAAGCCGTGCGCATAGTCCAGCAGGAGGATCCCGGCAACCCCGCGATAGACGTCAATTCCAAGCAGCAGGTCCAAGCCCAAACGAATCGAACGACGACTGACGCGCAGAAGATCTCCGGTAGCCGAAAGCCGCTCCTGCCGAAGAGCCGGTCGACGGGCGCCGTCTTCGACGGCAACCTCACCTCGGCGGAGGCGCAGCAGGTGCGAACGCAGCCCTTGAGCGACTTCGATGAGGACGTGTTCGGGGGCGAACGCAGCTATGGACTTCCTGAAGCAGGACGAGTCCAACAGTACCCTGATAGACTTCATCAAGAACCGCAAGAAGCAGTACAACAACAACACGGACGAGGGCACCACGCAGAAGCAGCAGATACTGGCAGAGTTGCAGGCAAGTGTCGGAATGTATGAGCCTTTTTCCTCGGAAGATTTAAAAGATCCGCTAGGGGCAGCATCGGTGTGGGGGTACAAATGTTTTGAATTCTCTATTGACAACGACATAAAACGTACTCGATTAAAATGGAATTAACGGAAGGTGATGTACCTGGGGCGAAATTAAAATTTGCAAAAGTACAAGATCATCTTGTCCGGGACTTAAAAAGATGGCTTGCATGTCGTAAACTGCGCGAATTAAATAGGAAAACGTGGAGTAAAAAAATTTTTTCGACTCATTTGCAGAGAGACGGTGTTTCGCCGGTCCTACTAATTATGATGGCCCTGGGGGCGGCGCGCTACAAAAAACGTCTTCCAAAAGGTTCAAAGTAACCGATCGCATCGATTTTCGCCGCCGAAAACTCGAATCTGCTTCTAAACGAACGTTCGGTCTAGAACCTCTCTCTAGAGCTATCGAAATGTACCCCCCCCCCCACCACCGGTGCTGCCCCTGGCGGTTTTTTTTTAAGTCTTTCGAGGAAAAAGGCTCATTGTAGTGCCGCGAAAATTAGAAATTACTTTTGCATTCATCGACGTCTTTACATTACATGTTTTTTCACTTCCAGCAAGTTGAAAGAGATCTTCACGGGAAAACGCAAACGCATAATCACGTTTTTCAGTACGCTATCCAGGAACAGTGTCCCTCTTCGACCAGCGCTACACTGCCTCATATGTTGAACATCGACATAGCTATGCAGCAACAGAAACGACAAGGTAAGTTTACTTCAGTTTCCAGTGCATCGGTTTGGATCTGCTTTTCTTAGATATTTGTCCCTTATAGTTTTTTTTTTTTAACATATTACTGGTGTCATCATGCCAAGTACTGTAGTTGCTAAAATTTAAAATAAGTTTTTTAATAGAATTCAGTTGAATAGTTGTACATAGAAAGCAAAACAGTGAAGTGTAAAACCCTCATTCTTTTGTTTTATGCATAAAATTAGATAAGTTTAAAGTATCTTCAGTGTAAATTATAATTTTATAATACTGTTACAATTGCCAAAAATCTATAGTAGGAGTAGCGGTTTGTGCTAAAAAAAAAGGAGGTTGCAAATGAATACTTAGGAGAAATATGACGCAACTGAAAATTTTTCAAGGGCAAATCCGAAATTTTTAGGCTTAAAAATATTTAAATAGACATCTAAAAAAACGGCATCAAACCTGGCTATGAACGAGAGAGATAGAAGCAGCGGTCATGCCGCAGTTTTTAGGTTATGTCAAACTTTCATCAATGGACTGTCACCATTGTAAAATAAACAATGGCTGTCATATAATGTGACAGCTTTGACAATTAAATAAGGTTATAAATATAAGATAGAAAATATTTTTTTTTTTACTTGGTATTCAGTTATTCATGACAATGATAAGCAGGGAAAACAAAAAAGCACATTTTTTTATATTACAACCACGAATCCATGTCTCGATTAAATTTTCTATTACATCGTTTTTACAAAACAAATTAAATTGTGGATAGGTCTCCCAAGCCTTTTCGTTTCAGCTTTGTCTGACAAAGGCTACAGAACGATTCTGCTATGAAACTTTCCAAGTATTCATTCTTATTTACGATGAAACCACTCACACGCCCACAAGCGATACTCTCTACGCCGCGGCGGAACGCCAATTGACTGAAAGATGTCGCGTGTTTTTAAATAACGCAAACTGCTCCAGCGGTTTGAGTTAGTGTAACAAACTCAAACCAAAATAGCTGCACTTGGAATGCAAATTGGATATTTACGTAAGAAAATTATTTGCTAACGCGCAGGCGTGTATATATAAAACGTAGTTTGTTTTCGACCATGCAAACCTTTGATAAAGCAATGTCACTTCTGTTGATTCCTAAGCGGGTGGAATAGTACAGTCAGTGTTGTTGTTAATTACGATGTATGTATAAGACGAGTAGCAACAAATATGTAGGTACCGTTCACCCAGGATAATTCTGCCCACGAAATGTGCACAGAGAACATAGTACAAGGTAGTACGATCATACCCGATAGATATAAGAGATATCCGCAAACAGACAATAACAGACTGTACTTGTCAAAGCGTTCCCGACTGAAGCTACAAAAGAAATTTAAGGTTTTGTGTAATGCGGCCAAGGGCAAATCTACTGTTGCTTCACTGTATGTTGTCACAAATGAACTATGTATTTTATTACGACTGAAGTTTAAAAAAATTAAAATGGCGTTTTTTATGATTTTTTTAGAAGTTGCGCAACCCGCAAACTTTAGCACCAGCCGCCACTGCACAATAGTAAAAAAATGTACATCTCAAATTTAAAAAACAGTTAGACATTCTTGTTTTGATGCATGTTCTATAGTTTAGTTTCATTAGTTTGACATTTGATCACATTTTTTTATGCATAGTCCCTTAGCGAATTGGGACATCAAGTCAAACATATTTTACTTTATAGATAGAATGAATGTAAAAAATGTCATCGCTTTTATAGTCATTATTTTGCATGACAAATAGTATAACCTTAATTTTCTATTTTCCACAGTAACAAACTTAATTTTCATTGTCATAATCAATTGCTCTAAAAAATTGTATAAAAAAATGTATTTAAGATAAAAATAAAAAACATACCTATTTAACAAAATTGGATTTGAATTATTACATTGTCATGCCATTACTTTTTGTTTCTTGTAAAAATGAACAACTTTTTTATCTTAATTTGTTTCCACTCTTAAAAAGAATGAGGTTATACGATTTGTTAGCATGTCAGCATTATTTTACGTTTTGCCAATTTTAGCATAGTTTTCTAGTTTTTCCACGTCAAGCATGCTACCTCATAGAGAGCAACCTCGGTCTTGCCTCTGCATGCCTCCTGCACTATCCAACTCCACTCTCCATCCTCCATACATTCCCGACCAAAAAAATTGTGGCTAAGGTTTCTGATAGGCTGCCTATTATTGTCAGGGCTGGGTACAGGCATGCTGTCGGGTGGTACGATCTTTCCCGGACAAAATCTACAAGTCCACAATGCTTTCTACACAGGAGGCACGACTTGTCTTCAGTCTCCAACGCCAAAACTATCCGTAGCCGGAGACACTACTGCAGCATACACGCAGCAGAACCAGACGCAACAGCCGGCGTTCTATTTTGCGCCCCTACCCACCTCCGTAGCCGTGTCATTATCCACTGCCACCACCAGCGCCACGCCTACTGTCACATCCGTGACCGCAGTCACCACCAACCAGCCCATCAAGTTTCAGAGCGTTACCTCCCATGCTGAAGTCAGTCAGGTTAGTTGTGTAGTTTCCTCTTGTTTAGTTGGTTTAGTGGGTTCTTGGTCCTCTAAATAGTCTAAATTAGTAGCGATTCCCAAACCCGTACAATTCATTTTTATATGTAGAACACAGCAATAAGTGATCGTCCTAAGGCTAAGCCAGTCTCGAAGAAGGAAGGCAAGAACGTCCGTAAACAGCAGCAGCAACAAGCGACGTCTCAGCAACACCCAATTCAACCTCAGGCGCAAACTTTCCAACCTAACCTCTACGGACAACAACCGACTCAGATCTTCGGTCCGCTGCAGTTGCAGCAGCCGCAGCAGCTGCAGGCCCAACCGCAGCAGTTCCAACAGCAGACCGAGGCTAAAACCATCACGCAGCAGGAGATTTTAAATGTGCAAGGTTGGTTTCCTTAGTTGGTTTCAGTCGTACACAGAATTCATGCGTCAAACAGTGTAATATTTCAAACAGTAATAATCTTTTGTGATGGTCAAGTCTTAGATGATCTCTGCCTCTGTACTCTTCTCCGTATTGTCTTGTATTTTTTTTTTGAATTCTACTGCATACTCTTACGTTAAAATTGGCTGACGTCAACGACTAATTTTCTTGTTATAAATTAGAGTTTGTTTTAGGTTTAGACTTAGATTCCTTAGACCAAGACCAGCTGGTACTGAAGGAGGATAACCATGAAAACCTGTTAACTGCATCTATCCTGCAACAGTTCCATAACACATCTATACCGGCTATTAGGGCCGCTTTCGTTGGTTCACCTGTAAGTACCTTATCTTTTCAAAAGTATATTTTTTATTTTTTTGAAATTGGACGAACTTGTTTTGATAAACGTTTTTCGATGTTGCTGATCACACTTTCTTTTTTTTTTTTTTTTTTTTTTTTTTTTTTTTTTTTTTTTTTTTTTTTTTTTTTTTTTTTTTTTTTTTTTTTTTTTTTTTTTTTTTTTTTTTTTTTTTATTTTTTTTTTTTTTTTTTTTTTTTTTTTTTTTTTTTATTTTTTTTTTTTTTTTTTTTTTTTTAATATTATTTTTTTTTTTTTTTTTTTTTTTTTTTTTTTTTTTTTTTTTTTTTTTTTTTTTTTTTTTTTTTTTTTTTTTTTTTTTTTTTTTTTTTTTTTTTTTTTTTTTTTTTTTTTTTTTTTTTTTTTTTTTTTTTTTTTTTTTTTTTTTTTTTTTTTTTTTTT
This sequence comes from Aromia moschata, assembly GCA_029963805.1. Lineage (NCBI taxonomy): Eukaryota > Metazoa > Arthropoda > Insecta > Coleoptera > Cerambycidae > Aromia > Aromia moschata. Next base: position 963,209 of record JAPWTK010000041.1, read on the forward strand.
TTTTTTTTTTTTTTTTTTTTTTTTTTTTTTTTTTTTTTTTTTTATTTTTTTTTTTTTTTTTTTTTTTTTTTTTTTTTTTTTTTTTTTTTTTTTTTTTTTTTTTTTTTTTTTTTTTTTTTTTTTTTTTTTTTTTTTTTTTTTTTTTTTTTTTTTTTTTTTTTTTTTTTTTTTTTTTTTTTTTTTTTTTTTATTACACACAACCCCTATTTTTCTCTCTTCGGGAGTGGCAAATCAGAAAAATATCTCTTGAAATCGGATTGGAGATACAAAAATCCTTGCACACAAAATGTGGAATGGATTGGTAAGGGTTTAAAAAAGAACTTAAAAATTCACCCCCAACCCCCATTTTCACTCTTCGGTGGTGGTAGATCCAAAAAAATCCTTCTGAATCAATTCAGTGACAAAAAATTATATACTAAATATTTTATGGTTTCATAAATTATTCGAGGGTATCAGTTTTGGCATGAACAGTGGCAAAAACTGTACCAGTTATCCGATTAATATTATAAATGGAATTCCTTTGTACAAAAGTGGCCATTTTGCTAAAAAAATGTTTTCCTGAGGTAAATACTGATAAACAAAATTAATCATAATTATGCAACACCAACTCATATCTTGTATCATTTATCGTTACCCTGTATTTTTTTAATAGCAAAAGACAAGATTGGAGCTATACGATCACACCCAAGAGGGCAATAAGGTTACCAAATTAGAGCTATCCGAGAAAGACTTTTCCTCAGTCGAAGATGTCGTCCAAACCCTTGAATCCTTCAATACGACCGAGGTCAGTGAACAGAGTCTCTCCCAACATAACTTACAGGTAAATACTATGGTTGCCTCATGGACATTAAACGTTAATTTATCATTATTTTCTGTCTAGGTTCAACCGTACCCCAGTGCATTAGATGAGTCGATGATAGCCTCCTGACGGCACAACAGGACCTTTCCTCGCAAGCAGACTTGTCCCGTGTTGAATATTTCGCCGTTCCCAGCAATGGCACTCAGGTGCCGGTGCACGCCCTGTATCCGTACGAGCATTACCTTGGAGCCGGGTTGAAGCAGGATCAGTTATTCCAGGCCGGCTTCCAAGCTGGTTACAGCCTCATGCAGCAGCAGCTGGGTAAGTAGGGAGATTTTGGTGATGGCTGAAGTTTTTCTTTCTTTTTTGTTGGTAGTTTTCATCACAAAATATAAAGTTTGGATAAACTTTAAAATAGTGTCTGCAAATCCAGAGTTCTAAATCCAAATATGTACATAGGTGGTTTTGAAAATCTATTTAGCACTCTAGTCTATTGTGGCACTGGGTGTCATTTCTTTTGGTTCGTCTCATTATCTAATTTCCACAACATTGGCTTTCTTCGAGATCTAAAGGTCTCTACTCATTTTTGTAGTTGAAGAAAAAACCCTATCCTGGCACATATTAAGAGTTCCACAACAAGTCCTGAGCATTTGGTCGTTGTAAGCAGGTCTCTCCATGTGGGGTGACTCATAAAGCCTTCCTGAGGATGCTCGAACCTTTTTCGGTTCATGAAAATTCCCCATTGGGTAGGCGTAAACTTCCCTTGCACTTGTGTGAAATGACAATCGAGAAATTCGTGAGAGACGCTCAATGCCCACGACAAGTGTTCTTTGCTATATGGACGCATGAACTCTCGACTGGACCAGCACCTGCAAGATAGGCCACCCAAAATAACTGGTCTCTGCAAAATTAGAGGAAACAAGGGCTGTTTTGGTGGCCTACCTTGCAGGTGGTGGCCTAGTTGAAAATGTATGCCCCAAGTAGCAAAGAACACTTGTTGGTTCACACATCTCTCGGTTGTTGGTTCACACAAGTGCAAACATCTATCCAACGAGCCCTCTTTCAGAAATATTTGGAGGTGGTCAAAGAAAGATTGTCATGGGACCAAAAAGACGAATTGAAAGAGACGAACGACTCAGGATGTGCCGAAAAGGGTTCGGGCATTCTCGGGAAGGCTTTCTGAGTGAGGCAAATTTGCAGGGGGTGGGTTAGTGGTGGAATTTCATTTTGGCGCTCAACTGGCTCTCCGCAGTGGGTTCAGTCAACTTTGAGAGCCTTCAAGCGATGCCAGGACATGAATTTGAGGGCAAACGACGCCCCACACTGCCTCCAACAGTGCAGGAATCAGTGGGGGTGGGTGGGGGGATTGTTGCAGGAGTGCAAATAATTTTGTGCATCTTATATATCTATTAAAGTGTAAACTTTCTCGAAATGAGGTTTTTTACCCGTCTCGAAGTTTATCCAAGCTGCCCTCATCCGCTGGTGTTCACTTTACCTCTAACCTACTTACAGCATGCCCGAATGCAAGTGCTAGCGACACTCTAACCACCACCACGGTTGTACCGACAACAGTCGGCGCCGTGCCAGGGACGTCGACCCAACAATACATAACGCCTCAGCAGCAGCCCGTCTGCACCCCGGTGCAGGCTCCTTGTAGCCACGTCACCGCCGCCGCCCCCATACAGCAGTCCCATCACTGCCAAATGCCCTGCAGCCAGCACCAGCAGATGCCTCAGACCCACCTGCAGCAGCAGCAGCAGCAGCAGGCCACGCATCAGGTCCAGGCCGCCACGCAAACTCGCAGACCACGCAGTCCGTCAATAACGATGCTAAAAAAGTCACAAAAGCTAATGCCGAGGGCGTTAAATTCAAAAGGGCAGGGTGCTTCGGCACCAGAATCAGGCGCAGCAGGGCAACAATTTCCAACAAAACCAGAACTACCAGATAGACCATAATTCTGGTGAGTGGATTTAATTTTTTCGTTTGTTTTGACGGTCGCGTTCGTGGCCAGTTAGATTGAAGACTGACGCCGAGGGCAGAGAAATTAGGTTCGACACGTCGGCGATGAAACGTTTGGAATCGTGGAATAGAGGTTTTTTGCTTTCTTTAAATAAATCGATGGGAAGAGATGCATTATTAGAATAATATCTTTCAATTAACCTTGATATAAACAGTGTTGTAAAATTTGTTTCATCTTATTATGTAAGTTTTCCTTACAAGTTAAATATTTTCGTACCTTCTAAGAAATTATTAAAGTTTGATTATGAAACCAAAATTAAATGTAACTTCTGATACGACTTGTATCACATACATATACAATATTCCGCTATTTGGACTAAAATTTTACAACACTGCATAGAAGAAATCGAGTTTGGTAACTACAATAACATCAGTAATGGTGCGAGCTTGCCCCCATTAACTTAACAATAACCTCATTTTCACGCGTCGCTTTCTATACAACTTCCATTCTGACGGTGCCTTTCTTCCAGCCATCACCCAGTACAGCGGCGCCAACCAGCAGCAGTGCGCGAACACCGTCATATCCCCCTGCATGGATGTTGACTCCGAGACCGAGAGCAACCACGACACCGCTCTGACCCTGGCTTGTGCCGGCGGCCACGAGGAACTCGTGGAGCTCCTGATCAGCAGGGGAGCCGATATAGAGCACAGGGACAAGAAGGGCTTCACTCCGCTTATTCTGGCGGCCACGGCCGGCCACGAAAAAGTCGTGGAGATCCTGCTGAACCACAATGCCGACATAGAGGCGCAGTCGGAGAGAACAAAAGACACCCCGCTCAGTCTCGCCTGCTCGGGAGGTAGGTACGAGGTTGTCGAGCTGCTGTTGACCAGGAACGCCAACAAGGAGCACAGGAACGTGTCCGATTACACTCCGCTCAGCCTGGCCGCCTCCGGAGGATACGTCAACATCATCAAGCTCCTCCTGAACCACGGGGCGGAGATAAATTCCCGTACCGGATCTAAGCTGGGTATCTCACCGCTCATGTTGGCCGCCATGAACGGTCATACGGCGGCAGTCAAGCTGCTGCTGGACATGGGCAGTGACATCAATGCTCAGATCGAAACCAACAGGAACACTGCGCTCACTTTGGCGTGTTTCCAAGGAAGGCACGAGGTCGTTAGCCTACTTCTGGATAGGAAGGCCAACGTGGAACACCGAGCAAAGGTAAGTAGAAACAAATGGTACAGTGCGGAAGTGTAGGATAGAAATTTTCAGAATGTCAAATGATTAACCCTTTGCGGTATGGTGGCACCGTACAGTGCCACCTTTTTAGTATAGTGCCACCTTTTTAGTATGCCACCAATAGTTTTTTGCGATTTTGAAGTAGTTTGAATTCGATTTAACCGATGTTTTTTGTATTTTTATGATCATGGGATGTTACAGAATTAAAATTCATGCACAAAGGTGTGAATTTGTTTGTTAATTTATTTATATTAATTAACAAATTTAAAAAAAACAAACCTTTTTTTAACAAAAATTCATTATTGGAGAAATTTTTTAGCATAATCGTGCGAAAAAAAATTATACAGAGGTTTTCGGGGTCGCTGATTACAAATCTGCCGTCAAAATTTATGTATTAAAAATGACGCATCCAAGATGGCGAACAAAAATTTCAAATATCACCGTATTTCATAAAAAAATTATTATTCAATGGTTTTTGGGGTCGCTAATTACAGAATCTGACTAGATTTTGAAAATTCAAAATGGCGGATCCAAGATGGCGGACAAAAATTCCAAATATCACTGGATTTCATAAAAAAAAACTATTTTGCGATGGTTTTTGGAGTGGCTGGAGTAATTTAGAAATTCAAAATGGCATATCCAAGATGGCAGAAAAAATTTCCGAACATCACCGGATTTCATTAAAAATATCATATTATGGTTTTCGGGGTCGCTGATTACGAATCTAACTTCAAATGTTGAAAATTCAAAATGGTGGGTCCAAGATGGCGGACGAAAATTTGAAATACAATCAGATTTCATTGAATGTTACTATATAGGGGTTTACAGAATTGCTGGTTACGGATCTGACCTCAAATTTTGAAAATTAAAAATGGCGGATCCAAAAATATCTTTCTCATACTTTCAAGTTGACCGCAATCCTTTTGTAGGAATAAAATCGGTAATTACATATAATTCGGCACCATAACCAATTCGAGATTACTAATTCTGACAGCTCCATATGTAAACTTTGGAATGAATCCAGTAGTAAATTTCAATTTTAGGCTACCATTTTTGAAAAAACTTCCTGAAATTCAGTAATATTTCAAATATTTAGTCATCATATTGGATCCACCATTTGGAATTTTTAAAATCTAAGCAGGTTGGTAATCAGCGAGTAAATTCTCTGTGTATCAATTATTTTCAATGAAATCCGGTATTATTTGAAATTTTTTTCTGCCATCGTGGATCCGTCATTTTGAATTTCTAAATTCTGAGGTCAGATTCGTAATCAGCGACCCCGAAAACCCCTGAAAACCAATTTTTATGAGAAACCGATTATATAAAAAAAGTATGCCGCAAAGGGTTAAGTATTCTGTATATGATGATAAATTACTATGAAAAAAAAAAGTGTGAATGTATATAATGTTACAGGCTACCTGTATAACTCGCGTGAACTACTTTGGCGCCATCTGAGCGACAAAAATTATAAACTTTTAGATGATCTCTACTACATCTGTATCAAAGTTAATTATTTGTGGAAAATGGTAATGATTGTTCAGTGTGGTTTTTAACTGATCAAAAACGGTAATCTAAGATGGAGTGTCTAAGGTTATAGAAAAAAAAGGAATAATTTGAGGTTAGTGGAGGCATTTGTTGACAGAGTGGTGACACATTCGTTCACACAATTAATCCACTCAAGAGTTCGTGATTCTTCCCCTCATAATTTTTACAACAACAGTGCATCTCCTCCGTTCATATTTCACAGTTGATGACAGATTATCTAACAGTTGCGAATAATATCTAGCAGATGGCGCTGCCGGCGTTATGCAGGTGGCCCATAAAATATGCATATCACATCGTTTATCTTCACACTATACCGCACTCTTGACTGATCCGTTCCAGACTGGACTCACGCCGCTCATGGAAGCCGCCAGCGGCGGTTACGTGACGTGGGGCGGGTCCTCCTAAAAGCGCCGATGTCAACGCGCTACCCCTGTCCCTTCTTCTCGCGACACGGCGCTCACCATCGCCGCCGACAAGGGCCACGTGCGCTTCGTGGAGCTGCTGCTCTGCCGCGCGCTCAGGTCGAGGTCAAGAACAAGAAGGGCAACTCGTGCCGTTGTGGCTTGCCGCCAACGGCGGCCACTTGCCCGTCGTCGAGCTGCTGTACAACGTCAACGCCGACATCGACTCGCAGGACAACAGGAAGGTCTCCTGTCTGATGGCCGCGTTCCGCAAGGGCCACGTGAAGGTCGTCAAGTGGATGGTGCACCACGTTGACAGCAGTTCCCCAGCCGACCAGGAGATGATGCGCTACAACGCCACTGTCAGCGACAAGGAGTTGCTGGAGAAGTGCCACGAAGTGCGTCAAGATCATACGCGCCGCCAAGGAGACCCAGGCGGCCAAGGCCAACAAGAACGCCTCCATACTGCTGGAGGAGCTCGAGTCGGAGAAGACGCGCGAGGAGTCGAAGAGGCTGGCGGCGGCCAGGCGGCGAGAGCGGAAGAAGAAGAAGAAACTCGAGAAGAAGGAGGAAAGAGGAAGCTGTTGGAAGAGAACAAGAAGAACGAGAACTACTGACGAGAAGCAGGAGAAACAGCAGAGCATCGAGGAGGAGAAAGCAGAAGAAGATGGTAAGTGCACCCTTTTAATGATTAAAAAAATCTACAAACATTAATATATTGTGTTATCTCCTTGGGACTACCATATTTTTTAATAGTAAATGTCAACTTTTCAGATAAGTCGCGAGTTCAATTAACATACCATTTTCTAATTTACAGCATTGTGTAAATCGATGATCATAAATTGATCTGTTTCTTATAGTTTTGACAGACATTTTCACATTAATAAGAAAAAAATTACATTCTTTGTTTTCCAAGATAAAATATTAAAATTTTAGAATTGGACATTAGACATAAATTTAAATTTATTGATATTGTCTTGATTAAATAGGCCCCTTGCTTCCAGATAACGTTCCCAAGTAAATCCCGCCATCCGTAACGGCGACGCGAACGACAAAGGAAGAGGGCGACAGCGGCATAGACGCCAACAGCCAGGGCAGTTGCTCCAGCGCCGACCTCAAGTCCAAGGAGAAGCGCAAGAGAAGAAGAAGAAGAAGTCGAATACCACCCTGAAGAGTGGCGATCTCCATAACCGTTTCTAGCAAGGCGGAGCTCGAGCAAGCGAGCGACCACCACGACGCCTCCGACAAAGGCGACAAGAGCGACAAGGGCCAGGACGCCAAGAACAAGAACCTCAACATCAGGAAGGGTCTCATCTTCGAGGGCGACCAAGTCACCGGCCGAGCGGGACGATTTCCCGAGGCCACCGGCAACGAGGTGTACGTCTCCAGCAAAAGTCGAAGCAGAGCTACGACGATGCCGCCCCGCCTCCTCGAAGAGCTCCACCAGCCCCAAGCAGTCGAACAAGCGAGAGGAGGGCTGGAAGGAGGTGGTCAGGAAGAGCTCCGTGCAGACGGTGTCAGCGTCCGAGTCTGGCGTGAAGAAGGTCTCCGTACCTCTGAACGCCATCTCCAGGGTGATAGGGAAGAGGGGGCAGTAACATCAACGCCATCAGGGCGCCACCGGTGCTCACATTGAAGTGGAGAAGCAGAGCAAAGGCCAAGGAGAGAGAATTATTACATATAAAGTGAGTTTTCCATTTATTTTGTTCTTATATCCAGTTAAATTTCTTACATGGTCATATTCTTTTATTTAGCTTGAATTTTTAAAATGAGCATATTTATAACCTGTTGTTTCCATCGTATCATGCTTCGTGATATCACCCTATAGTGCATTTTGGTGGGACCAGACAAATTTTGGAGGTCCGACAAGGTCGGCAACTCCCGAATATCCTTACTAAAGCACTGTAACTGTAAAACCGTTAATGAAGCGGGAAATATTCTTCATGCTTCGTCATTCGCATATCAAAAACAACAGATGATCATGATGAGATCTTGTTGCTGTGACATATTTGATGTCAACTGATGAAGAACGAGGAGTGTCAGTTATACCCAGACAAAGGAAGTGGCAGAAACCATACTGTGGCATTACAAACTTAACGGTTTTGCCATTAGAGTGTTTTGGGAAGGACATATGGTAGTTGCCGACCTTGTCGGACCTCCGAAATTTTGTCTGGTCCCATTAAAACACGCTGAGAAGACGATACTGTAAGGATAAAGCCACAGTAAGTTCTTGTGGTCGACATATAACCCATGATTAGCCGTCCGACTTTTTATGAGATCCGATAAGATCGAAATCCGGATCTGAGGCTGTTGACATGCAAATGACGAAGAACGAGAAATCTTTCTCGCCCCAATTTATTATTTGTTATTGTTATAATCCAAAATGATGTTAATAAGACTGCATAAATATATTCATCCTGTACAACTTGAACCATAAGGATTCTACTCCCGCTGCAATTTTATTTAATGTGGTATCTTCTTTAAAACAGGGGTTCTGCCGAAGCTACCAAACAAGCTCATAATCTGATAGCTACTCTCATCAAAGATCCAGATGTAGATATTTTGTCGATGTTGCCAAAGACAAATAAAACTACGTCCAGCTCTACTACATTGTGGGACAAAACTCAAATAGGGGTAAGGATTTTTTTTCATGTAAAACTTATACAAATTAATGTTAAATACTAAATTAGGAAAAATACAAATGGCGTAACTAGCTTCCGAAATGCCTAACCCCACTATTTTTTTCCACTTTAGACTAAGAAAAATGCCGGCAAAATTGTAATGGTTACACAAGCAGCACCGACCTCTACAAACACGCATCAGAAAGTAATACAAACCGTAGCGCCATCTGTCACCCAAGCGAGTCGATTCTCTACGACCTCCACGGTGAAATTACGTGGAACGGTACCGTCGTTACCGCCAGGGTGACGGCTCCGAGGTTGGTGGCACAGGCCGAGAAGAATGCCGCCGCTCAGGCTCAGGGCAACGTCGTACGCTTACCTATATCCCACGCCACCTCTGCACCTAATCGATCTAATGTGGCCACCAAGGTTATAACCTCGTCCGGGCTAATCAGACCTTTGCCGCGAAATTAACCGGAGACATCGTCAAACCAGTTGATTATTAATGCCAACCACGGTGTAACTTCTAAACCCAGGACCCTAGGGTTACCACAGTCAACAGCGGGCCCCATTTCTCCTCAAGCTGTACCCCATTCGACTGCAAACGCCCAGTCCTCGCCCAACAGGAATGCCCGCCCCACTCCCACTGCTTCTGCACCCCCCAATATGCAACATTTTCAAAGCCCAGGCAAGGTCCCGTCGATGTTCGGGTCCTGCCTCTCACTCAAACCAAGGCAATGCAAACGTACCATCCACAGAACCCCATTCGTGTGGTCTAAGAAGTTCCACGCCCAATATAATTCAGAGCAACAGCGTGCAACAGGCGTTGGTTCAAGAAGAAGCACCCAGTCTTCAGGCTCCCTCTGAATATTCCCTGTTCTACACGGGCGATCACTGGAACAGACGCGAGCAAGAATCTCAGAAACCGGTTAATTTTGCCGCAGTTACCGGCGGTTCCAATTCCCAGTCGGTGGTGCAACATAAGTTCATAGATCAGGAGCCCCCGCCGCCTGTTGATGCTTCCAAGGCGCCGGGGTACAGGGGTGGGGCGGTATGCTCTCCGTCTCCTCCAAGACCAGCAGCAACAGCACTACGCCTCCCAATATATCAGTGAACAACTCCTTCCAGAGCTACCAAGACCAGAACAAGAGTCAGAGCACTCTGCCGCCGATAGGCAGCAACGTGGTGCACAACAGGCCGCCCGTGTCACAGGGCAATCCCGACTATTTCGGGGGAGCTTTTCAAGACCGGCGCTGGAAACATTCCCAATATGCTCAACCTGAATAACGAAGGGCCCTTGTTGCAATCCTCCTTTAACCCTATGCAGAACTTGAATTTCTTCGCAGCCACAGCAGCAAGTGAACATCCAGCAGTCGCGCGAGTATGTCCAGGCTGAACCCGAAAGCCCCTGAATACTCCAGCTACAGCATGCAGAATAAGCCTTCGCCTCACATCTACAACGGCTACCAGATGAACAGCCAGAACAACATTTACATGTCGAAGCAATGCAACGTTGACAACTACCACAGGTCAAGCATGAATTCATCCCAGAACCGCCTGTGGATGCAGGTGCAGCCCCCGTTCACCCAGCAGCAATCTGAGCAGCTCATCAGCGGCATAGCTGGCATGACCCTGCACAACATTGCCAAGTTTACCGGCAACGAAGTGTTGGAGAACGGGGCGAACTGGGTATCGTCAACAACTCGCCCAATATGTCGCCTAATCTGCCGCCGGCACACAACTTACACCCGGACATCGCGTATAACATGGAGGACAGGAAGCCACCACAACCCATCGGGTGCGGGAAGAAAGGACGACAGCAATCCGTCAATAGAGAACTGGAGATTGAACGATAAAACTGACAAATGGTCTCTGGGTAATAATGCCGACTTCTCTATCCGTAATCCTCAGTTATATGGAGAGGATCTGCTGCCGATGGATTATACAGTGAGTATTGACCTTTTGAAACAATAAAGTACTGTTTGTACAGTCCTTCTAAAGTGAATGTAAGAGATATATTTTTAATTCCTTTGATGGCTAACGCCACCCAATGGTGTGCATATATCTTATAAATTCGAAAATTTTGAAATAATTTTTTCATTCAAGGCAATATAGGAAATTAAAATTGTAGCCTGCATACAAAACTCATAATATTCGTAATATACTTTTCTGTAAATAATGTTCATTTAGCCAGACAATCTGAAAAAATTGTCTGCCTAGCTGAAATCACAGACAAACACGTCACTGGAGGAAACAAGAGGGAATTACTAATGTAACGTAAATAATTTTAACGACACAATGGACGCATGAATAGCTAACCAACGTATTCGATGCAATGCAAAATACTCTAATTGGGTCATTGTAGCTCACAGCGTGAATGCTGCATGCTGGCTCTTCAAAATTGTCTTAAGTATAGTAATATACATAAAGTTGTTTTAATTAATTATTTTTTTACAGCAATTTTAAACGCCTTATTTTAATGCTAACTAATAAATTTATATCTATGTATTTTTTTAAATATTCCAAACTAGCTTTCTAAGAACGTCACTAACTAACAGCTTACTGAAGTATGAAGTATAACATTTGTATAGTGATCTTAGCAATTTTAGAAAATATATCTGACAACCTTGCTTTTTTTTCATGTCTTCACATTCACATTAGAAATACTATAGCTCAGCTTGTGACACAGTCCATTTAGTAAGAAATTCTTTTAACGCTTATAAAGAGACATCCAGAAAGAACATCAAATCTTATGAACGAGGAAAAATAGCGGTCACTGTCATGTCAAACTTTTGACAAATGACTGTCACAATAATTGTAAAATAAATAATGGCTGTCATATGATGTGACAGCTTTGACAATTAAATAAGGTTATAAATTTAAGATAGAATAGAAATAAATCTTTTTTTCTCAGCCAATTTTGGTGACGTTTTTTTTTGGATAGCTCGATATAATTAATGGAAAATTATTAATGCAGAAATAAGTAATATTTGTTTCTGTCAAATATACTCTTTGTAGTTAGCAATTGTTCTGTTATCACTCTATGAACTCGTCCAATCACCAACAAAAACGCATTGTCGTCATAAGTTTGCAATATATATTCTTTCGCCTAGCGTCCGATTCCTGCTCTGGACACGTCTCACTTCATCAACGGGCCACAGTATTTCAACCATCAGCCCCCGCTGAACACTGTCAGACACGACTTCATGCAAGACATCTCTAAATTGGACCTCTCTTCATGGGATAACGCTACACGGCCAATACCGAGCTTCAAGATAAACAGCATGTAAGTAATTTTTTTGTTTAAGTGTATTACTATTTTAACTGTTTTATAAAAGAAATTACAAATGTGTAAAGTGATGTTAATTTGTAATTGTGTAAGAATGTAATGGTTAATAAATATAATGTTCATTTGAGGAGAGTGTTTTTAAGTTTGTCATGTGGTTATTTAGCGATATTTTATAATTCTCCAAGCGGATAATATTCCTTAATTTAAATTTGTTACTTTTACAGTTTCTTCATAAACTCTTGAACAATCAACATATCGTCAATATGTTCAACAATAAGTTCATCAATTTGTTCACGAATTAGAACTTCTATTTTCATCAAATTTATTTACGCGAATTCTGTCAATTCAGTGGGGGCCAACACACAAAAAAGTGAGGTTATGGTTATTTCGTTTATGTATAAAGGCCGCCTTAGAGTTCATTTTTTTGCGGCAATTTTCATTACGCATGAAATTTCGATGCTATTTTACAGTGTGCAATTTTAATTGCCAACTTTAGTTGACAGCCACTGTTACCAATATAATCAGTAATAAACAAAACCAGTGTTGAATACAAGCGGCGTCACCGCAAGTTGAATGTTGAGGTTATGTCAAACAGTTGGCAACATGTAAAAAATGTCAAATGTCATTTTAAAAAATGAAAAATTGAAGCATAGCTGTAATAATTATAGTTCCAGGCTTGAAATTTTTAACTGCAAGACATTGCACAAACAAACATAAATTCGCATGTGTGCAATAAAAATTGCGAACTGTAAAGCAGCCTTAACACACATTTAAATAACCTTAAACTGTAACTTACCCATAATGTTGGTACAATTGAAGACTGACAATCACCACATGAAAATTTGATTTGGGTAAAACAAGCTAAGCAATCCAAGAAGTTCACAAACTTATTTGATCAAAATTATTTCAACAAGTTAGATGAAAAAATTCAACCTATTTATAACCACACAAATTAAAAAAGATCAAGATTAAGGTACCTTGAAGGTACCATACCTTCTAGATTAGCATGGGATCAACAGGAGTTTGATTTTCATTTTTTTTTTTGTGCTGAATATAAATGACATTTACGTGTTTTATTTCTGTTGCATTATTATTTATTTTTTTGTAAACATTGACAAGTTTTAATTGATTTACATTTGACTTATATCAAGAATTATTTATTTTTGGCATAAAGCAAGAAATTGCCCAACAAATCCGCTAAATACTTTGTTAAAAAAACAAACAATTCCAAAAAAAGGAATCGATATGCAGATAACTTTTTTCCTAAAGTATTTCCCTAGAATCAGGGGTGCAAACCAAAGGAACTGTTCTCTAGTCATTCTCCAGATAATTGTCACCCAATTGGTAGTATTGCTAGTATAATATGAAAGATTAAAATAGAAAGATAAAAAAAATGGGGGAAAATAGAATTTATTTTACATTTATCATTTATTGAATGGTTTTACTTAACTATTAAATTGGCATAACTCCTTAACTAAGTCAAATTAGATGTCTGATTTTTTTTATTGGTTTTTTTTTTAGAATGCTTATTTTTTATGTTAAATATATTTTAATTTAACTGCAATTAATAAATAATATGTAGATATGTTAATTAAAATTGTGATTTTTTGTGCATACACTTGGCCTGAAAATTTCAGTTTTAATAAATTTACTAGTAAAGGTGCCGTTTATAGTGAACTGCATAAAATGCATAAAATTACTTCTATTGGGAACTGACATGAATGTGTGGCCTAATTAATATGGCTGACTTTAATTTGCAAGTTTCAAATAAACAAGCGCATTTCTAATCAGTGTCATTAATCAAACGATTAAATGCTTTCTTTAAATGAAATTTTTAACTGGGCAGGTTCGAATGTCGCTCAAAAACAACTTTGTTAATGCCGAAAAAATGTTAGAAGCTGGGCATTTAATAAAATGTGGGAGAACTGTGGAAAGTTTGAATACGGACGTAGTAACTTTCACTGCGTTTTGTTTACAAAGTTCTCACTTCTCACCTAAAGGAACGACCCCATAGAAATTAATGGGAAAATAACAAATAATAGCAAAATTTTGTCTGTTCAATGCTTTTGTGAAGCAGGGATGGGTGAAAAGTGCAAACACGCAGTGGATTACCGGTATGTACATTTCTAACCTCAAATCATAATTTAAAATTTCGAAAATATGTTTTTTATTTTTTTTTTTTTTGTTATAAATAAAATCATATCAATGAATTAGATGTATTGTATCTAATGTTACTACATATTTTAAGTTAAAACTAACACTTGAATTGTCATATTAAAAATAGACGTCTGAAAATTGTTAAATTTTTGGAGTTAAATAGTTTATTATTATTAACATAAAATTGATGAAAATTCTGGCATGTATAAATTTTTCTTTTTTTTATTTGTTCATTAAAAACTTGAAAATTTTCGGATGACTGCTGTTTTTACTGTTATTATTTTTTTTGAGGTTAGACTGCATTTACTTACTTGAAATTATGTAATCACTTTCATTAGTGCAATGAGCAAACTCGCATTCTTGGAGATACATTTTTTAATTTAAGAACACGTTTCCATGCCTTTAATCTGTCTAATTTTTCAAAATTTCCAAATACATTTTCGACTTGCACAACACTGTCACCAGACTTAGGAAACAAGAATGGAAGATTAGATCTAAGTTTTTATTTGATTTACTATTGCAGCCCCTAACAACACAGATATAAAGAGCTGTAGATTTAGTTAACCGGAGAATTAATAATTTTCATGACAATTTAATAATAATTATTTATTATTTAATTATTCTTAAGTTACGTGTGTTTATGGCATGCGTGCAACCTCGTTTTAGTTATAATTTTAACCAGCAGGTGTCGTGACCAAAGTGGTCAGTTCCCAATAGTGAAGATGTATATATAATAAATTATTTTAACCCCTGTAAGCAATTTTTTCATATGCAAAAAGTGCAATAGAAATGGCACTGATTATAGATTTCATAACGGGATTGTTAAATAATTTGATGTTATTTTTTTTACTTTTATTTTACATTTATTGACTGTTATAATTTGAGGCCAAGTGTAAGTGAAGCGTAAACAATGTTTTTGATAGAGTGAATATTTTTCAGGGGTGGACCAACAAGTGGAATCAGTAACCATAAATAAACCTTGAACTATAAGCGTATTTTTAATTAAGTCCAAAAAAAAAATCGTGTGAAAATTAGCTTCTCTCTTTGTGATTTTTGGAATACAAGTTTTGCAGTAGAGTCTAGTTCTAGTTTTTTTGTTAATGGTATAAAGTATTTGATCGTATTGGCCCTTTATACAGGTCAAGCGTTTCCTGGCAAGTGTTTATATATAGTGTTCACCTCTGCCCTTTTGTCGCATTTGGTGTATATAAAATTATTCAGACCCATTAATTACTGTAGTTAATTGCATGTTGATTTTGTTTTATAAACGGCTTATAGTTTAAAAACTATTTTATGAGCATTATTTTGTAGCGTGAAGAGATTTTCAGATGTGGAGAAACGCGGCTTGGCAGGTGAGCTGTAAGTTGCCCCGTGCGAGGAATTATAGACATATTAATTATAAAAAATATACTAAACATTATGTAAAATGTAGTAGTTGCGCAAAAAAAAGGTTATGAGGGGATTGGCGATTAAGGGACAAGTATATACTTGTGATTCTTTGTTCTCTAATCGAATATATATTTTCTTTCCTACATGTTAAGGGCAGTGTTTGTTTGCCATTCATGAAAAGTTGCGCCTGGCACAACAAGCACTTTATGGGATGCGCGCCGTCCTGCTAAATTGTAGGATTATTATACTGAATATTATGTAATATTTGCTTGTACATGAAGACTTAAATATATCTTTATGCACTGTACTAATGGCTTTTATTTCGTCCTATACCCAAACTTGCCGTGATGGGGAACTCAAACAAATCACATTAGGGATATACAGTACGCATCATCCTAATGCGTACATAGCAGAATGAAGGGCAATTGAAAAGTTAACTTATATCTTCAGTAGACCCCCATCACCGCCTAAACATGAGGTAACCAATCGCGATTCAATAGTTAGCACAGGCATATGGCAAACATCAGGTTTTAGGGCGCTATTTGGATTGAATGAAATAGCATTTTTACCATAGGATTCGGAACACATTCGGTTTTTAGAAGCAGGGCCGGCTCAGAATCGTTTCCATACAATCGAAATACATATCATCTCATAGAATCTCAAATATACAGAGCGAACTCAGAATTTTGAGTGAACTAATCCATTAGAATCAACACTTGGAAATGAACTATTGTATGACGTCATACGTCACACAAGGATACGTCAGACAACTGGGACCTTTTTACTAGTACGTTTATTCGAATATTCACTATTTTATTATGATGTATTTTCCAGTGGCGGTCGGTAGAATTTGACATGCTCGTATTTTCCTAAGGAGGCATGGGACCCACACCATAATTTAGGGTGAATTACTAGACTTAAGTAGAAGGCTATAATGGCAAAAAATCTTCAGGGAAAACTTGCGAATTTTTTTTTACAAAAATGACTGCCCTCTGGGCAGATCTTAGAAACGACTTGAAAAATATTTGCAAAATATTTTTTTTCATAATCTCCAAGTAAATACATTTTTTTTATACTTGTGATTTTCTTGACATTTTGAGATCTATAAAAGTTATGGTAATTTGAATTTTTATTTCATCCCAACATTTCGCCTGTGAGATTTTAAAATACAGTTATATCTTTACGTAAAAATAAGAATTTAGCAAAAATCACAAGTATAAAAATATTGTGTTTACTCGGTGATTATGAATAAAAAATATTTCGCAAGTATTTTGCAAACCATTTCCAAGATCTGGAAACCAGATACCAGACACTTACCAAAATTTCGCAAGTTTTCCTTGAACATTTTTTGCCATTATAGCCTTCTACTTAGGTCTAGTAACCACCCCCTAAAATATTGTGTGGGTCCCATGCCTCCTTACAGAAATACGAGCATGTCAAATTTCACCGACCGCGACTGGTATTTTCTATAAATGATCGCTTTGAAATAATAGTCCGACTGTCCGAGTCGAATAATAGTCCTGAGTGCGACTCTGCTTCGACTTGAAGACTTCAAGTTTGAATGTTCCTAGTTTCTGTCTTGTTTCGGTGTTGTCACATCAACATAATAATCCTATTAGACATTTTAAAATTGTTTCACAACTCAGATGTTTAAAGTAAAATTGTTTCACAATAGTTAAGTTGGAAAAATATAACAGTAAATTTTATTATACGCAACACAGTCTGAAAATGAAATTGGCTTATATTGTTAAGAGAGTTGAAGTTAAATCTAGCAACGTCTAGATTTCTGCTAAGAAGAGGGACTGGGTTGTACTTAACTAAATTCTCCTTACTTTGACATAAAAATGTACCATTTAATATGTATTTAATATCCACCTATGTACGCAGTAGGGTAATTCTTACTGAACGGTAGGAATTATGGTATTATGTGAGGGGTGGATAAAAGGTTTATATCAAAATTGGATATTAGGGTTATTCATTATAAATAACCCGTCCCTTATCATCGTTATTATTGCCTATAGAAAAAGTTTTAAAAGTTGTGTGGTTATGACTGAATTTTGTAAGAATGCTATCAAAAGTACAGTAGCGTGTAGTTTTCAGGGGATTCAAAAAAAATATTCTTTTTTAGTGGAATACCCTGTACGTTATTAAATTTTTGGGATGATACTTTTTTCCTGATTTCAAAAATATACCTTATTTATCTTTTAATACCAATAATCTACTTAAACTATCGAGCCATAAAAAAAAACGTCATCAAAGTTGGCCGAGTAAAAATAAGGCGAATTTCTATTCAATCTTAAATTTATAACCTTATTTAATTGTCAAAGCTGTCACCTTATATGACGGCCATTATTTATTTTACAATTACCACAGTCACTTGTCAAAAGTTTGACATAACCAGATAGATTTGGTGACGTATTTTTTTTATAACCAAGATCTCTTTAGTTACTGTAAATATGGCAAAGTTAACATTATTGGAGTAAGCTATGAAAATGACACCTATTCTGTTTGATATTTAAGTGACATTTCTTTAATGAAGTGCAAAATGGTTTACAGTGAGGGAAAAAGTCCAAATATTTATACAAAATATATAACAAAAGATTTATTTAATAAATTTAAATATAAATAAATAAGTTGTTAGATGTGTCCAACATTATTGTTAATGCATAATTAATAACATCTCATATTTATAATTGCACCGGAAATAGCTTCATTATTTACATACAGATTGTTTATTTCAAGTCGAATTCTGCCTTTAATGACTTGAATATGATTATTATTATTATCGACAATGTCTTAGAATTACCCAAAAAAAAAATCCATAGGGGTTAAATCCGGACTGTTAGGTGGCCATTTAATAGTTCCATTATTCCCTATACATATTTTGCATACATTATTCAAATGATCTCGAACGGGTAAGACACTATTGCCTCATCCTGCATCCAAATCATATCAAGTTCGGCTTCCGGAAAATTCTATAAGAGAATATTTTCTGCTTTTGGGATAAGTATTTCCAAATAGGCAACTCCAGTTAGAGTATAATCATAAAATATAGGCCCAGCAATTTTGTTTCTGAAAATTCTACACCATATGCTAACAGTTTTTGTTTTGTTCTTGATTTTTTTATTGGTTTTACCAATGTTGTGCTTGTTTTCCCACAACCTTCGAGGATGATTTTGATTATTTCAATAAAGAAATGTCACTTACCAAACATAATATTTGTCATTTTTGTTTGTTGGGATGACTACAGATAGTGACACAACTAGGTCGTATTTTTTAAATGTGTTTGTCACAAAGTATCTACATATTTCACAAATACTTGACTAGTTTTGATATAAACTTATGTAATTTAGTTGAGGAAAGTAATTTTCAAGTAAAAAATTATTTTATGATTTTCCATAGGAATAGTGGGTACCAGGGAAATATTTGGATTTTTTAATCATAGGAAGATTAAGTACAAACTCAATAATTATAATTCAGTACTTCTAATATTTATTCTAACTATAAACTATCAAGAAATTTTACAAGGATACACCGGTGACATTTAATTTAACTGATTCATGTTACGGGCAATTGGTTCTTCTCTTTAAATTCCTTATCAAGATCTCAGATTTTGGAGGTACGGGGGGTTTCACTTCTAAGGGGGGTGGTGGTATGGGGGGCGCATGTTTTGGAATGCGAACATTTTGCAGTTCTAGTATTTGGAGCATTACGTCCATTTCCACCAAATCGTCCAGTTCTCTTTTGTAGTAATCACTTCGGCTGTTGTTTCCTATAACAACATTTCGTATTATATCCTTTGTCTTTGCTGCTAGAAGCAGTCTTGCATTTCATATGTGTACTGAGAGACTTCTATGTTTAAATATGCAACCTAACCCAACCTAACCTAACCTAATCTAACCTAATCTAATCTAACCTAACCTAATCTAACCTAACCTAACCTACTCACCAGTTAATAAGTGGAATGCATCGGTCCAATAACAGGCAGTCTTTTCATCTTTCGCTATAAAGTTTACCTGGTTTTCAGAGTGATTAATGATGATAGAAAACGCAAGTGAAGACATTGTGCACCTGAAATATGGATATTGTTCAATAAATCGATTATTCACATAAGTTATCTGATAATAAAAATAATATAAATCTGAAAATCAACAATTTGCAACTGTTGAATGCAGCACACTTTACAGAGTTTTACTATTTCAGACATAGGTTATGATTTTATGATTTTTATGATCATGATTTTTATATTCACTCACAAATTTGAATGTTTACAATTCTTTCCGATAACTACATGAGTTATATCTGATATAATTATTTTTTTGTTGCATGTTCATGTCATTTGTTTTGGGATTTTTAACGTCGTAAATGTGAAGTTCTCTTTCGTTTTTGCTCAACTGCGCGAAAAACGTTCCCTGGGTTTTCTAAAACGAGAGGACGGTTATTGATGTACTTTCAGTACAGTGTGTTACGTGAAACCTTTTCTAAAACCTTTGGAAAATTCCCACCCCGTTTGAGACAATTTATCCTATTATTATATAGATTCTCTTCATTTTGAACGAGAAAGTCTTTTTCAGTTCTTGGATGCACGGGTGCATTTTTAGGAGCATTTTTTAATTCGTCATCTTTTTCTTTCTAAAAAAACTCCAATTTTAATCCACAAAATTTAATAATTACATATTCCACTGTACCTGCCACTGCTTCATTACCACATCAAAATTTACTTCGGTCATTTCTTCTGTGAGCTCCTTGAAATCAATCGGTCTTTTTTCAAGTACCATTTTGACCTGTTTTTCTAATGCGTGCATTACCTGCAGCAAAAAAGAGTAAACAATCAATAAACAGTAACATAACAGCATTAATACCTTGGGGTAATCCTCGATAGTGGACACTTTCATTTCTCGTCTCGTTCTTGACAATAACCACATTGTTCGGGCGAATAATTCCAAAATGAAGGGCATTCTTGAGGGAACAATTGAATATTATTGGCTGGTAGCTAACACTTTTACTGTCTGGTGGGTCAACATTTATATGTAACAATTTGGCAAGCATTTTTATTACTCTGAAAATTATTAAAAATGATTTATCGTGTAGTAAATTCCAATTGCATCTTTTAAAATTAAAAATCATAAGGCTTGTAGAAATGATAATTAATAAAAACAATCGAAAATCAAGAAAACGCGAAAATAGTAATAAATAACAATATCAGTAGTATCATTTCCATGACATGCTATTGAAAAATCAAAGGAATTATTAGAAATTATAAGCAAACTTTTAAAAAAACGCTGAATAACTAAAAATGCAGATGCAGAATTTAATTCTACAGCAAAATATGGGACATTGTATTTAATAAAATCGAATTTGGGTGATTTAAAGTTACATTAAATGGTAGTTATGTTTTAAGCATCCTATACATATTTAAGAAATGATATAACCATTGTTGCAAAGCTTTTGGGTTCTACTATTCACAGTACCAATACTATACTTTGTTTTCTAAAATGACTGCTACAGACAGCCTCAAATTTTATGGTGCTATTGAACAAAATTTAAAAAAAAAACCGAAATAACTCAAAAAACAAGGTAACTTTTTTGTTTTTGAGTTTTTAGAAAATTTTATTTGGAAAAAATATTTGTTTTGAGTAATTCTATACGTCGTTAAAAAATATGCCTCGATTTAGGAATCGCCCTGTATATCTTGACATTAAATATTTTTATTCTAACGATACTATAAAAAAAAGTATTTAGATACTTTTTCTTGGGAACCCACCTAGACAGTTATCTTATTTATCTTGCTTTGTAAAGTATTTTTCCCCGCTATAATGTAGATGTTTTTTTGTTTACCTTTCACTTGTGACAAATATTCCAGGTTCATATATCCTTTCCTCAATTTGAGACTGATAGAAAATTTTATAGTGGTTCTTTTTATAGTGTCCTAAAAGAGGTTTTGTAGAGTTTTTTAGTTATAAATATTTTCTATGTTATGTTTTTTTTACTTACTTAATGCTTCCAGTGTCAAATAGTTTATTTTATAATCATCTATAATGGTTTCGCTTGTTTTTCGCATGCTTAACGTGCTGGACTTCCTCGATAGGCTTTGACTTTTGTCGCTTAATATGGAAGCTAAGGACAGTCTAAAACACACGTGACGGTTTAAAATGTACAGGGTGTTCGATACATTGAAAAACGTAAAATTTCTAGTCGGTTTTGGCTTTTTTTTATTTCAAAATAAAATTTTATTTAGCAAAGCCGTTTGCACTCGATGAGTGCTGAAATACGGAGATTGTTCAAAAAAACAACAAAAAGCACATTTGACGAAAAAGAAACACTTTTTTTGCTATTTTATTCCATGAATAAATGAAGACAAAATTTGTGAAAAGCACCAACATTTATTTAATGTTTCTAAAAAAAAAAAATTAAGTACGGTTTTTTCAATTCACAAAAACGTGTGCTCAAGTATGGGTGAGCTGAATTGGATTTAATATTACCGTTAATCTTAAATGCTTTAATTCTGGTATATTAAATTTTGTCTTCAGTTACTCATAAAATAAACATCCAAAAAAAAAAACGTCCATCAACTCTGGCTATGAACGAGAGAGATGGAAATAGCGATCATGTCGAAGCTTTTCGGTTATGTCAAACTTTTTACAAGTGACTGTCACAATTTGTAAAATAAACAATGGCTGTCATATGATGTGACAGTCTTGACAAGTAAATAAGGTTATAAATTCGATTAAGAATAGAAATACACCTTTTTTCTCGGCCAACTTTGATGTTTTTTTTTTTTTGGATGGCTCGTTAGTTAAAAAAACTGTTTTTTTAACTATCTAACTGGCATCTGTTTTTCATCAAATGTGATTGCATTTTATCACAAGTTTGATTAATGCCCATGGCGTCTAAGGATAAGCAAAACATTTTGTCAAAAATAACGTTTTTTTCGAAAAATGAATAAAAAAGTACAAGAATGTGCTTTTCAACAGTTTCTACCAGACAGGTCAAAATTAAAATGAGAGCAAGTTATAAGAGCAGAGAAACGAGAAAATACTCTCGGGATGAGTTGAGCCTAATTTCATATTTCATTATCTCGAAAATAATTCGAAGGCTTTCTTACTATTATTCTTCTTGTTATTATTCCTACCTTTCGTCTAAATTATACTTGTACATTAAAAGGTTTTCTGTGGAAATAGACCGATTTGGATAATTGTCAGTTTCATCGAAGTCCATAAGTACCGTAAGTCTGCGTACGTCCTCTTCGCAGAGCTCAAATTCTTCTCTCGTAACCAGGTTACTATCGTCAAGGCTTACTTCACTATTTAATGCTTCCTTATATAAGCTGAAAGAGCAGCAGATTAGAACTTTCTTTCGCTATCAGTCCATTTGTTACCTTAACAAATAAGTTTGTAACACATATAGTTCGTGTTCTGTGTTTCTGTCTAAGTTCCCTGGAAGTATGACGTATTTATAGATGTTGTCCCTGTTTTGTCGTAGATTCATTTCCTTGATGAGTTGAAGTTTCTTGTCCCCTTTGCAAAGCCTTATTATAGTGTTTATTAGCAAGAGTATGCCGTACTGCACACTTTTGCTGTTTTCGCTCCATATATAAGGTGTCAGTTCTGTTATTGGAACTCCTCTGATTATCTAACAATTTAAATTATTATTTATTACACTTCTGATTAAAAAATATAATATTTTTTACCTCCTCTTTCCAGGGAATGAATACCATTTCTCTGAGTACGAGTATTTTATGAAGTATTGACAGGGCATACTTAATGTGTTCTATGGTGTTCCCAGGATTTTTTACAATGCTGATAGTTTTTTTCAAAATATTTTGTGACGTGTCCTTAATACACCCCTTTTGAAATAGGTGGCAGATGGTTATCAGGAGGGCGAGTAGCTCATTGTCCTTAGACTGACCCTTAATGTATACGTCAATAAATTTTTTGTAGCTTTCATTTTTTACTAAGAAACATTTGAGAATTAGAGTGTAAGGTGGATATTTTGAATGGCTGGTGAAATTAGAATTTATTATATTTTAATAAGGAAGCATGGGGCTTACGTTATATTTTAGTGGGTGAATATTAGATCTAAATGGAAGATTACTATCAAAGATAATTATAAAAAGTTTTCAGTTTAGGTCTAGTAATCACCCCTTAAAATATGATGCGGGTTCCATGCTCCATTACAAACACACGAGGTGTGGCTATTAAATAATCTAACTGCTGTCATAACACTTTTTATTCGTTACCAATTACAGTAGCAACTTTTTCGCCCTCAATGTACACCCTTTGGCGATCTCTACACCGCTCTATACGACTTTTCCATTGTTGAAAGCAGTGCTGAAATTCCGCTTCCATCAGCTGGTTCAGAACCTTCGTCGCTTTTCCTTTAACCGCTTCCACACTTTCGAATCTTGTCATCACAAGTAATCACCGTGTGTAACAAGCCTGAATCAGTGTCAATATTGTTTAGAACGTCAGGGCAAATGTTCATTCTTGATTCCTTTTGCTCTGAAGTGAGGAGTTTTGGCACCATTTTTGCGCAAACTTTGCACATGTTGAACGATTCATGCAAAATCAGGCGAACACTTTCTTTGTCGATTCCTGTTATTTCAGCAAGCCCTCGGATGCTTAGACGACGATTCGCGGATTAATTTGCCAATTTTTACAGTGTTTTCGTTCGTTTTTGACGTTGAGGGCCGTCCGGGGCGTGGATCGTCTTCGGTCGTTTCACGTCCTTCTTTAAACCGTATAAACCATTCAAAAACTTGTGTGCGGGATAAACACTCATTCCCGTACATTTTATTTAACATTGCATCAGCTTCTAAAAAAGTGTTCCCCAGTTTAACAAGAAACTTGAGATTAACCCGTTACTCCATCTGAACACTTAACATTTTTTTCGACGCGTCACTGGTGCGTAGACTAATTCAAACGACGCTACAGTCAAACTGAGCTATCCAGTGGCTTGTCCAGCGAGCTCAGGTTGAGGAAAGTATCACCAGACACAGTTCTGTTCACAACTTGTCGCGACACGCTCGCAGCGCGCTAGTAGCAGCATCAGTTCGGTTATTTAATAGCCACACCTCGTACAATTATTTCTAAATTTATCACCACTTCTGTTATATTCTGTATTTTTTGTTATAATTACCTATTTCATCTATGAATACGGGATCTACTGATAATTTAAGTAAGTCATCAACAGCTATAGCCTTTTCAATATTACTTTGATCTTCATTTATATGCGGCAGTATTCTCATGTTCAATAAATACTCAATAGAAAATGCAATTTTCAAACAGTCGCTGTGCTGAATATCTTTATAAGTTTTTTCTGATATGTAGGTATTAACAAATGGATTTTCCTTCGTTTGAATCAGTTTTAAACCATATACTCGGGATTCCGGCTGAAAAAATGCTATTTATAGAGAGTGTTGTGGTATTAGGAGTCACTAAAGATTTTAAAAAAAAAAACGGACGATTTCCACGAAACACTGAACTATTATACGTTTCTCGACGCGCGTTTCGCCAACTAAGTTGGCATCTTCAGGAGAAGATTAAAACTCTTCATGGGAAACGTCAGATTTTTGTTTCTACGCCAAAGGTTCCTGTACCCACTCCAGGACTAATGATTTACTTTTATTTTAAACCAGAATGTTTTTTATTTATTTCCTTACTCCAAATTTGAAAAACTGGTATAATAAAGATAAGACCTAATAATGTATAATACAAACTGAAACATAATATGTAATAATGTAAAATAACATAAAATGTAATTTTTTTGTCTTACTATTCCTGCTTCCTTGCAAATGTCTCTGACGAGTTCACATAAGGTTTTAGTTTTATCCAGATCGTATAAAAATTGTTCCTTGCTTTCATGCTTCTCAACTGAAATTTTGGCAATATTCGACATGTTCCCTACGCTACTGCACATACATTATAATGTCGCAGTTTTATTTCTTAATTACACTAAATAATTATAACCAAACCTATTTCCGTGAGAGCTGATAAAAACCCAGATAATGTTATCAACGCTTAAAATAGGTGTGGTATATTTATGAATGTATGTAATCTATCTATATTATCTTCAATACAAACAAACGGGAAATTATATTTTTTATAGGTTGCATTAAATACAGTTCAAGAAAATAGTCATTTTCTGTACGCATGCATATTGTATACATATATGTTATCTGATCAGTTATCAATATTATTATCACAAAGTAAATTTAAATTTATAATGTATATTCCAAGTCTTATTTCAATTAGTTATGGCATGGGGCATGGCTCATATTGCAATAAATTATACACGGTATAAGTTTGTTTGGTTGCATAGATTTGAAAATATGTATGTATATTGGTGCAATGTAAGTTGTCTAAATTCCAAATCCTGAAAAAAGCCTTTAAAATCTACTTATTAAACATTTTTAGTTTTAAAATTAACAAATATTACATTTCATTAAAACATTTACTAATCACTTTTATCCGATTTTTTTTCTTTTAATATCATTTCATATTTATTAACTCTTTAATGGCAGAATTATCTTCTTTTTTTTATACAAAAAGTAATTTGTTTATTATGTTTTATAATTACAGAATCAGTTATATAAACACAATAATATTTTAATAGCTAAACCACAAAGCGAGGTATTTTTTTATAATTAGTGATCGGGTTACTTTGTCACGTGATATCAAATACCTCTCGAACCCTTCTTAATTCACCTTCGCTTAATTCACATCCTCTCTTATTTCACCACGTTTCCCCCCTATTACATATGCCACGAAACCGTCCCTCTTAAGTCGCCGCCTGTAAAAGTTTTAGAACTACGTTTGGAAATTGGATTCTCGCATGAATACAATCTTTATTGAAAAAAAAATGATTGTGATACATTAAATAATGGACATCTAACCTTTAAAATAGGTTAGGTGTCTTTTAAAAATATTTAACCTTTAAAATATTCATTCAAGTGGAAAATTGAACTTTGTCACGCACGACTGGGTATACTTACGTTGATTTTTTCGTTCATTTGGCTCATTTTTCGTTATAACAAGTGCTGTGGTATATCTAAATATTTCTTTTTGCAGCTAAAACACGAAAAAGTTGAGGTTATGATCGCGACTTAAGGGAGACTAAATTTTGCGACTTAAGCGAGACGATGATGCACGGATTTGGTGACTTAAGAGGGGTTCGAGTGTAATCGAATCGGATTAGTAACCCAGTTACGTTTCCGAAATAGCCCACGCCCACGATACACATACAAGTGTATCGTGGAAATAGCCCATTACATACACTCGACCCCTCTTATTTCACCTTCGCTTAATTCACCTCCTCTGTTATTTCACCACGTTTCCCCCTATTAGGTCGCGAAACCGTCCCGGTTAAGTCGCCGACTGTAAAAGTTTTAGAACTACATTTGGAAATTGGATTCTCCATGAATATGACAATTTTTGAAAAAAATGTGTGTAATACTGTTTGATTTAAAATAGGTTAGGTGTCTTTTAAAAATATTTAATCTTTAAAATATTCATTCGTGGAAAATTGAACTTTGTCACGCACGACTGGGTTACTTACATTGATTTTTCGTTCAGTTGGCTCATTTTTCGTTATAACAAGTGCTGTGGTATATCTCTATATCTTTTTCAGTTAAAACACAAAAAGTTGAGATTATGATCGCGACTTAAGAGAGGCAAAATTTCGCGACAAGCAGGTAATGATGACGGATTTGGCGACTTAAGAGGGGTTCTAGTGTATTTTGTTTTATAAAGTGTGGTTAGGAATTAATTTTCCTGTTTTGAAACACCAATTTAGAAGATTGTAGTTATCCTCTTTGTTCTTTGTCGTCGTCTTTTTGTATACTAATCTAAAATTGACGATCTGGAAATATAGAAGTACCGGAATGAAATTGGATAGAATCTGTCGTACCTGCTTATTGGAAAAAGCAAATCTAAAACCGTTATTCGAAGCCTGCATTGTAAATATGCTTACGTCTTTTACCTCAGTACAGGTATAGCTAATAAATATTTGAACTTTAAGTTTCTATTAAGAAAAACTCTCACTTTAGGTATTACAAGGAGATGGTTTACCTCATCAGATTTGCATTCAGTGTCTGCAGAGTGTCAATAAAGCGTATACATTCAAACAGCTTTGTGAAAAATCAGATCTTACATTAAGAAACTATTTAAACTTACATTTGCAGTCGATCTCGATTCAGCCCAATAATTTAATTGATGAAGTGAAAACAGACCTATTTAACACTACGGAGGTTCTTCAACAGAGTTCAATTTTCCAAGATATCTTTAATGATGCTACGACCCACTCTTTGGTAGAAACTTTCACAAATCAGAATGCTAGCACAGGTGAGATATTGTATATGGATTTTTTCTGAAGTTATTTAAATAAAATGTATGCATTATAGTTGTATCAGATCTGGCAGAAACTATGCAAAGCTTACAGACTATTGCAGAGCAATGTCTACCAGAATCGTGGGAAAGTGACGGTCAGATAGTACCATGTAATTCTCAAGAAGCCACAGATAGCTTTAATTTGGATTCTGTGTTTAAGTGTCAGTTTTGCGGAGAAATGTTCAAAGGTAAGCAATTTCACGTTTGTCAAACATTTAGAAATAAGAGGAGTGTGTGGAATTTTTTTATTTTTTAGATGAATGGTCCCTCGGTGAACACATTAAGCATCATACGGGTCAAAATAAATATTTTTGCAACATGTGCGATAAGATTTGCAATAGTTCTAGCGATTTAAATAAACACATTATAGAACACACTTTTGTGGACTCAAAAGATAATATGATCCCAGCAAGACCCAAAGAGGACTTTAGAAATTTCATGTGTAATGTAAGTACATTCTTTACGTACATATTGCGTCTAACATTGAAAAATTTTAGATATGCGACAGCAATTTTACAGACGCGAAATATTTAAAGAAGCATTTGAAAGAAGTACATTTTGTTGACAGTGCACCCATATTAGATGTTGAGAAGAAGAATGTGTGCAACATATGCGGTAAAAGGTACAGAACCTATAAAATAAATTAAGACGTATATTTTTTTATTTCCACTTTGTAGGTATAAACAGAATAAAGACTTGGTGATGCATATGCGAAGTCATACAGGAGAGAGGCCCTTAAGTTGCGAAATATGTCATAGAACTTTCGCCTTACCGAGTTCTTTGCATAAACACAGAAGTGTACACAACGCCGAGAAAAAATATGCTTGTTCGACTTGCGGTAAAAGATTTAAGCAGTCGTCTAATTTAAATAATCACTTAAAATTGCATATAGGTAAAGGCCTTGAAAATAACTAAACGCAAGTATTCTGATTATTTTTCTTTAGGAGAAAAATCGCACATCTGTAGAGTTTGTGGTAAAAGTTTCCTGACAAACACGAACCTTGTTATACACATGAGAGTACACACAGGACTGAAGCCTTTTAATTGTAGATTTTGTGAAATGACGTTTGCTAGTAAGTATATATCGAAACATCCAAAAAAAAAACATCAAAGTTGGCCTAGTAAAAAAAAACGTATTTCTATTCTATTCTTAAATTGAATTAAACGGTATTTAATTGTCAAAGCTGTCACATTGTATGACAGGCATAATTTATTTTACAATTGTGACAGTCATTTGTCAAAAGTTTAACATAACCGAAAAGCTTCGACATGATTGCTATTTCTATCTCTCTTGTTCATATCCGGATTTGATGACTTTTTTTGGATGTCTATTTTCATAAACTTTTATTTACTATGAAAAATATTTCTATGGCTTTCCAGCTAGTTCTCAGATGAAAAAACACTGCATGATTCATACCGGCGAAAAACCCTATACTTGCTGGCAGTGCGGCAGGGCATTTCGAAGAAAAGAGACAAGGGATACTCATGTACGTTATCATACCGGGGAAAGGCCTTACTCTTGCAGTATTTGCTCTAAGAAGTATATCGCAGCCAGTCATCTAAGGGTAGGTTTACTATAGTCGAAAAAACATTATCTCATAAACACGACCTCGGTCCAGATATTTACTACTATCAATCACTATGTGCATAGAAAACATCGAGCCATCTCCAAAAAAAACATCATTAAAGTTGGCCGAGTAAAAAAAGACTTATTTTACAATCGTGACAGTCACTTGTCAAAAGTTTGACATAACCGAGAAGCTTCGACATGACCGCTGTTTCTATCTCTCTCGTTCATAGTCAGATTTGATGATTTTTTTTTGGATGTCTGTAGTATATACTTGTTACGATTTGCTAATGATATAACAGGGCCACTATTTGTTATAGTTTTCAAACTAGTCATTTGAAAGCGCTGTATAAAGATCATGTAAACATATTTGAAATTGCCGCCACTTTAGTAAGTTCATCTTACCGCCCAGGAAGGCGCCACTATCTACTTGTTTCCAAAAGTAAAAGATTGATTGACCCATCTTTTCCTTTATCTATGGAAGGACATAATATGAGAGACCAAAAGGTCAGGAGAAAAAAATGTGTTAATAATGTACACACCTATACCTTGTGTCATTCAGAAACATCGACTGTCTTCATTGCTTGAGCATACGTTGCCACAACCAGTAGTCTCTTCATTTCTTCTCGTTAAACGTGATTTGGCCTGTACATATGGTTCTAGAAAGAAACTGATCGTTCCACATCTACTGAAGTTAAAGGTGCAAATTCCAAATAGTTCACATGGGCAGAGGCCGACACACCACGCACATTATTTTCACAAATTTCGCACAGTTGTTTGTATCCTGTGTTTTTAAGTGAAACAGTTAAATTTATTGTTTACAGTTTACACATTTTTACTATCTGTTAACGTATCCAATTTCATTTGACGTGTCTGACATACCCAAATGCTAGTCTAGTTTAATAATTGCTTCGGTCAATATTTTAAAATTCGCCGCTATGTCACACAAATTTTCGTAAATATTTGGTTGGTAACACAGATGTATTGACATTTTCAAAATATTTGGCAAAATAAACAGCAACCTGGATCCACGTGCACCACCGTGTAGTAACAGGCCGGGAAGGTAATGGTATGTTGTACATTGTCATTATGTTTGATTATTGGCACTGGTCTGCGGATTAATAAAATACCTAATCAAATTGATCACCTGTTAGGTAGTTTTTTTTTTATATGTACATTACATTCGCCATTTTTATGTTCATTTGAATAGCTGGCAATATAATGAGACATCCAAAAAGAAACGTCATCAAATCTGGCTATGAACAAGAGAGATAGAAATAGCGGTCATGTCGAAGCTTTTCGGTTATGTCAAACTTTTGACAAGTGACTGTCACAATTGTAAAATAAATAATGGCTGTCATATAATGTGACAGCTTTGACAATTAAATAAGGTTATAAATGTAAGATAGAATACAAATACGTCTTTTATTACTCAGCCAACTTTGATATTTTTTTCGGATGGTTTTATAAAGAGACATCCAAAAAAAAAACGTCAACTCTGGCTATGAACGAGAGATATGGAAATAGCGGTCATGTCTAAGCTTCTCGGTTGTCAAACTATTGACAAGTGACTGTCACAATTTGTAAAATAAACAATGGCTGTCATATGATGTGACAGTGTTGACAAGGTTATAAATTCGATTAATAGTAGAAATACGCCTTTTTTTTTCTCGGACAACTTTGATGACGTTTTTTTTTTATGGCTCATGATTTTTTTTGTGTGCATAGTGATTAGTAGTGGTAAGAGCCTGGAGTCCGTCCTGTCTGTTTATCGGCCACAACTTAAAAGCATTAATTAAAACTATGTGATTTGTAACGGTTTTCACTACAGGTGAACGATTTCTTTTAGCAACATTTAAAAACGCACAGCAATGACCGAAAATTTGACTGTGCCATTTGTCTCAAGAAGTTTTTAGACGCCAGGACTTTAAAATGTCATATTATAACTCATACGGGGCAAAAACCGTATTCGTGTCAGCTGTGCGGGAAGCAGTTTGCTCAAAACGGTGGCCTGCTTACTCATGTGAAGAATTGCCACAACCAATAAAGATTGCAATACTTACCGCAATTTTTTTTATCAACGGAACCTTATAATTTCCTATCCAGCTTGGCCTCGACATAAAATAATGCAATTTAACAGATTCCTTCAAAACAGGGATAAAAAAATTTAAAATATTGGACCACACATTCCCTAATTAATAGAAAATGTCTTTGGTAATGTTTATTCAATTAATACACATACTTATTATCTTAAACTAAAATAAAAGAACTTTCTTCTTGTTAAATGATATAAAAACTAAATTAAAGCAATATTAAGGTACAAAATGTGTGTAAACGTAACATTAATCTTTTTTATACAAAAAAAAATATATATATATACGCAGTAGTCGGTGTATTCTTAATAACCTATGAAAATGGGCAGTTTTTTACACGACTAAGACTATCATATAATAGAAAAAATATACAACATCCTTTTTAATATGGAAACTAGTTACAAAAATGTAACTTAGCATTAGGATATTTGCCAGGTAACCACCGTTAATCATGTGGGCGATACGATACTTCTCTGCATTCTCTGCTGTTGTTCCTTTTTGCACTCCTCTGCCATGTGTTCCAGCTGATCCTTTAGCTTCAGCAATTCTCTTATCCGCTGATAGACGGGGTCCTACAAAAAGGCAACCGACTAAAAAACAATTGGTGCAGAGTTGGTAACAGGCAAAGAAAACTTTCGATTTCAGGAATCTACTTGGCTTTGGGGAAAATGATGTATATTGTCTTTGCGTCAGGATGCAAGTTTGGGCCAATATTTCCCACACTCCCAAAATGGTTCTTTGGAATCATCTGACAATTTGATTTTGGACCAATAACACTATATTACAAACTGAACAAAAAATCGAGTACCCTCTTCAAATTATTGTGTTCACTTTATCAAATTGCTCTCTTACTAAAAATACGTGCGTACATTTAGCAAACGCGATCAGTATATAATTTTAATGACATATCTAAAAACATAACGCCAGAGAAACATTTGCTGTTCTATTAGTGCTAGCAAACTGGTAAAGCTAAAAGTTCTTTGGGTACAAAAATCGTGTCTCTCAGTGTAAATTAAGTGTACATTAAGTACAAAAAACACCCAGAAATTTGGATTTAAATGAACCGCTTAAAAAGAATCGGTAAAATATTTTTTTCTTCAGGTTGGTAGCCCCTGCCTTAATTACCAAGCCCGTTTAGAGCGAGAACGATCACTCAGTGTGTTTACAGCAGCTGTTAGTCATAGACGACCTCAAGTGTGTTCGGCGAATTGTACAATGGAAAAAATAGTGGAATAACGCGTTTGTTTAAAATTTTGTGCCGCAAACGAAATTTCGAAAATAAGGCCCGTCAAGGCGAATGTTCTTCAAAAAGAGCATGGAAGCAGGTTGCTCTTGACATGGTTTCCAGAGCCGATAGTGAACCAAACTTCATGAAACGCAGCATAACTGGAGACGAAACATGGGTCTACAAGTATGACATGCAAACAAGTCATCAATCATCGGAATGGCACTATGATGATGAGCCGAAACCGAAAAAAACCGCGCCAAAGTCGGTCAAAAGTGAAGGTGATGCTGACGGGTTTTTTTTTATTATTATCAAGGCGTGGTACATTCCGAATTCCTTCTGGAAGGACAGACGGTTAATAAGGGGTATTATCTCGGCATTTTGAGGCGTTTGCGTGAAAGTATCCGTCGGAAACGGCCGGAAATGTGGAAGGAAAATTCTTGGATTTTGCAACGACAACGCGCCATCTCACCGAGCTACGATTGTGACCGAATATAAGACCAAAAACTCAATAAATACAATCGACCAACCAACCTTATTTACCGGATATGGCCCCGTGTGATTTTTTTATTTTCAAAACTAAAATTGCCACTACGGGGTTGCCGCTTTGAGACGATAGAGGCCATCAAACAAAATTCGCTGAAGGCGAAACCTTCGGCGGCATATGAGCGGTGTATGGAGGATTGCGTTAAACGTTGGCATAGCTGTATTGCACTCGATGAAGCCTACTTTGAAGGGGATACAATAAATTTTGATGAATAAATGGCAATTTGTGTTTTTTTGTATGTAATGTACGTTACCTGTGTTCTCATGCTCGGGTTCCACCGACAGTAATACGCTTTCCACAGTTTTATGTGTCTAATACTTGCTATGGGTACCAACACTCTCTGTTGAAGATTATTCGCCCAATATAGTGGGTTCCTGTACAAGTCCAAGTTGCTATTCGTGTACGACCACAGAGAAACGGTCTGCTCTTTTAATCCTGAAAAAATAATTGAGATTTTCAAATTACGTCCGAAAATTAAGGTAACCCCTTACTTTCTTGGATTCTCTCCCGCTCTGTATTGCACAGGAACGTGCCAAAACGGCACGAGTACAGATGATCTAGGATGGTTATTAGAAAATAGTCGTTAAACTCGAAAGCATTCGGGAATTGTTGCGTTATCTGCCAGACACAGTCAATGAATTGGAGGAAAACTGGCGACCGATCTGCGTCTGAGTGGTGGTCGTCTCCATGGCCAATTCGCTAGAAAACGATACTTCGGTAACCTGTTTTCTAATAGCACAGTTTTATTTTAATGCCATAACAGTAGTTTGTTTAGTCACATGCTTTAATACCTGGTTAAAAATGATGAAAAAATACAGGAATTGTTTTTTTTTTTATTAAGAAACGTAAAAAATATTTAAAAATCAATAACAAGTTTTTGCACTTTTAGGTTAGAATATCTCAAAAACCCTATTTATTTTCCAAATTTTCCTGGTCACCATATTTAATTTTTCATCAAAAGAAATGAAGAATTTGATGTTTCGAAAATTTCTATGATAGGTACATATATATTAAATAGACGAGCTTTGCTAACGGTTGCGAACAAAAGCATATTGGGCAAACAAAAAGATCAATTGTAACTAGATTCAAAGAACATATCACTTAAAATACAGTAGAACAGATGGCAAATGCGTGTGTTGAATGAATATAAAAATTTGTGTCTTGATTTTAGTGAAACTTAAATGTATTAAATTTGTGTTTATTCCAAAGTAGATAATTGTGATATTTAGAAAATTTCTATTGGATGTGGTATATTAATAGGCAAGCTTTGCCAACAGTTGCAAACAAAAGTATATTGGGCAAACAAAAAGATCAATTGAAACTAGATTCAATGAATATATCACATAAAATACAGTAGAATAGATGACAAATGCATGCATTGAATATAAAAAGTAGTGTTTTGATTTTAGTGAAACTTAAATGGATTAAGTTTGTGTTTATTCCAAAGTACATAATCGTGATTTTTAGAAAATTTCTATGGGATAGGTATATTAATGCTGAGCACCAAAAAAATATTTTTGACAGCATTTTTGCAGGGAAAAGGAGAACTTTTTTTTCATTTATCAGGCATAGTTACGTTTCACAGCGAATATCTCAAGTTACCTGCTGAAATTTGTGGCCAAAGGACACCCACTCCTTTTCGATCAACACCTCGAAACCCTTAATTGTTCTGTAATAAGGGTCCAACATTAACATCGAGAGCGCAGTTAGTTGCGCCGTGCGGTCCCAACCGTCCGAGCAATGAACCAAAACGGAAGTTTTGTGGCTTTCAACCTGGCGATAAAACATAATTTAACACAAATATGGAGAATGATAAGAAAATTACTACCTTATCCACAATTCGAACTGCTCCAGCTAGAATACACTTGATGTGTTTCAGCCAGTAAGTGGACTCGAGTCCCGACAACCATTTTGTCTCGTCTATGTTTGGATAACAGAGCTCTTTGAGCTTCCTCAGCGATTCTCGCATCACGTGGATGTTGTGGATGTCCAGGAAAACTAGTTCGGCGTGTTGATAAGCATCTTCAGATTCATAGCTGGAAAGTTTTCGTCATTTCAGAAGAGCAGTGATTTTAAAATTTTCGATATTGATCTGTGTTTTTACAGAATCCGAATTATGGAATAAGTTTTTAAAAACAACTTTTATATCCCCACAAGGGCAGAACAAAACGTTGATTTGTGCAACTGTGAACTGATTTTGTCCCCTATTTTGTCCGATGCTTTCAGTCAGTCAAGTTGCATATAGCATTCGCATTCGTACCATATGTCGCAGGTATGTGGTTGTCATACGATGATCTCCCCATCCTAGAGGAATATTGTAGGGGAATTATCTGGTTATATTGTTTAGTTACACAAAGCAACATTTGGTTGTCTCTAATTCCCACTTACCCCCCTCCTTTGGCCTTATTGGCTATTGCATTAGCACTTGGCCTAGCGTCCATGATGAACAACTTATGAGATTGTGCATTTGCGTCCATTATTAATTGAATGTAGTGTTCATCCTCTCTGCATCTCTTACCACTTACCTAAAGAAAAACATTAGAAACTGAAACTAATAAGTAGAGTTTGTGCGAGCGCGGAGTGTAACAGGACCGTAGTCAGTTTACGAATGAAAATGTTAATATGTTCACAGAAACTATGTTGCATCATAGTACATTATTAAATATTATTACTTATTGCCAAGCGCGAATGTCACAGGGCCGACACTGTGCATGTCCCGCCTTCCTTGACTCGTCGGCCTTCACAGCTCACAGCTGACTTGCATTACAAAAACTGCGCTAGCAATTTTAGTTATTTATGGCACGCTGTAACAGGCAGTCGCCGGTATTGCATCGCGTTGATACGTTTCGTTTTTACGTATTCGCCATGTGTTTAAATAACTTTATAAATATTAATAATTGTTAGTTGAGGGGAGAAGTGAATAAAGTGAGGTACCATGCCAAAGGTGGAAAGAAATAGACGGGAAGTATTTCAAACGTGGTTTGACAGTGATCCCGGGGGTTTTAGGGACATACGTATTCAAGGAAATGACCTTTTTTTGTACTGTGTGTGAACACATTATAAATTCTTCAGATAAAACTAAAGTAACAAGACATCTGAAAAGCCATGCCTCGTCCAGTGCCGACGACTCTGTATTTTCGCGATGATATACATTATATTAATAGACACTATGGTTTCCTAGTTCGTGCAATAAGGATACTGGAGTCACATGGACTTTCCCGTACAATTTGAAATAATGAGTGATGTACAAAAAAATATACCGTGTGTGTAAAGCCGACATCGGCGAGTTATGAAAAAGGACAAACAGAAGTGAGACGACAGATAAGAAGCAACCGCACACGCATCGAAGGTAGTGAGGGAATAAGACCGGCCCTCTCACCACCTATGCTTGTTGTTAGAACGAGAAGTGTAGCGTTTGTCCTTTTTCACAACTGGCCGATGTCTGCTCCACACAAACTGTATATGACGCCAATAATATATGCCCAGTCAACATACAACGAAAGAAAAAATGCAAAGCGTGTAAAAAAAATCCAGGATATTTCATTTTGGAAAACATATGTAAAGTTTTAGTTGCTACATATCAGGAGTTACCAGAAAATATATTATTATATAGTTCATGCGTCAACAATTTCTCATACTATCCATTATCAACAACAGTAGACGTTGATCGGTCCTTTTCCATACACAAGTTAATACTAAGTGATAAACGTTGCCGTTTCACTCCAGAACACTTAGAAAAGCACATAATAATATGTTTTCACCACTGCCAACCTGCCATGGCAACCTTGTCTCAACACTGACCTTTGTCGGGCATGTGTTGCCATTGTTACATGTTATCTTAATTTATATAGGTATTTTATCCTTGACTCCTAACCGTACGGAGGTGTCACGGGGTAAGTGGGACAGCCAAATGGGGGGGAAAAAAAACCCCCCCTTTGTGGCGGCGGGGCCCCCCGGGGGGGGGGGGGAATGGGGGGGGGGGGGGGGGGGGTTTTTTTTTTGGGGGGGGGCCCCGGGGGGGGGGGGGGGTTGGGGGGGGGGAAGGCGGGTTTTTTTTTTCCCCCCCGGCGTTTTTCCCCCCCCCCCCCCCCTTTTTTTTTTTTTGGTTTTTTTTTTTTTATTTTTTTTTTTTTAAAAAAGAGCATTTGGTAAAAATAGTACTATGTTGCTACATAATTTATGTAAACATAAATATTTTCATTCGTTAACTGACTACAGTCCTGTTACACCCCGCGACTCTACTAATAAGCAAGGAATAGTATCACCAGAACAAAATTACGCAAATATTTGTCCCACTACCTAATATTGCGAGTTATTGCTGACTCATCTGACCCCATAATACAACACACAGCCAGTCCGTATTTATAGATATATAAATACGGACGTTTACAAAATACTTGTACTGATTTGACACCAGCTCTTTGGCTAATAAGAGAGCATGATTTGGAGAGTTAAGTAAGGCCTTTGTTTCAGCAAATACGAGGTGTGGCTATTAAATAAACGAACTGATGCTGCTACCAGCGCGCTGCGAGCGTATCGTGACAAGTTTGAACAGAATTGTGTCTGTCGATACTTTCCCCACTCTGAGCTCGCTGGACAAGCCAGTGGGTCGCTCAATTTGATCGTAGCAGTCGTTTTCATTAGTCTACGCACCAGTGACACATCAAAAAAATCTTAAGTGTACAGATGGAGCAACGGGTTAATCTCAAGTTTCTTGTTAAACTGGAGAAAACTTTTACAGAAGCTTATGCAATGTTAAAAGACGCGTACAGGAATGAATGTTTATCCTGTACACAAGTTTTTGAATGGTTTAAACGGTTTCAAGAGGTTACGACGTGAAGGTAAAGACGTGAAAAGACCGAAGACGATCCGCGCCCCAAACGGCCCTCAACGTCAAAAACGGATGAAAACATTGAAACAATTAGTAAATTAATCCTCGAAGATCGTCGTCTAAGCATCCGAGGGAATAAAAAGTGTTATGACGGCACTTTGGTTGTTATTTAATTGCCACACATCGTATTCCATTACAGAAAGTAAATAATGTGAGACTAAAAGACTTTTTTTTAATAATACTGCAGTCATAAAATCTAAAATGAATCTACTACATTAACAAAATATTACTTGCTTTCGTTACATGACTGATAAAACCATGAAATTGGTGAGCATCTAAAAGACTGTCTTAAGAATTGTCTATTATCTGAATTTTTGTGACCTTCCGACCATAATAATAAACATACCCCAACAAGTGGCTGTGAGCATCTGGTAATTGTAGCTTGCGATTCTGGATGAATCCAACTTAGCACGGGTATTCTTCCTCTACTGCGAAAATTAGCCACAATCTTTATGTCATCGTCTGTAGCTTGCGCTGGCACTGCCCAAACAGCGGGATAACTATCGCAGACATCGTGCTGTTCGTTAATTTTTGATATCTTCCACATATCATTATTTACGCCCATCCTCTTTAACTCGGCAATTGGTTCATAAACAGCCCATCCATTTTCGGGAAAAGTCTCTGAATACTCAAATGCGAATAATTTCATCTTATGCGACAAGGGGAAGGCAAACATTTGCAGTTTCTCAAAAACATTCCTTCTGGAATGGTTTTCTTGTTTGTGGGCAAATCGTAAGTTGCGCATGTCCTTACAGAACACTTCAATGCCGTAGGCATTCTCACCCCTTGAAGATGCGCCGCCCACTTTTTCAATCCTCGAGACCTAAGTAAAAATAAGATATTTGACCTGAAGCACACGGTTATTTACAAAAAAAATCTTACCACCCCTAAAGGGACTTCCACAACAAGGGGTGTATCTTTGTCCCCAGCTTTAAAATACAATTTGTAATTAGTTACTGTTAACACTCCCCTTGCGGGGCCGTGATAAGGACAAAGGTACGTAACATCTCTAGCTTGACCAGTGACTTTTTCTCCAGGCAAGACAGGAGGATCATCTGGTCGGCTCATAGTGCCAGTCTCATTTGAAGCTGCCTACAAAAAACGAGATGTTTAATACCTGAATGTTTCTGTCAAAAAATATGACCTTCTTTCGCTCTAATGTAGAAACTACATTTTCTGTGGACGTAGAACTTGATGAACA
The DNA here is from genome assembly GCA_029963805.1 of Aromia moschata. Lineage (NCBI taxonomy): Eukaryota > Metazoa > Arthropoda > Insecta > Coleoptera > Cerambycidae > Aromia > Aromia moschata. The sequence goes on from JAPWTK010000041.1 coordinate 1,002,522, forward strand.
ATAACTCTTGCTTGGTGAGGTTTTGCCCCAACTCGTCTAATAATAGAATGATTAGTTAAAATTGTATTAAGTGTTTAATTACAATTAAGCACTTACCGTCTCTTGTTTATTTAACAAATTCGATTTAGAATCAGATCTAAATCCATCTAAGGTTAGAGTTTTATTATAGGTATTATTCTCCATTTCTAACAGTTCCATACTACCCGTTTTTCTGTTCATTTTTAATAATTTTGCAATAAATTCCACCTTAACCACAAAAACATGAAACGGACTAACGGACAGAACAACTGTCAATATAAAAGTCCCATTCGTTTGTGGATTGTGGTTCAAGTTCAATAGCGTGTTCGAATGATATGTTCCCAGCTATGGGACTAGAGAATTTTTGAATAAACAAAGTTTATTATGTGATAAATAACCTACTTTTCTGGTCTGTTATCTGTAAAAGTCTGGTTTATCTTTTGGCAGATTATTTGTATTTCTGTAACATTTGTATTCATATAGCTAAAGAGGAAAGGTAAAAAGTTATTTCTTCTTATCTTTTTTAGAACTAGTATATTTTAGATTACTAATATATACGCTGTAAACTATACTATATATGTAACTATATTACACTCGAACCCCTCTTAATTCACCTTCGCTTAATTCACATCCTCTCTTATTTTACCACGTTTCCCCCTATTATGTCGCGAAACCGTCCGGTTAAGTCGCCGCCTGTAAAAGTTTTAGAACTAAGTTTGGAAATTGGATTCTGGCATGAATACAATTTTTATTGAAAAAAAATGATTGTGTAATACATTAAATATGGACACCTAACCTTTAAAATAGGTTAGGTGTCTTTTAAAAATATTTAACCTTTAAAATATTTAACCTTTAAAATATTCATTCAAGTGGAAAATTGAACTTTGTCACGCACGAGTGGGTATACTTACGTTTATTTTTTTGTTCAGTTGGCTCATTTTTCGTTATAACAAGTGCTGTGGTGTATTTTTAAATATTTCTTTTTGCAGCTAAAACACGAAAAAGTTGACGTTATGATCGCGACTTAAGCGAGACTAAATTTCGCTACTTAAGCGAGGTGATGATGCACGGATTTGGTGAATTAAGAGGAGTTCGAGTGTATATATACACTGTGTAACACAACTTACCCACCGATGTATAATCATGCGCATAGCGCGAAAACCGGTCTGCTGTGATAGGTCCTCCTTACTGTCTTACAAAATGGTGGACCTTCAATTTTTCCCCCATTTACGTGACAATTCTATTAGTATACAACACGGTTTAAAAGAAATTAAATTTTGATAGAGATTAATGTTAACAACACAAAAACAGTTTTAAATAGTGTCATTAACACGACCCGTAAACAGAATTGACAGAAAGCGTACTGCAAACCAGCTTCTCCCTTATTTCAACTTCCGTGGTTAATGCCATAAAATTTTGCAACCATAAACATAAATAATAATGGTTTTTGGACGTCTAAAATTAATCATAAGAACATAACCAAACCATTTATAACCTAACTGTTGTAGACATGGTGAGAATTAACAATAATTATTGAATATTATTTTAAATATTTGACAAGGATGCTAAATAGAATAGATAATTTTTAATTTGGTTTTATTTTAGCCGAAAGTCAAGCAAATAGAAAAATGTAAACACCCAAACAGTAGGAAAACGAAAGCTCTAATAAAACAAATAAAAAGGTCAGTCACATCAAATTAAAATAAAAAAGTAATAAAACCTGAACAATTTCAGGCAGAATAATCGAGAAAAAATAAAACTTTCCGGAAATATAAAGCTAAATCTTCTGGGTGAAAAAGTAATTTGGTTTAGAGATCATTTAGACCCATCCTGGACGATTTGTACTCCCCAGCAGGTTGACGAATCAATTGAAAATTATTTGGGAAGGTTTAATGACGAGCTGGAACAGATACGAATAAAGCATTCTGTAGGAAATCGGAAAAACAGACAACATGCAAATAGAGAAGATATTATAAATTTAACCATTAAACGAGAAAAAGAAGAATACCAAACTTGTGGTTTAGGTAAGATTATTTCACGTTTTAGCATAACATTTGCTTTTTTTTTTTTTTTTAGAAATGCCCAATTTATTGGATTCTACGCAATTTAAACTGCTGAAGTCTTGGAATGGCGAACTCAGATTCTTACAAAATTTCAAGCTACAAAGGTTCAATAAAAAGGATCTGGATAAAGAAGTAATAAAATCATCTAAAATCAGTTTAAATATGAGAACCGTAGAAGGCAATCAAAAAGTAGTAAAAAATGACCATATGGATGTTGAGAGCAAGGAATAAACAAGTTTTATACTCTAAAACAAAATGATATATTTGATTATATAAAATAAGTAAAACTGTTTTCAATAATTGATTCTTTAATTTGGAACTTAATGTCTGTGATTTTTAAAGACTGACACTGCTTCTTCGAGGTATTTCAATAATTTGTCAATGTTCTCATCTGGTCTTAAAGCAGGACTGTATGGGTATTTATCCAAATTTTCATTACACTGCTTCCCTTCTTGACAGAAAACTGAAGATAATTGCACTAAAGGCTTTTCTTGGGGAAATTTTGAGCCTAAAAATGTGAAAATTAGAGAAAAAGCACTATTTTCATCAGGACTTGTCTACCAATGGTGATTGTAACCAAACAATTATAATCATTGACAGAATATAGAAAAACAGCTTTGTTATATGTCTCCGTATCGTATTCTATCATGCTCTGATTGCAAGCGGCCGCTAAGTTAGCTATATAAACCTTCTTCATTCTAAAATGATCTGCCACCATGCCAATGCGGTTATCGATCATTTTCATTACCAAGGACACGTATTCCGATAAAACCATATCCCTTTTGTAGTCTGGCAGCGCGAGATTCTTAGAATTTCCCAAAATCTGCTCTAACCTGGGAGATAGTTGAAGTGCTATGTTGGATCGTGTGCCATCAAGCTTTAAAATGGATATCTTCAAATGGGCGTAATCTTTACCAGGATTATACCAAGTGCCATGGTCAGATTCTCTAAAAAGACTGTTAGCATTAACTGTTTGAGAGTAGTAGACGTATGGGTTTATTCTCATTTATATATAATAAAATAAACAATACATACAAAATATAGTTACAAAACGCACACACAAATGCCACAGAACAACGCTACAATTATTTATTTTTAATAACCGTTTAATGAGAATACGTTGATATATTTACCGAATACGAAAATATATTTTAAATTCTTTAGATATTTTAAAAAATAGATATCAAAAACGGAACTCACATTGGTTGAATATACTCTGGTAAAGATGAACAATCAACTTTTAATGACATCAAGAAATGGAGAGTATTGTTATCTATGCTAACTTCAATATTTTCTGGTGCAATACCATTATCTTCCGTTATTAATGCTTCGTATTCTTTACCATAACGAGAATAAATATTTTCTTGCAACAGTTTTTCAATCTTAAAGAAAAGTGAACTAGAGAGTTTTATTTAATTTTGAATGTTCTGGCGTTACCTGAATTTGTTTATAAAGAGTTAAAAATTCATTTAATACAGTCGATAGGGCTGTAGGGTCTTTTAAATTCCATTTTGTTAGACTCGGAATATTATTGGCGATTGTTTCAAAATCGGGGTTGTTTAAAAATTGGTCGTCATTAAAGTCAAAATCCGGCGCAAAGCAAAAATCTTCTGGATCGAAAATAATTTCCCATTTTAACCTCTTGCCTGCATAAGGAATTTTAATAATAAAATGATAACTATTTAGCACTATCTCTTCATTGTTGTATCTGTTTGATAAGATGGAAATATCGTTTAAATTTACAGTAGACAGACCTAAAAATTAGTCACAGTTTACAATTAATGTAGATATAAACAGAGCAAATATCAATTTACCTATTTGGCTATTGAGACATAATTCCTCGATGTTTTTTCTTAAACATGCTGGAAAATTGCATAAAATATTATCAGTGTTATAAACCGAATCGGTCATCTCTATTAAATAATCCTTATTTTAAAATAACAAACGTTAACCTGCAAAAATTAAACGTCAAAACCATAGAAAACTGCTACGCGTAGCATGGTTTTCTATGGTCAAAACTGCGATTAACAATTGCTGTGTTTCTTTTACCTGAAATATCAGTTTATTTCAGTTCAGTTCAAAAATGGGTGTTTCTTTATGCCATCTCATTTTGAGGATATCAGTTCCTACTGAAATTAAAAATGCCATGATCAGTGTCTCATATCACTTAAGACTGTGATAAAAGTGAGGTTACAGTTGTTAGGTTTCTAAAAAAAGTTAATCAAAACGTGGTTTTCCAAATATCTGAGAGTCCATAGCAGTATAATTTGGGTTCCACAATGGATATCTAAAATTTTAGCTGTCTCATGTATGATTTTATCAGAAGAAAGATCATTCTCTGGTTATTAATTTTATGTGAAAATATATCATATATCTTCACAATGATTGGCTTTGCATAGTTTTTTTCTTCTAATTTGTAATTTTCTATATACTCTATAACTAAAACATAGAAAACCATCATGGTTTTCTATGAACTAAAATAAAAAATCATCCTAACTTCGTCTTTAGGTGTTTAGGTGTTTTAAGAAACACAGCAAATAGCTGCTTTCGATTTGCACGAAACCCCAGTTCCTCAGTTCCTCACCTCAGATGATACCAAAGTTCGATTTAGGCCTGATTTATAGATTACCGCCCGCCCGGCCGCCCGTATTCCGTTTCCAATCCCGCTACCTTTGAAAATTCCAACAATTTATAGATTTCCGTAACGTGATATTTACACATGCGCATTTATAAAATAATTATCCGATAGTTAATAATATATCTGTCAGTTATCGCATAGGAAATTTATTATAATACATTTTTTCAGTATAAACTGCTGTGAACAAATGTTTTTTTAGTTGTGAATATATAATTACTTATTTTATTCACTACAGACACTTTTCAGAATTTACCGGTAGATGCCCGGTTGCTGCTGGTTGCCTACCACGGGGGTGAAACTAGCATTCACGACCTCGCAACACGCTATCAGTGCAATGTTGCCAGATGCACCTTAAGTCGTAATAATTTCAGCAACACTCTGACGCGATATTTCGTTATGTTAGATATATCCCCTTACATGCATTAAATAAAGTAAAGTAAGTCAAACTAGACATTTTGAATAATAATAATTACAATAATAATACTTTTCAGAGATTAAATAATTGACTTTGAAGTTGGCATATTTTTTATAATTCCCCAAATCTGGAGAAACATTATAAATAACGAAATGGCCGCGTGGTATCGGTGGCGGCAATCCCATAGGTCTATTTGCCTAGGCGATCCATATCCAATAGAAAATAGGTATTTTTGACAACGGGCCTGGCCTATAATTATGCACCGTAACCGTTCGTCCTACAAAAAAATGAAAAGAACACGAATTGTAGGAAACTAGTCTAGTTTAATTTAGTTATTATACAGCCGTTTTTCCGTAAAGTGTACTAAAAACGAGATACTTGAAGAAAACTCGATTTGGCGCCATTTTTCCAATATGGCGGCTCTAGCGGCAAAGATAGGACCCCCTCCTACCTGTGCTGCGTGTCAAAGTTGAAATTCGAAAAGAGCACCCCAAAATCCACGGCATATCAGATTTTTATAATTCCTATACAGCTTTTCAGCTAACCTCCTTTTCTGGCACCAAATTCCTGGATTACGATACATAAGTCATTATAAAAACGCTGTTGAAAAATTGTAATTTATATTTACATCTTTAAACAATCCTGTGAACATTATAAAATAAATAAGGCAAATTAAAATATACAGTAAATGAATGTCTGGAATTAATTCAAAATTATGTACATTGATATATTGAGTGAATAAACACGGAAAAAAAAAGTTATAAATAAAACACTTTAAACTAACATGTTGCGCAACCGATCTAGAAAACAAACTGTATCATACAAATCACTTAAACCTTAAATGAATTAAAAAACGATGGGTAATACTAACAATTATAAAATTAAAATATTTGTAAATATCTCTTGTAATATAATCTAGTAAAACTACCTTTATATGACTTAATAGATCCTTAAATATTCTCCCTTTTAGTAAATTGCGGGTTTGTGTTACTTTGTATAAATCATTTCCTGCCATTTTCACCGACAATTTACTAAAAAAATTATTCTCGTAACCAAGGCGAACCGTGAAACCCGCCATTCTATGGTGTCAATCGATAGCTGAGATCCATCCCCGTGCATTCTGAAAAGGCCGCTTTCTCCGGTGACTGAGGAGATTTATCACATTCTTCCAGGAATTTTATTACCTTCTCCGTGTCCTTTATAGCACATACACTTGATGCCTCAGTCTAAAATAATTAGAATAACACGATTACAAATATTTTTTTCTATAATTTACAACCATTAATATAATAATTAAAAGCAGCCCAAGAACTGGGCCTTGGGGTATCTAAGAAATATGGAGCATGAGCACCAAGGGATATGTTTTGTAAATATATATACATTTAAATAAGTTTCTTAACGATATTTTGTGTGAATCTTATATCTGTCATTAAAAATCAGTATTTATCATTCATATTTAGACACAATGAGTCAGGCGCCGACTTTATGTGAAGACACGTTTTTTGCAGCGATGACGCGACTGACAACAGCCGCTACTATTTATTCTTCAGTTTATTCATGAATTGTTACCTGTGTGCGTTGTAACTATTCACTGTATTTATCACTGTAAAAATCGCGACATAATGTCTACTCGTTGTAGAGTTCGTGCGAGCGCGGGGTGTAACAGGACCGTAGTCAGTTAACAAATGAAAATATCAATATGTTTACATAAATTATGTAGCAACATAGTACTATTTTTACCAAATAGTACGATTAAGTCAAAGATAAAATATCTATATAAATTAAGATAACACGTAACAATGGCAACACTTACTCGACAAACGTCAGTGTTGAGACAAGGTTCCCATGGCAGGTTGGGGTGGCTGTCACTAGCAGTGCCACTTTTTAACGCACCAATTAAAAAACTTAGCTACTGAATGCTCGCAAGCATCGGTAGCTTCGTCTATAATAAAATACACGAAATTGTCCGCAATCATTTCGCGTATTGATGTCACTACATTGTTGTAAATCGACATATGCAAGTCTTAACGTACTCTCATGAGGAATTTTTCGGTCCATATATTTTTCTAAAAACGTACATAACTTGGGGTTCTCTAGTTTGTTTAATGGAATATTGCTTGCAACAAGGGCTTCTGTAAGTTCATAGAAAAATACGCCAAGTCGTCGGCGCTTGATGAGGCTTGGCTTTTCAGATATCTCGTAACTTTTATCTGAAGAATTTATAATGCGTTCACACACAGTACAAAAAAGTCATTTCCTTGAATACGTATGTCCCCAAAATCCCCAGGATCACTGTCAAACCACGTTTGAAATACTTCCCGTCTATATCTTTTCACCTTTGGCATTGTACTCCACTCTATTCACTTCTCCCTTCAACTAATAATTATTAATATTTATAAAGCTATGTAAACCACACGCCAGATATGTAAAAAAACGTATCAACGCGATGCAATACCGGCGAATGTCTGTTACAGCGTGCCATAAATAACTAAAATTGCTAGTGCAGTTTTCGTAATGCAGGTCAGCTGTGAGCTGTGAAGGCCAACGAGTCAAGGGCAGGACATGCACAGTGTCGGCCCTGTGACATTCGCGCTTGGTAATAAGTAATAATAGTTAATAATGTACTATGATGCAATATAGTTTCTGTGATCATATTAACATTTTCATTCGTAAATTGACTACGGTCCTGTTACACTCCGCGCTCTCACGAACTCTAGTTATAAGCCACCAAGGCTTATAACAAGCCACAAAAAAAACGCCAAAAAAAAGTCTTGAATTTATAACCTTATTTAATTGTCAAGAGTCTGTCACATTATGTGAGAGCCATTATTTGTTTTACTTGTCAAACATTTGACAAAGTTTCGTTTTGGTCTTCGACATAACTGCTATTTCCATCTCCCTGTTTACGACGACAAGAAATTTTCAAGTTAGTTCGATGTAGCGGATTATTGCAGTTTGACCTTGTGAAGATCCCAAGGTCAAAGGAGGGCGTCACTCAAGGCCATATCTGAACGTAAACTTTCCGTTCTCTCTATTTTCGGCGTTAAAAGTATATAGTTCGACTAAAAAAAAATTGCTTGACCTTTAAGGTCCCGGTCAAGGTCAAATCCAAGGTCACCGTTAAATAGCCAGGAAAAAATCCTAAAACTTTTGATTTCAACATTTTCCCCTAAAATGCTCTCCCGCCGAGTTATTCTGCTGTACCGGGACTTTTGGCTCACCCTGTATATCCTACTATGTAGGGGAATGTCGTCAGGGTTGGGCCACGGTTATTTCTCGTATATGTATCACGTGCTGTCTCTGTGTTTATAGTGTGGAATTATTATTCTCGATGACAGAAAACTTTTCAGAGCATTGCTTGTCACGTAGATTGTCTGTAAAAAAATTTTTGTCTTCGTCTTGTTTTCGGTAGTCTGAAAAGTTTTGTAATAACCGTGAAAAACGACTCAAAACTTGGACCAAAACGATGTCACCGCCAAAGTAGGTATATATTTCTATTATGGGGTTTACCATTAACAAGTTCCCAAAGGGAAAAATGTATTCCCAAACCTGTTTGCCTGTAGTGTTTAGCGATTGAAAAAAACCCTTGTCGTCTAGGTTGGGCCACTCGTGTAGTCAGGGTTGGGCAACATCATTTCTTTCCCGACAAGTAAAATAACAGTCTTGAGCCAGTTTTTTGAGCACCGCAGAACATTAAAATAATTCATTGCCGCAATAAAAGTAATGTTTTATCAATAAAAAAAATTAATAATCGTTAAAGTTATAATGATAAATAATAGTATGATTTTAAGAATAAATTAGAAAACAAAAAAAAAATCCAACAGAATAAAAATCAGCAAAATAACAATAATAGAATAAAAATAATATTAATAATAATAAAAATTAATAAACAAAATAATAAATAACATAAATTAATAAATTTACAAAATAACACAATAAAAATTTTAATTCAAAATTGAATATTGATTCCGATTAATGTTCTCATGAAGATTTCTCATCAAAATTATATAGAATTGAATAAAAAACAATAAAAAGTAACATATTTGTTGATTCAAAATTATTTTAGTACATATTTCGTCGAAATTCACTAGTGGCCCAACCTAGACTGCAATGGACCAATCTAGACTACTTTTTGTTTTTGTTTTGTCAATAACTTTTTTTTTATAACGCGCAACAATTCGCCCTAATTACAAGTTTCTTATGACTGACCAAACTTTCAAATAATACATTGAGAATATTCCAATATAACCAAAAGATACAAAAGTTAAAAAGTGGCCCAACCCTGACGACATTCTCCTACTATGTATTAAAGTAAGCGGTACACATTTTATATAATTGCATTCTACATAAAGTATCATCATCCAATTGACTACAACTTTAAGACTCAACTGTAATCATGGGACTTTAATATTTTATAAGAAACTAACAGTCCAAGGAAAAGTTTAAAACCTACCGACGCAGTCAAATTCATGAACTTAAAGAACTTTGTGAGCAGTTCCACCATGTCTGCGAAGTTGTTGCCCTTCAGGAATTGCCTGACAAAATTTTGGTGCCCTTTATTTTCCATTATCAGGAAACCTATCAACATCACAATGTATGAGGCTAGGAAGGTGTATTCCATGTGGGTGCCCGCCTTTTGCAACACTGAAAAACACTCGGTAAGTCTTCAAAGTATACATGAAACGACTCGACTTACATTTGGCCACTGTCTCCTCAATGAACTCCTCGTTCGATTTGGGAGTTGGAGTGTCCTCGCCATCCTTTTCGCCGTCTAATATGGCATTTGTCTTCTTTTCCGCCAGCTTCGCACAACCTTCCCAGTGATAGAATTGCGCTATTAAGGCCTCTACTGCACTCTCTTCTCCTGAAAACCGAAATATTGGCATGGTACTGGTAAAAAATACAGACGCAGACTTACGAGAATAAATGCTTTCTAGTTTTGAGGGAGCCTTGGCCTCCATCAAGAGATTTTTATTGGCTTCTTGGTCCTGAATAAGGTTGATCAACAACATAAGTACCTAAAATGTAGAGGCGTATTAGAAAAAAACAGAGGTGGGAAAAATTTAAACCCAACTGTTGTTTTAAGCTGTTATGTACGAAAATGAAAATGAGACAAAAACTACAAAATTGCCATTTGTAGTTTTTCTTGAAATTTCCTCAAAATTAAAAAAAATTTTAAGGTGTTACATATAACTTCATCAAAAGAGGTTATTTCTTACTGGAAGTTCTGGGCTAATTATAATGGCTAGGGTCCGGATGTGTGTGCTATAATGCAGGGTCGGCACTATAAAACTCCACGACAATCAAAGTATAAACCGTATTTCTTAAGCGCCTTGTAAATTATATACTGTATGTAATTATATTTCTTGCCCGTGCATACCTACGCCACTGACCGATCCTGTCAACGTCGAGACTCACGTATGCGCGTAATACACCGGTTGTGGGAGCGCAGGATAGTTAAATGCAGTTTACCATGCCTGACAGCAAACTTTCCGAACCCTAATAATGGCGCAAAATAAACAGATCTGGAGCCTATTGCATAAAGGTGGCAGGACGACAATTGTCGTGACAGGAGTTAAGAAGAATCACTTGAATAGCGACAAAAGCAGGTCCTAAAGATAATGGTAAAAGGATCATTTTAAAAAAACTGTTCCTTTTACAGGACATGTGTTTGTCGCAAAGCCATTTTCATTTATAAAGGCTTTTATGCAATAAACCACATGTGTGAATGAGTATACTGAACCCAGCTTAAACTTGTCAATTGGGTTTAAATACAACCCTATTAAAGGCTCAAAACAACAAAATGCCTTCGGCGCAATTCTAGAAAAAACTTAGAGATGTTATAACACCAAGGTTTTTCACTTTTGACACCCGGGACTACCCTTTTTGACATCCAGTATTTTTTTTGTAATACAAAGGCCCAAAAGGTGCGTCCAAAAAAGGTACACACAGTTTGTAACAGAGCAAAAACAACCTCAACTGTGTTAACCAATTTTAGCCACAAGTGTTTTATCTTCTTGGAGTACAATTATGCATTACAAAAAAAAAAAAACATTTCATGCGCGTACTGTTCAGTGCATGCCTGGCATGAAAATGCCACTCGAGTAGTGTTCTTTACGGCGTATCCTCTCTCGTTTCTCTTACTGTTGTTCTTATAACGCCATCTCTTCATGAATATCTGGACTAAAATGCTAAACTTTACCTACAAACTGAGGCTTCACCATAGAAACTATGACCGTTTAGCGTACATAACAAATTGAACGAAGCGCTTGCCTGTGACTAAATATGGACACACAGTTCATTGATAAATTGCAGTTGTGTACCAAATTTGGTACACACAGTAATAAAAGTGTTAAAGATTACTTACTTACTTTAATAATTTATTCATGAATATATTCACGAAGAAAATCATAAATTAATTGTTCAACTTCGTCAGTTTTAAATTTGTGAAGAAATTAACACATTTTTGGTCATTTAAGGAATGCTACCAACACTAACGTGATGGACTGTTAAATTTTTGAGGTTTTAAGGTACTACATTAGGTTTTTGCTCATTTTGTACTGCATTACATTTTATTCGCACTTTTATTGTCTAAATAAAAGTTGTGCAATACACCTCAAGTGTGCGGCCCACACCGTGACGGAAAGTCGTATAACTCGGCCTTTATACGAGACATGAGAATGCCTGCTTCCCGTGTCCCGGGTGGGATGCGTTCAACGTCATCGGGATGCCCACGCCTGTACATATGGTTAGACTATTTCGCTACAAGGTATCCAGGATTTTATGATGACAAGTATGACGTGTTCCTGTTTCAAAAGCATATAGTCCAGGCGAGGTAGCAAATGCACGCGCCACTTCCCCTTCGCGCGTCGACGCACGAGTTCAAATTCGACAAGCCGGAAACAATTGAGATTTCTCGGGAACTACTGAACGAAAATTGATGTTCGTTTTGCTGTGCCCGAGGGAGAGAGAGTTCCCCCACCACCGCGCCACTTCCCCTTCGCTCGTGCGTCCACGCGGCCACTGTCTAAAATTGCACGTTTTTCAGACGCGCTTTTGAGGTACTTATTATTATGGGATCGACTTCAAATTTGATATGGTTGTAGAGGAAGTCTTCAAGAACACGTAGCTTTTTGCAAAATTGCTCTACGAGAATTATTGTGGAAATAGGGGCCGTTTTACTAAAGTACCTGTTTTTACTTTTTCGCAATTTGCGCGAAAACTTATGAATGTTTTTTGACAAAAATTTAACTGTAGATAGGTGTTGGAAAACTCTACAATTTAAGCCCCGGAAGACATTTCTAGGATAATATTATAGTCCGAGTAATTGAACATCGAAAAATCGATAATTTTCGCGGTTTTTATTTTTTTTTGCGCAAAAAAGTTATTAACCGATTTTAATGATCCGAAAACTATTTTATTCGTCTTTTCAAGCTCTACAACGGAATTGTTTTTTTTGAATTTTTTTTTTCATGTCTAAAAGTCGAAAAAAACCTTTTTTTCGTGCCTTTTTGTAATTTCTTCGCAATTATCCTACAATCGAATTTTGTCCAAAACATTTACATTCGATTCATACGATTTTTCTCCTAATTATCACGTTGAGAAAGTGCCGCAACTAATTATTTAAAAAAATAATCTACGCCGCCTGGACTAATACCTGTTCCTAAATTACCTGTTTTGGCAAGTGAGACTCTTATATTTAGAGAGCAATGAGTATAGACTACGTCTGGTCACCAACCTTTTGGATATAATTTCAGATCCCCCAGACTTACGGTTCAGATATACAGTGAAGGCCAAAATGTTAATAAAAAAAGGGAACTTACCAGTACACCCAATTCGAACTTCTTTTGCTCGGGTATGTACAGAGGCACCTGGAGCAACAGGTGCAAACTAGTTTCTATGATACCAGGCCGGGACCCAATCAACTGACTCCCGATAGCTGAAAATCAACAACGAATTATGGCCGAACTGAATACTCTGTGTGCCATCGCCTCTTACATTGCTTATTGAAATGATGTGTGAGATTGATGAGCACCTTTAAGGTCACCAGCAGGGCCTCCCTTATTATCGTGCCCGTAGACGTCTTGTCCGTGATATCGGTAACGGGGTAGAGCGGAATCTCCCCGTCGCAGAGCTTGTAGAGGTTCACGAGCGTGTCCAATATTACGCCCTCATTGTACTTTAGTATGTAAGTTTGATTCTCTTCGTTGTTATGCGTTACGTTCTCCAGGACCCTTAGGCACCTGTCGACCTTCCGCAGTTTGTCCAAGAGGGTATCGGTCCACGTTACGACGTAATCCGAGACTTGCCGACAGCACTCATGAATCGTTTTCATGATGTGTTCAAGTCCGCCGAGCTCCCTTAGCTCCTCCTTGAACCATTCCCCCCGCTCTCTTTGAGGTCAAACTTAAGAGGGTCTCCATCGCTAATTGACCAACCTGAAGAAACGAATGAATGGATGCAAACATTTTTAAAATCAGTGTTTGTACGAATGTTTGAAACAATGTTCAATATGCAGAAATTTTGCAACAAAAAAAAAGGCAAACGTAAAATAATTACTTTAAAATGGATTTTTAAGAATACTTCAATATTTTTTGAAACCTCAAATTAAAGAAAATGTTTAAATTAATTGCACAAGTTCCACCAAGTCGGCTGACGATTCCAGGTTTTTCAAAATAAAAAATTAACAAATTCCCTAACAGTACTGAAAACAAAGTTAATTTTTTTTATACGTTAAGTTTTGTCATTCATACAGTTTATTATCTAGAACTGAAACGTGACCTATAAGCAAATCATAGTGTATGGAACTGGACTGGAAAGTTTGTGCTACGCATATAGACATCCAAAAAAAACGTCATTTAATCTGGCTATGAACGAGTGAGATCTATACAGAGGTCATGTCGAAACTTTTCGGTTATGTTAAACTTTTGACAAGTGACTATCACAAGAATTGTAAAATAAATAATGGCTAGATATAAAGATCCAAAAAAACCTCATCAAATCCGGCTATGAACGAGAGAGATAGAAATGGCAGTCATGTCGAAAATTTTCGGTTATGTCAAATTTTTGACAAGTCACAATTGTAAAATAAATAATGGCTGTCATATACAGTGACAGCTTTGACATTTAAATAACGTTATAAATTTAAGATCGAATAGAAATACGTCTCTTTTTACTTGGCCAACTTTGATGACGTTTTTTTTGGATGGCTCGATATGAAGACATCCAAAAACACGTCATTAAATCTGGCTATGAACGAGAGAGATAGAAATAGCGATCATGTCGAAGATTTTCGGTTATGTCAAATCTTTGTGACAAGCGACTGTCACAATTGTAAAATAAATAATGGCTGACATGGCCAACTTTGATGACGTCTTTTCTTGGATGGCTCAGTATTTTGGCATATGTTTTAAAATAAGAAGTTTCTAATTGAGAAAAAATTCAAATTGGGTAGAGAGAAATTCTATTTTCGTATGATTTCCCCAACTTTTCTCAGATTGTCCCAGATATTCGGTGACAATCATGCTGCAAATTTTTCAGTGGCTCTTACCGTGATGGACTCCAAATTTAAATGCATCGCGTGTCCCTGACTCTGTATTTCGGCACACAGTTCCCTCACTTTCTGCTTATTCTTCTCGAGCTGGGCAGAACTTAAGCCGCATACGTCCAGAGCTTGCTGATAACTGACGTCAGATTCCAGTAAATTCAACATCAGTTCTAAACAATCGCGATCTAAGTCCATATTCAATCTGTCCTGGCTTAGCACGAACATAACCGTTGCCGTGCACAAGCCTAAACTCTAAAAATTTCATACCATTTATCATTCATTCATACTCATCATCATATCATTCGTTCATACATTACCAACTGAAATTGAAAGATGGCCAATTCAGTTAAATATTTCATACTTACTTGGTCCTTTGTGGCATCGTGCAATGCCTTGAAAAATTTCGCCACTGTCCCGTGCGCCCTCACGTGCATCCTAAAAGCCGGAACCATGCACTTCGAAGCTAACGTTATGGCTGACAAGCACCTGGTGCTTATAGGGTTGTTATCCTGCAACGCATCCAAGATGTATTCGACGTCGTCGTTGAATTCTTGGAATTCGCCGATCTCTTGGATTTGGTGTGCTTTTTTGACATTTCTTACCACAGTGTAATACTGAAAAAAAATTAGTTACTTTAAAAATATCGATTTTTTTTTTAAACAAGCTGCGATATTTCTATATGGACCATTAATTATTATAGAACATTATATATAGAACATTATTATTATAGTGCCCTATAATAATTTATATACGCTTCAGTAGTTTTTTTTAACATGCATTTCTCAGAAAATAATATTCAGTATGATTTGACAATAAGTGGGTGCTTACCTAACAGTAATTACAAAAGAACTGATGTACTTGGTTCAACAGTAAAAGATTTTTATCATTTTTTTAATAATGGAAAGTGTTATACAAATTACGTCCAAATCGATCTATATTAGCATTCTGTATACCTATATATAATAGTAATTTTTTTTGATTGATACAGAATTTAATTCTACATTAAAATATAAAGTAAAATATGGGGTATTGTATCGAGCCATAAAAAAAAAGTCATCAAAGTTGGTCTAGTAAAAAAGACATATTTTCATTCTATCTTAAGTTTATAACCTTATTTAATTGTCAAAACTGTCACCTTATATGACAGCCATTATTTATTTCACAATTGTGACAGTCACTTGTCAAAAGTTTGACATAACCGATATTTCTATCTTTCTCGTTCATAGCCAACTTTGATGACATTTTTTTTTTGGATCTGGTGTATTTAAAAAACTTGAGTGGATGGTTTGAGGTTGCGCAAATGGTAGTTCTATTTCAAACACCCTGTACATAATTGAGAAATAATAAAAGTATTGTTGTCTTGCTATAGAGTTCTACTAACCACAGTACCAATATCGATAATTATTGTCCTAAAATAATTGTAAAACTACAACTCAAAAAGTTATGGTGTTAATGAATAAAATTTCAAAAAACTGGATATAACTCAAAACCGGTAAATGATCGGTATAAGGAAATATTATGGAAATGTACCTAAAATAATGTGTAGAATCGGAATATGCAATAAAAATGGCACTAGTCCATTTAAAATAAGGAAATGGATGTCAACTTCTGGGATAACCGGAAGTGCAGCCATCTTGGAAAGTTCACCATAGGCCCATTTTTAATGCAGCTTTAATGCAAATTTCAAAAAATCAGTAATTTCTATAAGCTCCAATCCTTTTAATAAACGTTTCGATCAATCACCCTGTATTTATAGATATCATTCTACGATGTTTATCCCTTATAAGATTATAAATTATTTTACAACATAATTGTTTTATTTTGGTTATTCTGAGGCTTATAGAAATTATTAGTAGACGAAAATGACTCAAAAAACAGTTCACAGTCTAATTTCATTCACAATACGTTTTAATACAAACATGATTTAAAAAAAAAACTACGAAAAATTTAAAAACACTACAATTTTAAATACTGACTTGAATCTGTACACCTCCTAATATTTGTCAATATTTTGTTTTGTTAAAGTTTGTGTTCTTCTGAAGATTACACCTTGGCTAACTGATACAGTTAATATTGTATACATCTATTAAAAATACTCACCCCTTTGTCACCCTTCGTACACTTAACGCTCGTCACCTCCTCATCGTCCTTCTTCAGAGGTATCCTCGTCAAAGGGTCATCCTTGAAACTGAAATCACTATCATCAATGTTAGTGTCATTACTAGCCACGTTTTCACTGGTCTTATTCGCTTCGTCAGTCCACTTGTGCCTGTACAACGCCCCTACGCTTCTGGCTGCCTTCGTCCACCATAGTGCGACTTTTAAAAATACTCCCTTTCTTTTTAGAAATCACGAGTTTTACGGGAGGCGTGGGCTCGGGAGGGGTATCCTTCGCCTTGTCCTGCGATTCCTCTTTGTTTTCCTTTGGTTGAGCGGCTTGGTAGCTGGGATCGGGCAAGATCTGCTTCACTTCTAATTCGGGCGCCGTGCTGTTTGAGTCCGTATCGGTGCTCCATTCCTCGTCTATCGTCAAGCTCTTCTGCGGCTCCGTCTCGGGTTCCGGCTCAGGTTGTGGACTGGGTACACTGTTTTCGTCAATTTCATCTTCCTCTTCTTCATTTTCCTCTTCCTCATCCTTGACCCGAACTACTTCTGTCGGTATGGTTTCCACCATTTCATTGGTAATATTCTCCTCAATCTCCATCTCCCTCTCTTCTCTTTCAGCATCTTTCACTACCTGTTCCTCGACTTCACTCTTGATTTCTACCGTGGCTTTATTAAAGCTATCGTTAACATTTACAGTGGGTTCGACCGAATCCTCCTTTGGAGAATTGGGCCTTAATAAGTTGTCGTACATCGCCTTTCGCTCGAGTTCATACTTTTCTGCAGGGATGTACTGAGGAGACAAGTCGCTTTCCTCTTTCGGGCTCATGAACAACGAGAACTCTCCAGGAGTGTCTGCCGTGGCCGGGGAGCTGCTTGGATCTTGTTGCATGCTGCGCCTGGCTGACCTGGTTATTCTGCAGTTTGTGGGTCGTGTCGTGTCTCTCAGAGCCCTCGGGGAGGTGACATTAGATGTGGAGGGAGTACTGGAAGGAGTGGGGGTGCTTTCCGACTCGTCAGAGTCGTTCAACAATTGCGACTTCCCCCTGCATATCCTTAATACTATTGGGGGTTTTGGAGGTTCATTATTTTTAGTTTTATTTACATTTGAACTTAGAACAGTCTTTTCTGGCGGGCTATTTTTTCGAAGAAAAGAATTTTCGCGGAGAACTCGCTCTGGTAGTCCTATCACTAGCCTCGTATGTAGTTCGGGGTTTTTTAACGGGATTGCCGCAGTTTGAGGGCGATTTAGAGTACGAACTACTTAAATCAGGGGGTTCCGTGTTACGACTCTTGAAAAATTTTTTGGGTTTGGGGGTAGTATCAACAGCAGGTGTTGCAGCCTCATTCTCAGAACGAGATAAACCTAAAAGAACACATATGTGTAAACACAGATGTACATTTAGTAATATCATTGGATAATTTAGGTACTGACCGTTTAAAGTTCGAATAGATGTGAATGAGGTTATGCCCCATTTGCCAACAGTGGCTGCTGAACGGGCAGCAGACGGTCTGTTGCTGTTTTCCTTGAATAAATTGTCAAAGTGGAAACTGGCATGAGTACCACCGCCTCGTCGGTATTTACCATATCCCCGAGACATTTTCCTTAATAAGTAATTAGATTTATATGGACTATCATGCTAGGAAAAGGGAATCGTTGAAGAAATCATCCTATCCCTTTCAGTGCACTTGGAGATATTCTTCTTATCGTAAGGCAAACGTAACCACTGTTTTTGTAATCATTTTTGGAAAAATTGATTCTACATCGCCATTTTTCAATGCTAAACGTTTAACATATAAATTTAATACTGATGTTTTGATCACTAAAGAGTTGTTAGTTGTCGGTAAAACATTATTTGATCGTTATCAGGCTTGGTACTTTATCGGGAAAATCACCGATATGCTAGGAAATAATGTTTTTCACTTGTCAAAATGCGATTTTCTTGTTCATAAACACGCTAGTAAATAACGCCTACGAAACGGCTACGACAGTTGCATAAAATTGGGCTGCAAGGCTACGGCTGTCAAATCTGTCTACGACCTGCAACAACAGTGGTACTCAATATGTTTACACTGACTCAAACAAATATTTTCTCCAAAATGTTGACCCTAAGATGTGCCGTTTATTTGCTTGCTTTTAATAGTTTTTTAATTGTGGTACAGTGTCATAATAAATATTCGAAAGATGCAAATGAAGAGAAAAAGAATGCAAACCCAGACTTTCGACCTGTATCGCTTAAACATCTAGATAGGCCTTTTAGAATGGCAAAATTAAATTTACTGTGGTCTAAAGCTGTAATCGTAAGTAATAAATCTTATATTCAAGACAACCGGTAATAATATAAAATTTCAGAGGCTCTCTGAGCCAAAATTAAAGTCACTTTTCGGAGAATTAAAACTTCACGATAAAGAGGAGATAACCTGGAAGCATCTGAGAGCGGAGGGTAAAGACAAAGATGGGATGAAAGAGGCGGAACTACGTAAAAAACTAATAACCGTCATGGGAAATTATAATCTCCTGGACCAAATCGACGATGTTGATAATCCCAAAAAAGCTCAACCATTCAGGGCTTTAAACGAAGCCACCGATAAGCACATTAACAAGAGTTTGTTTAAGGATAAGAAGTTAAATAAATTGTGGGAGAAAGCCGAAACGTCTGGCTTCACTCAGGAAGAACTGTTAGCTCTTAAAGATGAGTTTGGCCATCATCAAGACAAAATCGATCAGTATTATGCCTTGTTACACGAGACTAAAGGAAATCCCGAAGACCATGTTGAAAGTACGTAAATCTGTTTTGCTCTTAAGAACTGTAGTGTTTATTGTTCAGATTTTTTTTTTAGATTCAGTAGATGATTCTTTAGATAAATACAACACCATTGAAGTATTGGAGGAAAAAGAACCTAATAAGGATTACCTGGATAAAGTTAATTTATTACGTGAAAAACATAATGAAATCCGCGATGGATTCGATCATTTATATCTTCTAGCAGCGAAGGGACCGGCTAGTAAAGAGTTTGTAGAACCTAAGGTACAGGGTTTGTGGAAAGTAGCCCTAGAAAGCAATTTTACTCCTAGCGAGTTGGAATCCCTGAAAACAGAGTTACTGCACTACGAAAATCGTCTTCTTAAACTGCGCCACCTGCAAGCTGAGCACGCCCTTCACGAAGAAAAGGTGAAGGAAAAAACTAAAATGAATATTGCAGGGGGCAAGACGGACAGGGCCTCTCTAATGGAGGATAACATAAAGAAACAGGCAAGGAAAGTCGAGAAAATCCATTTGGATATCGAAACCAGAATAATGCAGAAACATATAGAGTTATAACCTGGTTTAGGTTTACAAGAACTGCTGTTGCCAAAAATAGGTATCTGGAATCTAGATTTAGAATCGCGTATATGTGTTATTTAAACCGATAAATACTTTTATCTACGTCAACTTACTAGTACTAATTAGGTAGTTTATTTAATTAAATAGTCATACTCATAGATTTTGTTAAGATGATAAATTGCTTTAATTAACTGTTGTGAAACATGTTTTTTTTTTATAACATTATTTACATAATATGAACAAGAAAATGTTTTTGATCTGATTGAATAGATATTTTTTTTGTGTTTCGTTTCGTAATAATTTTATTTACAAAATACAGATATTAATATTAAAATTACAAGAACCATGTCTATTTGAAAATAACATCCAAAAAAAACGTCATCAACTCTGGCTATGAACGAAAGAGATGGAAATAGCGGTCATGTCTAAGCTTTTCGGCTAAGTCAAATTTATGACAAGTCACTGTCACAATTTGTAAAATAAACAATGGCTGTCACATGATGTGACAGTCTTGACAAGTAAATAAGGTTATAAATTCGATTAAGAATAGAAATACGTCTTTTTTTTCTCTGGGACAACTTTGATGACGTTTTTTATGGATGTATTGTAATAGACATTAAAAAAAAAACGTTATCAACTCTATCTATGAATGAGATATGGAAATAGTGGTCATTTCTAAGCTTTTCGTTTATGTCAAACTTTTGACAAATGACTGTCCCAATTTGTAAAATAAACAGTGGGTGTCATATGATGTGACAGTCTTGACAAGTAAATAAGGTTATAAATTCGATTAAGAATGGAAATACGTCTTTTTTTTCTCGGCCAACTTTGATGACGTTTTTTATGGATGTCTTATTCAATAGTCGTTTGAAGGTTTTTTTGATAAAATCATGACCAAGGCTACTGACAACGCCTTTTCACAAAAGTCTGCAAATATCTAAAACACTCTATTCAATAAATTATACAAGCCTCTTTCGTGGGATGTAAAAACTTTTTTTTGGTAACGGGAGAACAATCAGTAATGTACGGTGCGCCAACAGTAGCTTTGCACTTGGCCGCAGTAAACGAAACCAGAAATTGTGCGCATTACTTTTGTAGCTGCAGCCGTGAACGCTTCGAGAAGTACACTCTGTTATTCTCTGTTTGTGGGTATCTCTTATATCTCTCAGGTATGATCGAACAACCTTGAATTATGTTCATTGTGCGCAATTCGCGGGCAAAGCTATTCTGGGTGTACTAAAAGGCTGCCACCCATTCTCTTTTCCAGAGAACAATAGTCTTTTTGAGTTTGTGTCCTATTTTTTTTAATTAACGACAGGTTTTGTCCACTTTTATTAAAATAAAGCTTAGTAATGTTGGAATATATCCTATTCCATACGAGTATATACAGGTAAATACAAAACTGATATTTTTTTTACTAAAATTTATGAACTGAAAAATATTTTGAATGTTTAAATTCAGTTTGTGCTGGAATGGATGATGCTTCAGTGAGACTTTATCTTCTAATATTGTTCATGATCTCGTTAAGTAAGTGTAGACTATTTTTTAATTTAAAAAGGTAGCAACACTAGTTATGCAGAGATAAAAAAAATATACTAATATGTTCAGTCCAAAACACTTGCTGAGCAAATGGAATCAACAAACATAGTCTCATCTTTCTGAAATTTGTTATCACTGATTTAATTAGTCTAACCAAGACCCGAGTTTCCTATTTCAAGTGTTTTGCCATTACAAAGACTTGGATACCCAAAAAAATTTGATACCATCATTTTTACTTTGCATTTATTTTGTCGTCAACTATCAACAAAAATAAATAGGTACAATATATGCTATAAACATATAAGTAGTATTTGATTTTAATATACATTTTCTATAAAATATCAAATTTTTATATCACAATTATGCATCATAATAAAAATTGGTTATTTCTTACAGACTAATTATTCGACACACTCATTTTTATGGACAAGTTTTAAATCATCGATGATTTTAAATGTGGTACTCTTTAGGCCTCTAGCTATGTTGGAATTTATATCTGCCATGGAATAAGAAGTGTCCTCGTTAAAATTTGCCATTATAGACTGATACATACTATTCATATGCTGTTTAATTTTTTCACTGAATTGGTCCATCATTTGGTTATTCTTTTCAATTTGGTTTTGCTTCTCCTCTTCTGATTTTTGATAATACTCTTCAAGCTCTTTCAGCTTTATTTTTAAACTGGAGACTGTCTCATTAAGACTCTCCACAGTAGCTTCAAGGTTTCTGTTGTCTTTATTTTGCTCATAAAATTTCTCTAACTCGTTTAGTTTCGCTTTTTGTTCTTCTATAGTTTTCTCATATTCCTTCGTTTCATTCCTATATTGCTCTATTTCATGCTCTAGTTTTTTTTGTATCAGAAATTTTATCATCGTTTTCTTTTATTTTCTCATTCAATTGAACTACTTCCACTCTTAAATCTTGTATAACAGCTTCATGTTCTCTATTTTCAATTGTATCTTGATGAATTCTTCCTTTTAATTCCTCATACATTCTTTCTAGCTCACTATACCTTCTTTCGTAGGCTTCTAATTCGTTCTGTAAGTTTTCCGATTTCAATTCAAGTGCTTTTATTTTCGATTTTAGGTTAGCATCTTCAGATTTTGGAGAACTTGCATTGCCTTGGCTGAGAACGCAATCAAGTTTAGCAGAAATTTGAGATAAATTCATTTTCAGTTCTGTATTCTGTGTCAATATAAAGTTCGTAAAACCATCGTATTGCATGGGCTGGTTGTAATATACCGGCGAGACTACATTCGGTTGATGCATAGGGTAATTGTGATTTTGGGGATTAAAATTGTAACTTTGGGAAGGCACCATTTGGGTTTCAATATAACCGTGTTGTACGGCTTGTGGTAATTTTTCTTCTTTGGGAATCGTCACTTTTTCTGTGTGACCTGCGCGTTTAGCTTTCCTTGGTGGGACTTTTTGGTCATCCTTCGTATCATCTAATTCTGAATCTGACATATCTGTACTAGTATTCTTTACCAAAGGGCTTGGTAATATCTGTTGTCCCATTTTTGCCATTCTAGATAATATGGTTGCTCTCTTTTGAGAGCCTGAGCTGTCTGAATGTATTTCTGGTTCTTTTTCTAGAACTTCCATGGCACTTGCCGGTAATTCTGGTTTACTTTCTTTATCAGCGTTTGCTTGAATTTCATCTTTATTTTTAAGTGTTTCTTCTATTTTATCTATTATTTTGGCTCCATATTTTTTAATCGTTTGGCAAAATGTAGTTTGGTCGTCAGCATTCTCAAATTTAACTAACCAGTTCTGGTTATCATTATCATATAATGTGGAAAAATAGTCCTTTTTTATTATAAAAACTGAATGAACTGTTAATTTTTTTCTCAACAATATGTTGTTTTTCTCTTTGTATGCAATAACTTCATACAAATTATGTTCTATCGATCCTATCACTGCTAGACCATGCTTTCCCAACATCTTATAAGCTTTATCTTCTCTGTAACAATAAAGATAGTAACAAAAAAAATCCCACATAGATAAAAAAAAAACATAACCACTAAAACTTACAACTTCCACAGAGACACAATTTTCGCCAGCAATACGGACGTTGTTGGTTTGCTTCTAACCGATTGCGACTCCTGGAAATCTTGTTCCTTTTTGGCTTTAGGCTGTTTTGGGGCCGTATATGTTAAGCTGGCATTAAAACTGTCTTCTATTTTAGTGTTACCAAATAGCGTTGCCAATTTTGCACTATAAATAGTATTTTTATATCAAATGCATAATAGTTTACATATCTGTTAACTAAAAATACTACCTGCTTGCCGGATTAAAATCATATTCATCAGAATCGTTATACATTTTGTATAAAACATAAAACAAAACCCTAACCTCAAAATTATCTGTTACTGTCACATTTTAGGTATTTTCGTATTTTGTGTTTGTAACTATTATCTTCGTCTTCCGATACGTTATTAATTTTGAGTTCTTCTTCCTCTTCGGTAGATTATTAGTTGGCGTGAAATTGCGCCATCTTCGAACTATAATTCAAACTAAGTTGTGTTTGTTATGATCGTGTATATTGTGTTGCATAGGAATGAGGGGAAACAAGTAATACAGAAATATTAGATCATTTATTTTTAAATTATATATTATAATTTCATTATAAACTAAAATCTTGATGCCTATATCTAAGACTCTGCATATTAAGCGGATTACAGACCGAACTGGGCGGTAAAGTAGAATAATTAAATGGTGTGTTTGACAGAAAGCTACACTGAGTCGACAAGTTATTAAAATTATTCGAGTACAAGTCGTGTTGATTATATTGGGTGTACGAGCATTTCCACGGCATTACGTATTGGATGTCGGCAGTGGAGTGCGCTGGAAGTGAATTCTGATACGGAAACAGCGGTTTCTCGTTCGTGTCGGGTTTTAAAGGGACCGGGGGCGTTTTACAGGGTAGTTTCGCGGCAACGTTCTGCTGAAGGCTTAAACTCCGTTCGTTGCGTCGGAATTTGGCTCTTCTGTTTTGGAACCAAACCTAAAAAAAGAATACCATATAGTTAATGAAAGCCACTCATTAATTAATGAAACCTTGCAAAAAATCCTGGAAACGACTTGTAAAATATTGGTGCAATATTTATTTTCACTATTATAATCAAGTAAATGTAAAAGCTTATTAGAACTTAAACCTATTATAACATATCAGAAACGAAGTACTGGTAAAAATTATAATTTCCAGAAATAAATAAGGAATATAAATTATAAATTAAAAATAAAAATTTACTTGGTCACTAACAAGAATTTGGCAAATATAAAATAATATTTTGCAAGCGATTTTCAAGATTTTCTGGTGAGGTAGTTATTTTTTGAATTTTAAGGTTTCATTTTAAGTTTTTTTTTGCTATTCTTCTATTTACATAGCCCTAATAATCATTCGCTAAAATATAATGTTGGTACTGTCTTTCCTTGTGAAAATAAGAATTTACAATTAATTCTACCAGCCTCTACCTCCACCAACCTTCTGCTTCTCGCTTCTGCTTCTGCTTCCAGAACCGTACTAAAATACAGTTCTGTTAGGGTCCGCGATTTCTCGACTCTACTTAAGAAGTACGAGGTGTGTAAATTAAGTAATGAGACTGTTTTTTTTTTTTTTTTTTATTCGAATAGAATTACAATTCAGTATTGTCTCCTTCAAAATAACTTCCTTGGGAAGTCATACAGCGCTGGAGACGGCTCTTCCATTCCTCATAGCAGTGCTGGAACTCATATACTGGAATAGCTTTCAGCTGATCGGTTACAGCCGTTTGAATGTTTTTTATGGTCCCAAAATGACGTCCTTTGAGGTGATTTTTCAATCTCGGGAAAAGAAAAAAGTCACATTGACTCAAGTCAGGCGAATAAGGAGACTGAGGAGCCACAGGAATGTTTTTACTGGCTAAACACTCGTTTACTGAAATGACTGTGTGACAAGGCGCATTGTCGTGATGCAACATCCAGTTGTTCTTGATGTTTGGATTCAAATTTAACTCTTCCCCGATCATTCTTGTAGTCAACCGACGATCTGAACGCACAAGATCCCGTATTCTATCGACTTTTTTGATCGGTTCTTGAAGATGAAGGCCGTCCGCTGGGTGGTTCATCTTCAATCGACTCTCTTCCTTCTGAGAATGCCTTAAACCACCGAAAAACCTGGTCTCTTGAAAAAACACTGTCTCCGTAGGCGTGTTGAAGTTTTGCAAATGTATCCCTTGCGCTGTGTCCAAGTCTGAAGCAAAACCTGATGGCACACCGTTGCTCAAAATTAATGTCACTCATTTTTAGAACGCACTAGAAAAAACGGTTTACGAAAAAAGTCGAAAAGAGCATACAAATCACTCTAACAAGTTCAAATTTGTACTGAAGGTGCATTACATGTTAACCTACCGCCCTTCCAAGTCCCGTCTCCGCAGAGTTGCTAGATCGGGCACTACGTTGCCAGTCTCATTACCTACTTAATTTACACACCTCGTATAGCAAAAGGCAGAAATTATTGTATAATAGCCGCAAAGAACTGCGAAAAATATCGCATTCTGAAGAAGTTTCAGGCTAATATTATAATATAACCAATATTTTGTATCTGGACGAACTAGGCACTTTGCAATATACATGTATAAGAATTACCATTCTAAATTGAAAATAGGTAAAAAAGCAAGGTTGTCAGATATATTTTCAAAAATTGCTAAGCTCACTGTACAATTCTAATTCATACTTCAGGAAACTGTTAATTGGTGAAGTTCTTAGAAAGCTAGTTTGGAAGTATTTAAAAAAAAATACATAGATATAAATGTATTAGTTAGCATTAAAATAAAGCGTTTAAAATTGCTGGAAAAAATAATTATAAATTAAAACAACTTTATGTATATTACTGTAGTTAAGAAAATTTTGAAGAGCCGGCAACGCTTCGTTGTTTGGCTGGAAATTGCTGGCTGGTGCTAATATCGGCCAACGATCCATTAGACTATTGTGCTTTGCATCGAATACATTCGTTAAATACTTATTCGGTCCACTGTGCCATAAAATGTTTACGACGTCGTTAAAATTATTTACGACATTAGGAATTCTTACTTGTTTAAGACGCCAGTGATGTGTATTTCAGCTAGGTTTATTAAATGAGCATTATTTACAGCAAATTATATTACAAATAATAAGAGTTTTGTATGCAGGCTAATTTTAATCTCCTATATTGATTTGAATGAAAAAAATTATTTCACAATTTTCAAGTTTATAAAAAATATATGCACGCCCATGGAATCATAAAGTTGCACCGCTTTTTTTGTTCCCCAGGCGTATTTATCATTTTCAATTCAGAATAGAAGGACTATACCTACTCTATGTAAGACACAAACGACTAAATAGTAGGGATTAGTTTTACCCACCTGAACTCTGGCTTCACTTAAGCTGACTTTCGTTGCCAGGTCCTCTCTGACGAAGGCGTCTGGGTAATGGGTCTTTTCGAAAACCTTTTCTAGGGCTGCTAGCTGAGCCGTCGTGAAGGTTGTCCTGTTTCGGCGTGGTTTCTTGTGTTTCTCGTCGTTGGATAAGTCTAGAAGATAAAGGAAAACTATTTACGTAAAAATTTACATAAAAAAAATGTTTCGGATGTTCCAACATAAATTTGGAATGCTCAAAAGCGGTATAAGCTCTTGTACAGTTTTACACGCTGTTTTATCTAACTCGATAAATATTACCAAACCAAATTCTACCATTTTTACTTTTTTATTTTATTTGTCTTTTAAAGTACACCGTGTAGTCCAGGCGATCTATGTTTCGGACTGACAAAATAGTCCATAAAAGAAGTCTCAACGGTTTCATATACAGGAAACCTTCCTGATTAAAGATCCGAGAAGGCGGAATCACGCAAATGCCTGCATCATGTTTTAAATAAACAAATTATTTCTGAAACATCATTTTTTTTGCTTCAAGTTGAATTATCTGGAAAAGTATGCGTCTTACGAAAAATTATCAAGAGACAAAAGTTGTTTATTATTAAATTTCCCATCGAAATATGTGGATCAGATTATTGCAAAATTAATTTTATAACGAGAAATCGAGCAAAACTTGCAAAAAAAACGTTTTTAAACAAATTTAGTTATTTCGGTTAATAATAATCGTATCGTCATGAAACTTTCCAAAAAGTTGCCTTTTGTTACTGTTAATAAGCTCCCGCAATCGGCATTCTGTGCGATAAATAGTTCCCGAGGTATTGCAGCAATGTATTGCACGCATGCGTATTTATGTTTGTTCGTGCAATTTCTTGCGGATAAAAATTGCAAGCCCGGAGCTATAATTATTACGGCTATCTGCAATTTTTCGTGTTGCCAACTGTTTGACATAACCTGAACGTACAACGTCCTGTGCCATCGTTTGTATTGTGTTTTGTGATATTTAAAATTTCTGTATTTTGTGTGTTTAAAATGGGTATACTCGATTCCCTCTTAAGTCTCCTTCGCTTAACTCACATTTCCTCTTATTTCACCACGTTTTTTCCTATTATGTCACGAAACTGTCCCTCTTAAGTCGCCGCCTGTAAAAGTTTTAGAACTACGTTTGGAAATTGGATTCTCGCATATGTACAATTTTTATTAAAAAAAAATGATTGTGTAATACATTAAATATAGACACCTAATCTTTAAAATAGGTTAGGTGTCTTTTAAAAATAGTTAACCTTTAAAATATTCATTCAGGTGGGAAATTGAACTTTGTCACGCACGACTAGGTATACTTACGTTGATTTTTTCGTTCAGCTGGCTCATTTTTCATTATAACAAGTGCTGTGGTACATCTCTAAATATTTCTTTTTGCAACTAAGAACACGAAAAAGTTGAGGTTATGATTGCGACTTAAGAGAGAATAAATTTCGCGACTTAACTTTTGGTTAGATTACTCGCTTTTGTAGAAAATAAGTTTCTATGCGAAATTTACAGTTGATTTGGAAATTTTTTTAGGGCAGGTTTCTCGATTTTCCGAACATTTAGTCGTCAGCATTTTTAACAGATTTTTATATTTTTGGCCATAAATTCAAAATAAATCCAAGCTAATAATAATTTTCAGCATAATATTATCTTGCAAATGTATGTAATTATATATTTTTTAGGTTTTTAAAGCGTGGTTGTAAATTTTTGCATAGCAGTGAATAATTTTTTTGAAAAAATGCGTTTGTCCGAACATATACATAGTTGTTACGGCTCGTCAATGAAAATAAAAAAACTGGCATTTTTAGAACCATCTACTATTTAAAACTATCCATGAACATGTTAGTCGCTCTATTGTCTATTATTATTATTATTTATAATTTCTAGCAGAGGAATAAACTTATTTTCATCAAAAAATTGTCCCTCCAAACTAGGGCTTTGTTCAGCTTCTAAACCCAACGCTGCTATGGATAGGTAATCGCAAAAACAAAAACCGCCAAAAGATGCCGTCCAGGCATGCTTTGAGAACACTGCGGATCATTTTAAAAACAAACGAGACGCGTTTTTCTCTTCGCGAATCCGCCAAACAATCGCTCCTTTCATCAGCCACCCCGGACCCTTTTGATCTCGTCCTCGATGCACTTTGATCCGAACGCGCTGTCGCTCGCCGCGATGCGATGCGAACCCCTGACATGGGACAGACGGACGGACCGACGCGTTTACGCCGGTAAGCGTCGAGTGCAGCCTCCGTAATCGCGTGATGGATCGCATTTAAAACGGTCCGGCGTGGACGGCTCGCGACATGTGCGCGCCATAGCTAGGCGGGGGAGACAGGAGCTTTCTCGTTTGGCAGAAAGGAGGATTCCAGTCTAGAGGTTTGATTTTTTCTGCGATTTACTCTTTCTGCAGAAAAAATTTTTTTTTACGCATTGTAAAAAATTGTATCAAGTATTTTTTTTTTCGATTTGAACTAGGGTTTCTGATTTCTCGACTTATTTTTTTCCCGGAGCTCGAGAATTCTCGACTAAGAATTCCCGGGAATTCTCGAATATTCGAGAAATATTTAAATTTAAAAAAAAATAGAATATTTTTAATTAAATGCAAAATAAAACTACGCTTATTATGCAATAATCATCAACATTTATTAATTCTTCAGTCTTGTGAGTAGTTACACATATTTTTAAACAAAATAATTAAATTTGAGTATATTTTTCATTAAACAAATAGTAAGTAATCGGTCGGGGCTCTTGAAACTGAGTGGCAATTGCGCCATTTGGCTATAACTTTCCTTCTATAAGGTTCATTAATAACGACATTTATTTAACGAAATAATGAGTATTTCGAGAAAACGGCGCAATTGTCCCGCAGTTGCAATCGACTGCCCCAATCGACTTACCTAAGTATCACCTTAAAATAACGAGTATCACCATACAAACCATTTTTAAATTAAAGTTGAATACTTACAGCCTCTTTTTTCCTTTTCAGTTTTTAATCACATTCGTTTAATTAAATAAAAAAATTATCTACTAAAGAAACGTCATCATAATCAACTAAAAATTTATTTTTAGTCTACCTAAAAAACCTATCCATATAGCGATTGACTATACACACAGTCTTTTAATTAGGTACGTAAAAAAATGGAGAGAGCACGGACGCAAACATTATCAAGACGCGATTTCTCGATTTCTCGATTTCTCGACACTTTTTTCTCGTCTCGAGTAGAGTCAGATTTCCCGGGAATTCTCGCTTCGAGAAGTCTCGACCAGAAACCCTAATTTGAATTCAAGTGCAGTCCAAATTCGATTTGAATTCCAGTGCAACTGGTCAGGTTTCAATTGCCTCTAACACAGCAGTCTTTTACTTCACCTGTTTCGTCACCAGCTGTACTGCTTTATGCGAGTAGGTTAATTAACTTTATAAATTTAAACAGGTTATTCACTAAATTTTCGTCTTGAAAATTCTCGTCTTGCTCCGTGGACAGCAGGACGAATAAGTTGGCGATATCAAGGAAGAAGAACAGGTCCATCTACATGGACGTTCTACACAGACTTAATAAGGTGTTCTACCTGCATTCAATTCTACGTATGAGAGCTGCAATGAACTGTTAATGGCAGCAACAGTACAAGTTGAAGATGAAGATGAAGATGCTCCTCGTAGAAACTAAAGAAAAGCCAGAAGAAAGACAACGACCTGAAATTTCTGGAACCGAGTAAATAATGGAATTCGACCAACTTGGCAGGAAGTTTCCGGGTATGGTACGACGATCAAGGGATGTCCTATGACTTTGTCTTCACGATGGCCTAGAGTGGGAGAGCTCCGACGGAGTATCCGCAGTCTACCAGTTGGTCTTGCCTAAAGCAAGAATCCACCAAGTGTTAGAAGAACTGCACAACAGCCCAGCCGGTGGGCATTACGGACTTTGGCTCGAGTAAGGGATTGATTTTATTGGGTAAGACTGTCGCAGATACGTAGAGGAATGGTGCAAGAGATGTGATTAATGCTTTGCTAAAAAGGAACCAAAAACAAGAAGTGGTAAAATGGTGCAGTACCTAGCTGGAGCACAATTTGAGAGAGTAGCAGTAGATATTCTTGGACCGTTATCTGTAACCGACCGTGGCAACAAGTATCTGATGGTGGTAATGGATTATTTCTCGAAATGGCCCGAAGCAGTACCACTTCCCAATCAAGAAGCAGAAACTGTAGCTGAAGCGTTCATCGAGAATGTCATAGCCAGACATGGAATACTACTCGAGCTGCACGTGATCAAGGCAGAAACTTCGACTCAGAGCTGTGGCAAGCAAGAAGTGATGAAAATAATGGGCATTAAGAAAACCAGAACTGCTACACTCCATCCCACTGCTATCACCAAAATATTATGTATCTCTCTTTAAATAATTCACTTCTCCAACTTCTAAACACTTTTATTTCCGCTTTACAACTATGCGATCTCAACACTGTTACATTTAAATCACAACTTACTTTATCTTAGCAACAACACCATTAATTATAGTTTTTACAAGTTATAGAATACTCATCTCACTTCTAGAATATTAATCCGTCATTCTATACAATTCTTTACTAACATGTAGTGTATAAATTAAATACGAGCCCTAACAACTATATGTTCGGACAAACGCATTTTTTCAAAGAAAATATTCACTGCCTTACAAAAATTTACAACCACGCTTTAAAAACCTTAAATATATAAAATTACATTTGCAAGATAATATTATGTTGAAAATTATTATTAGCTTGGGTTTTGTGATGAATTTATGGCCGAAAATATAAAAATCTGCTGACAACTAAATGTTCGGAAAATCGAAAACCTGCCCTAAAATATAAATAAAAATTTGTTGTTGCCGCGGTAACCATTAATTTCACAATTAGATGTGTCAGTCACAGGTGATTTCTGGTAGTTTTTGCGAATATTCGTTATTTTTAAATAAAAATTGGCCGTGGACGTGCGACTGATCAAAAATTGCGGCAGCTCATTACAAAAAAAATACTGCAGTGCCAAAAAAAATCCGCGAAATTGCGGAAGAATTGTGCTTTGCAAAGTCTACTGTTGGGGTCATATTAAAGCATTACCGCGAGACTGGAAATTTGGATGTAAACGGTAAAAGTTCTGGAAGACCCAGACTTGTTACTGAAAGGAGCCAAAGGTTGTTGGTGAAAATTTGCAAAAAAAAAAATCGGCGGAACGCCTTAGGGGATATAACAGCACAATGAAACTCTGAAACATGAGAAAGGCTATTCCGCTAATGTTGCAGAAAATACATTCATCAGTCTGGGCTCAGTTTTTATAAGGTTTATCAATTTTCGTAAATGATCGTAGGCTAAAGAAAAGCCTTTATTAACTGAGGCACAAAAAATCGATTGAATTGGCCAAATAGAAGGTATCGTAGACTATAGAAGACTGGTCAAAAGTAAGTGACGAGTCCAAATTTGATGTCTGCGTAGGCGATTATAGAAAAAAGAGTAATAAAAACAAAAAGTGAAGCCTTTCTTAAGGACTGCCTTAGACGAATCCTAAAATTCCCGAAGGGTGTCATGATTTGGGGATGTATGTCCGTTAAAGGTTCGGGACAGTATGAGGTCATAGAGGGTACCGTCAATGCTGACAAATATATAGAAATACTTACGAATAGCTTATTACCGACTGTTCAGGAAATGTATCCAGAAAATAATTTCATATTACAAGACGGCGCAGCTTCCCATACTGCAAAAAAGACGAAAAAGTGGTTCGGGGAACAGCATACTAAAGTCCTATCATGGCCATCAAACAGCCCCGACCTAAATGTCATTGAAACACTGTGGCATAAGATAAAAAGAGTTTTGAGAGATGATCCTCAAAGAACGGTCTCTACTTTAAAGGAAAATATCGGCGAAATTTTGGACACCTTTTCACCAGAACTCTGTCGAGGCTTGGTTGAAACAATGCCTGCAAGAATTCGGGCCGTAATTAAGGCAAAAGGTGACGTAACGCCTTATTAATACTTAAAATATTTTTTTCCGAACATATAGTTGCTAGTTATTTTGTTACATTTTATTTGTTTTGTTAAGTTGTGACATTGTTAATTTGTTTTAAATTCTTTAAGTTCTTATGTACTGTCAGCTGCATTAGTCAATTGTTGCTTCATCATAATCATAACATAGTATGAAACAAAGTCCCTATATATCTATCTATCTACTACCTATGTATGCTTAGATCTTTAAAACTACGCAACGGATTTTGATGCGGTTTTTTTAATAGATAGAGTGATTCAAGAGGAAGGTTTATACGTATAATACATGCATAATATAGTAGAGAAACACTGATAATTTTAGAGGTTTCTAATGTGATGTCGTAAATAAACACATTTTTTTGCGCTTACATTGCAAACGCTGGCTGAACCCTACGAGATAGATCAAAATAATGTACTACAATATTGTACACCTTAAAAAGATCTACAAAAAAGTCCGCGATGGTATATGTCTATCTCTTAGGGATAACCCACAATAACCATTTTTTATATTTCCGTGCGAAGCCGGGGCGGGTCGCTAGTTATACATAAAAACAGTATAATACGTGAAAAATGAATTTGTCCGAACATAATTAATTAAACTACAAAACTTAATAACTGTCAGCTGTTACAAATGACACTTCACAAATGTCACAATACTCTACTTCATGCTAAAATTTCCACTTTCCACCCAGCAAATATCCATATACTATGTATGTATGTTAGTCATTAGAAATAAGCTGAAAGACCACACAAATAATCTAATGTTTCTAATGACTTTTATAACGGATGTTGCCTCTGATTTGTAATCTTTTGATAAAGATTTCCAAAAAAAGGCAAACGTTTCAGATAAATAAGGGACACATTTTGACATGATAAGTTAGATGCAATTCCCCAGCAATTAATTAACGACATGATTTATTTAAGTCAGCGTCGCGAATAGAAAAAAAAGTATATATCTATAAATAACGCATCCCATGAGATTAAAGGGGACGTTTTCAAAAACAAACAAGCGAAAAAAAAGTAACTCCCCGCAATCGACGGCTAACAAATTATGATAATCCTCTCCTATCCGTCTTTTTTAAATTGTTTGAAAAGTGAATTTCCGACGGCCAGTTGATATATTTCGGTACACGGGCGCGACATCACCGACTGTCAGCTACCACGTGTGATGTCCCAAAACAACTGCGTGCCCCGAGAGCAACGGCTATAATAATAAAATTGATGTTACGCCTAAATATGCGTTAATTTTAGTCATTTTATTAGCATTTACCCGCCTTATATTTTCTTTTTCGCCTCTCTGTGCGCCCGCTAAGAGGTGTTTCATTAACAGTTAAGTAGTTAATCCTCGTTTTACGGTCGTACCTTTTAATTTTAATGCTCTTCCAAGAAATATCGCCGTCGCAGTCGTTAATTCTTGAACGGGATTTGTTTTTTCTTCGGGGGTGCCTTGTTTCTGGTTCGGTATATTCGTGTGTGAAAACAAGGCAGTTCGTCAACTCGTCTCTTTATGCTTAGATACGAGGTGTGTAAATTAAGTAATAAGACTGATTTTTTAATTTTTTTTTATTCGAATAGAATTACAATTCAGTATTGTCTCCTTCAAAATAACTTCCTCGGGGAGCCACACAGCGCTGGAAACGGTTCTTCCATTCCTCATAGCAGTGCTGGAACTCATATACTAGAACACCCTTCAGTTGATAGGTTACAGTCGTTTGAATGTTTTCTATGGTCCCAAAACGACGTCCCTTGAGGTTATTTTTCAATCTCGGGAAGAGAAAAAAGTCAAGGACTCAAGTCAGGCGAATAAGGGGGCTGAGTAGCCACAGGAATGTCTTTACTGGCTAAAAACTCGTTTACTGAAATTTCTGTGTGACAAGGCGCATTGTCGTGATGCAACATCCAATTGTTTTTGATGTTTGGTCTCACAAGTTTTTGAAGAACCTCTCTGTAAACGTGTTGATTTATTGTTTGGCCTGGAGGCACAAACTCTTTGTGGACAATTTGGATGACTGCACAACTTTGGTTTGAGGTTATATGGTTAATTGGGGTCTTTGGGGCTTATGGATTGTGAGGGCTATGAAGTTAGTGGTATGAAGTTATTGATGTATTGGGTTATGAGGTTTGAGCTGAAGCATAAAAGAGCTGAATTTAAAATTATTCTAAATAAATAGTTGAAATTCTGGGATAAAGAATCATTTCTATTTATTATTATGATAATTGAAAACAACAAAACTCTCGAAGCCATGCCTTGTGTAATAAAGTATTTTAAAGCAGATTCTGACGAAAGTATTCTTTTTGAATTAGATAAGAGGGGGATAATTGATAATAAATTAATTTCAAGGCCTATTCATATAGATAATCATGAGTACGAAGAGACTGCAATTAGAGAGTGCCTGTCACTATAGTTGATAAAAATAATAATTTAAAAAATTTAGTAATCAAAAAGACTAAAGGACTAAAACCTTTATAAATGGGGTATGATTAACTTATCTTTTTGCGCTTTAGTACAAGAAGTATAAAAGTTTTTGATACTTTAGGAACTAGTTTAATTCTAGTAAGGCTATCAAAAACGCAAATCAGTATGCATTTGATTCTCGACTTGCTCTTTCTTGCCTTTTTCGGTCTTGAAGTGTGCCATTCCATGCTTTGGCGTTTGGTTTCCAGATCGTACTCAAACATCCAAGCCTCATCACCAGTAATGACCTGTTCCATAAAATAGGGATCATTTTCAGTCGATTCCAAAAAGTCAAGACATGTTTCTCTCCTGATGTCCTTTTGTTCCTGCGAAAAGTTTTTTGGAACCATTTTTGCGCAGATTTTTCACATCCCCAGTTCGTTAGTCAAAATCTGATGAACAGAGGTGTGATTCAAATTTAACTCGTTATTAAAGTGTTAAAAAAGCGTTACATTTTAAATATTAGTGGTGTATACAGGGTGTTCCAAAAAGCAACGTTAAGCCGAAACAATTTTTTACGAAACTGTAATATTACAATAAGTAAAAAAAAAATGTCGATCTCGAAAAAAAAATGCAATCGAATTAAATGGTTTAGACGATAAAATTATAAAGGAATACATTCGGCTTACTAATATTTGTATGAATCAAAATTGTTTTCAGTGTAATGGTGAATATTTTCAACAACACGAGGGAACGGCAATAGGTAACTCCTTGTCACCTTTCATTGCAAATCTTTTATGAGTAAATTTGAGACAGAAGTAAGAGATAAATTCGAGTATTTCCCTAGAGTTTGGTTCAGGTATGTGGACGATATCTTCGCGGTATTTGATACAAAAGCAATTAATTTAGATAATTTTGTTTCCAAATTAAATAACCGTTTCCCTACTATAAAATTTACATATGAAGTGGAACGCAATGAACAGCTACCATTTTTAGATGTATTAGTTATTAGAAATAGTGAAAATAAGTTAGAGTTTGATGTATATAGGAAAGAAACCGCGACTCTTAGATATATTCCCAACGATTCACACCACCCTTTTCAACATAAAATGGCTAGTTTTAATTTTCTAATTCACCGTTTGTTAAATTTCCCCCTCAGTAAAGAGAGGTTTGAACATGAGAAACAATTAATTAACAGACGCGTTTGGGTAACCCCAAAGACAAAATCAACAATAACGAAAAGTCAGGAATATACGAAATAAGTTGTAAAGATTGTGATCAAAAGTATATTGGGCAAACAAAAAAGATCTATTTTGACTAGATTTAAAGAACACATGGCTCGTTTGAAATATGGTAGAACAGAAAAATCTTGTGTTGCCCAACACGCTTTTGACAACAACCATAGGATAGACATAAATAATTTAAAATTAATTAGAAATGTAACAAACAGTAGACAGTTGGATGCTTTTGAAAGTTTAGAAATCATAAAGTGTAACAATAGTAAGAATAAGGACAATGGTCCGATACCCACCAGTCCACTGTTTGCTCTGATAAACAAAGTCAGTTACGGTTCAGTGAACCGTGGTAACAAATTTGGTATAAATAGTGCAAGTGTGTAGGCTACAATTTAGTTTTAATCATCTCCTGAAGATGCCAACTTGGTTGGCGAAACGCGGGTCGAGAAAAGTGTAGTAGTTCGGTGTTTCGTGGAAAACGTCCAGTTTTTTGTTTCTACGCCGAAGGTTCCAGTACCCACTCCAGGATTACAATAAGTATTACAATTATTTTTTTTTAACATTTATTGATGTAATATCATTAGCAGGGTGTTCCATAAAATTGCGAGCTCGATGAACAGTGATTTATTTGTGAACTATTTTTTCCGCAGTACTCGGCAAAATACTCTTCTTACTATACACTACAACCTCGATAATCCGAATCCGAAGTAATAATTGCAAAGGGTTCTGAGCACAATGATACGTCATTTGCCACTTCATCTTTTCATCTAGAGTGCTTATTCTCAGAAGGAAGAGAGTCGACTGAAGATGAACCACGTAGCGAAAGGCCTTCATCTTCAAGAATCGATGAAAATGTCGATATAATACGGGATCTTGTGCGTTCAGATCGTCGGTTGACGATAAGAATGACCGGGGAAGAGTTACATTTCTCACGCCACTCTTCATTAGATTTTGACGAAATTGGGGAAAACATTTTCGCAGAAACAAAAGAACATCAGGAGAGAAATGTGTCTTGACTTTTTGGAAATGGTTGGAAATGGAGAGTGTCCTGACTTGAGTCCTTGTGACTTCTTTCTCTTCCCTAGATTAAAAAAATCACCCTCAAAGAACGTCATTTTGGGACCATAGAAAACATTTAAAAGGATGTAACAGACCAGCTGAAAGCTGTTTCAGTATATGAATTCCAGCACTGCTATGAGGAATGGAAGAACCGTCTCCAGCGCTGTGTGGCTTCCCAAGGAAGTTACTTTGAAGGAGATAATATTAAATTGTAATTCTATTCGAATAAAAAAAATTTAAAAAAGCCATTTATTCTCATTTCATCTAGTCTCATTATTTAATTGACACACCTCGTATTTGTATGGAATGATATTCATTGTAATATAGTTTTTAATGATGGAATAATATTCCTTTAAACCCTTTTGAGACCAGGGAAAGTTTTAGTCGGTTGGTCCTGGAGAGTAAAATATCGCAAATTCAGAAAATTTCACCGTGGTAAACGAAACTTCCCATTAAAAATGTGCAGGGTCCCTTATGATCCTGCAGTGGCGGTGCGTGATATTTCAGTTAGCCATATCTTGAAAACGACGCATGGGACCCACTTCACTTTTTAGGGTGATGACTATACACCTCTTACAGAAAGGATTTATAGTGAAAAAATCGTCAGCAAAGTTTGCGAAAAAATTTCAAAAACACTGGAGCACTCCCTGGGTTCTCAGTAACGCTCTGTGGGATATTTGCAGTATATTTTTTTTAATAATCTAGAAACAAATATAAGGAGACGTTTTTTCGATTTGTTGCAATATTTTTTTTTTCAAAAAGTTATGGCCATTTTAATTTTAATTTTATAGGAACATTTTTTGTTTCCCAAAATTAAAATGGCCATAACTTTTTGAAACAAAAATATTTTGTAACAAATCGAAAAACGTCTCCTTATATTTGTTTCTAGATTATGAAAAATAATATACTGCAAATATTCCACAGAGCGTTACTGAGAACCCAGGGAGTGCTCCAGTGTTTTTGAAAAATGTTTTCGCAAACTTTGCTGAGGTTTTTTCACTATAAATCCTTTCTGTAAGAGGTGTATAGTCATCACCTAAAAAGAAAGTGGGTCCCATGTGTCGTTTTCAAGATATGGCTAACTTGAAATATCACGCACCGCCACTGTCAGATCCTGCATTAATTTTGTTCAAAAATTTACTTGGGATCTGATTTCTAGACAAAAATAATTTTCATCAGTTACAAATTTCGATAAGTGCAGTCGTGTCGCGAAACTTCAGAGTTGCGTATTATCCGACGCTCTTTCTCGCTAGGCGGCCCACAATACAAGTCACCCCAGCACGCCTTTCGCATTGTTTCGCAACGTTTCGCAAACCGTCACCGGAATAAAGCCCTTTGCTCCGTCCAGCTTCCGCATCGAGAAAAAAAGAACCTACCTTCAGACGAATCCACGTCGGGCCCCGTCTCTTATGGCCCAGCCTCAACAGGCTGCTAACCGAAAACTGCCTGGAATTAGCGCCACAATGGGCCCTGCCATTGTACTCCTGATTCGCGCCGCCGAAATCCGACATGTGTCCGTCAAACGTGTACATTCCTGGCCCCGAAGCCGTTTCACACGTGCCCCTCGCTCTCCTTCACGACTTATCGAAAATAAATAGACGCATATTGTGTGAAAAGCACAATAAAACCGGGGCACTGAAGACGCACCGCGGATTACCTGTCAAAACGCATTTCGGAACCGGATAATTTCAATTAGGCCCGGCGACGCGTCCCGAAATTGATATTAATGTTTTGTTTACGGATTTCTGTAATTCGATTATGCCACACGCCGCTATAAGTGCACTGAAAACTGGCGGAGTTTTCAGCAAGGACCTGAAATGTCCGTGAGGCGGCTCAGAGGTAGCCGGGCCAACCCCCACCACCCGACGACTTAATTTGAGGCTTGAAAGGGGGCGGGACCGCGGCGTAAGACGGTGTGCTTATTCACGTTATACCGGGCGATGCGTCGGCGTTGCCAGCTGATCTCAATTAACCTAATTCGATTAGAAGGATAGCGATCGGATTTATTAAGTCGGTTAGGCATATTTTTTACATGCAGGATCTGGTTTTGATGAGGGCGAAATGGCGGTCGAATCGAGGACGTCGTTTTTTATAAACTTATTTTCTGATTAATTCGTGAGTTACGATGTGATTTAAAATTCGCGTGGGCGGTTGAAAGAACGCATGACATTTTGGTCGCTTTGCTTTAAAGAATGATTGATGTAAATCTCTATTATAAATCTGATATTTCCGTCTGTTTCTACGAGGTGTGGCTATTAAATAACCGAACTGCTGTCATAACACTTTTTATTTGTTGCCAATTACAATAACAACTTATTCGCCTTCAATGTACTCCCGTTGGCGATCTCTACACCGCTCCATACGACTTTTCCATTGTTGAAAGCAGTGCTGGAAGGCCGCTTCTGTCAGCTGGTTCAGAACCTCCGTCGCTTTTGCTTTAACCGTTTCCGCTCTTTCGAATCTTGTCCCCTTCAGAGTCACCGTGTCTAACAAGCCTAGATCAGTGTCAATGTTGTTTAGAATGTCAGCGCAAATGTTCATTCTTGATTCCTTTTGCTCGGGAGTGAGGAGTTTTGGCACCATTTTTGCGCAAACTTTGCGCATGTTGAACGATTCATGCAAAATCTGGCGAACACATCCTTTGTCGATTCCTGTTATTTCAGCAAGCGCTCGGATGCTTAGACGACGATCTTAGCAGATTAATTTATCAATTGTTTCAATGTTTTCGCCCGTTTTTGACGTTGAGGGCCGTCCGGGACGCGGATCGTCTTCGGTCGTTTCATGTCCCTCTTTAAACCGTTTAAATCATTGAAAAACTTGTGTGTGGGATAACCATTCATTCCCATACACTCTTTTAACATTGCAAGATTCTATAAAAGTTTTCCCCAGTTTAACAAGGAATTTAAGATTAACTCGTTGCTCCATCTGAACACTTAACATTTTTTCGACGCGTTGCTGGTGTGTAGACTAATTCAAACGACTGCTACAGTCAAACTGAGCGACCCACTGGTTTGTCCAGCGATCTCAGCGTGGGCAAAGTATCACCAGACATAGTTCTGTTCAAACGTAGCAGCATCACTTCGGTTATTTAATAGCCACACCTTGTATAGTTTGATTTACTTAAAAACTGGGTACTTATCTTAAAAATAAAGTATTCAACTGATGTACTTTATAACATGTTTTTGTAACGTCACGAAATTATTAGAATTTTAGTGAACTTTTTGACTAGGATTTTGAACAATGACGTTAATGTTGTATTAGTTGTAAATAGTGTGAACAACGAGTACATTTAGGAGTAACATTTCGATTACCATTTTTGAAACTTCATTGCCATTGTCTGAAATGGTCCAGACTGCTACACTCTAAACATTATTCTAAGTTCTGAGATTTGTAAAAGTACAATTTCTTATAGAACAACGTCTTCGGTCGTTTCATGTCCCTCTTTAAACCGTTTAAATCATTGAAAAACTTGTGTGTGGGATAACCATTCATTCCCATACACTTCTTTTAACATTGCATAAGCTTCTATAAAAGTTTTCCCCAGTTTAACAAGGAATTTAAGATTAACTCGTTGCTCCATCTGAACACTTAACATTTTTTCGACGCGTTGCTGGTGTGTAGACTAATTCAAACGACTGCTACAGTCAAACTGAGCGACCCACTGGTTTGTCCAGCGATCTCAGCGTGGGCAAAGTATCACCAGACATAGTTCTGTTCAAACGTAGCAGCATCACTTCGGTTATTTAATAGCCACACCTTGTATAGTTTGATTTACTTAAAAAACTGGGTACTTATCTTAAAAATAAAGTATTCAACTGATGTACTTTATAACATGTTTTTGTAACGTCACGAAATTATTAGAATTTTAGTGAACTTTTTGACTAGGA
Organism: Aromia moschata; assembly: GCA_029963805.1. Lineage (NCBI taxonomy): Eukaryota > Metazoa > Arthropoda > Insecta > Coleoptera > Cerambycidae > Aromia > Aromia moschata. The sequence goes on from JAPWTK010000041.1 coordinate 1,044,172, forward strand.
TTTTGAACAATGACGTTAATGTTGTATTAGTTGTAAATAGTGTGAACAACGAGTACATTTAGGAGTAACATTTCGATTACCATTTTTGAAACTTCATTGCCATTGTCTGAAATGGTCCAGACTGCTACACTCTAAACATTATTCTAAGTTCTGAGATTTGTAAAAGTACAATTTCTTATAGAACAACGTCTTCGGTCGTTTCATGTCCCTCTTTAAACCGTTTAAATCATTGAAAAACTTGTGTGTGGGATAACCATTCATTCCCATACACTTCTTTTAACATTGCATAAGCTTCTATAAAAGTTTTCCCCAGTTTAACAAGGAATTTACGATTAACTCGTTGCTCCATCTGAACACTTAACATTTTTTTCGACGCGTCGCTGGTGTGTAGACTAATTCAAACGACTGCTACAGTCAAACTGAGCGACCCACTGGTTTGTCCAGCGATCTCAGCGTGGGCAAAGTATCACCAGACATAGTTCTGTTCAAACGTAGCAGCATCACTTCGGTTATTTAATAGCCACACCTTGTATAGTTTGATTTACTTAAAAACTGGGTACTTATCTTAAAAATAAAGTATTCAACTGATGTACTTTATAACATGTTTTTGTAACGTCACGAAATTATTAGAGTTTGAGTGAACTTTTTGACTAGGATTTTGAACAATGACGTTAATGTTGTATTAGTTGTAAATAGTGTGAACAACGAGTACATTTAGGAGTAACATTTCGATTACCATTTTTGAAACTTCATTGCCATTGTCTGAAATGGTCCAGACTGCTACACTCTAAACATTATTCTAAGTTCTGAGATTTGTAAAAGTACAATTTCTTATAGAACAACGTCTTCGGTCGTTTCATGTCCCTCTTTAAACCGTTTAAATCATTGAAAAACTTGTGTGTGGGATAACCATTCATTCCCATACACTTCTTTTAACATTGCATAAGCTTCTATAAAAGTTTTCCCCAGTTTAACAAGGAATTTAAGATTAACTCGTTGCTCCATCTGAACACTTAACATTTTTTCGACGCGTCGCTGGTGTGTAGACTAATTCAAACGACTGCTACAGTCAAACTGAGCGACCCACTGGTTTGTCCAGCGATCTCAGCGTGGGCAAAGTATCACCAGACATAGTTCTGTTCAAACGTAGCAGCATCACTTCGGTTATTTAATAGCCACACCTTGTATAGTTTGATTTACTTAAAAACTGGGTACTTATCTTAAAAATAAAGTATTCAACTGATGTACTTTATAACATGTTTTTGTAACGTCACGAAATTATTAGAATTTTAGTGAACTTTTTGACTAGGATTTTGAACAATGACGTTAATGTTGTATTAGTTGTAAATAGTGTGAACAACGAGTACATTTAGGAGTAACATTTCGATTACCATTTTTGAAACTTCATTGCCATTGTCTGAAATGGTCCAGACTGCTACACTCTAAACATTATTCTAAGTTCTGAGATTTGTAAAAGTACAATTTCTTATAGAACAACGTCTTCGGTCGTTTCATGTCCCTCTTTAAACCGTTTAAATCATTGAAAAACTTGTGTGTGGGATAACCATTCATTCCCATACACTTCTTTTAACATTGCATAAGCTTCTATAAAAGTTTTCCCCAGTTTAACAAGGAATTTAAGATTAACTCGTTGCTCCATCTGAACACTTAACATTTTTTTCGACGCGTCGCTGGTGTGTAGACTAATTCAAACGACTGCTACAGTCAAACTGAGCGACCCACTGGTTTGTCCAGCGATCTCAGCGTGGGCAAAGTATCACCAGACATAGTTCTGTTCAAACGTAGCAGCATCACTTCGGTTATTTAATAGCCACACCTTGTATAGTTTGATTTACTTAAAAACTGGGTACTTATCTTAAAAATAAAGTATTCAACTGATGTACTTTATAACATGTTTTTTGTAACGTCACGAAATTATTAGAATTTTAGTGAACTTTTTGACTAGGATTTTGAACAATGACGTTAATGTTGTATTAGTTGTAAATAGTGTGAACAACGAGTACATTTAGGAGTAACATTTCGATTACCATTTTTGAAACTTCATTGCCATTGTCTGAAATGGTCCAGACTGCTACACTCTAAACATTATTCTAAGTTCTGAGATTTGTAAAAGTACAATTTCTTATAGAACAACGTCTTCGGTCGTTTCATGTCCCTCTTTAAACCGTTTAAATCATTGAAAAACTTGTGTGTGGGATAACCATTCATTCCCATACACTTCTTTTAACATTGCATAAGCTTCTATAAAAGTTTTCCCCAGTTTAACAAGGAATTTACGATTAACTCGTTGCTCCATCTGAACACTTAACATTTTTTCGACGCGTCGCTGGTGTGTAGACTAATTCAAACGACTGCTACAGTCAAACTGAGCGACCCACTGGTTTGTCCAGCGATCTCAGCGTGGGCAAAGTATCACCAGACATAGTTCTGTTCAAACGTAGCAGCATCACTTCGGTTATTTAATAGCCACACCTTGTATAGTTTGATTTACTTAAAAACTGGGTACTTATCTTAAAAATAAAGTATTCAACTGATGTACTTTATAACATGTTTTTGTAACGTCACGAAATTATTAGAGTTTGAGTGAACTTTTTGACTAGGATTTTGAACAATGACGTTAATGTTGTATTAGTTGTAAATAGTGTGAACAACGAGTACATTTAGGAGTAACATTTCGATTACCATTTTTGAAACTTCATTGCCATTGTCTGAAATGGTCCAGCCTGCTACACTCTAAACATTATTCCAAGTTCTGAGATTTGTAAAAGTACAATTTCTTATAGAACAACGTCTTCGGTCGTTTCATGTCCCTCTTTAAACCGTTTAAATCATTGAAAAACTTGTGTGTGGGATAACCATTCATTCCCATACACTTCTTTTAACATTGCATAAGCTTCTATAAAAGTTTTCCCCAGTTTAACAAGAAATTTAAGATTAACTCGTTGCTCCATCTGAACACTTAACATTTTTTTCGACGCGTCGCTGGTGTGTAGACTAATTCAAACGACTGCTACAGTCAAACTGAGCGACCCACTGGTTTGTCCAGCGATCTCAGCGTGGGCAAAGTATCACCAGACATAGTTCTGTTCAAACGTAGCAGCATCACTTCGGTTATTTAATAGCCACACCTTGTATAGTTTGATCTACTTAAAAACTGGGTACTTATCTTAAAAATAAAGTATTCAACTGATGTACTTTATAACATGTTTTTGTAACGTCACGAAATTATTAGAGTTTGAGTGAACTTTTTGACTAGGATTTTGAACAATGACGTTAATGTTGTATTAGTAATGTATAATGTTGTATTGTTGTAAATAGTGTGAACAACGAGTACATTTAGGAGTAACATTTCGATTACCATTTTTGAAACTTCATTGCCCTTGTCTGAAATGGTCCAGCCTGCTACACTCTAAACATTATTCTAAGTTCTGAGATTTGTAAAAGTACAATTTCTTATAGAACAACGCATTCGATGCCTTGTTATCAGTGCATTAAAATCCACATTTATCGACAAGAAAATTTGGTGGACTACATATGTTTCGCAAAAGTTTACTGTCACAGGTAAACTTAACGAAGATCCGAACATTGGAAATGAAGCTACTACCAGAACTATTACTAAAATGAAAAATTCTATTCTCAAATGTGTTTTATATTATTACAATATTGGAATATCTACCTAATGTTCACAAGTATGTTAAAAATTCACACGGTGGTTTCATGATAACTTTTTGTTATTTGTGGGATTCCGAATATGATAATAATATGACCATATATGATGTAATTAGATATGGGTATATGAATAGAAAGTCTTCATGTTCGCAATTACCAGCATTTTTACATTAATTAAACACATTTTTTTGAAGTATATACAGAGTATCTGAGTATAATATCTGCCACTAATTTTTAGCCCCATATTTTTGAATCATCCTGTATGTAGACTCACGAGTATGTGGTAAGTATATCGATTCACCAAACGCATTAAATTCGTTCCCATTAAATTCCCCCTTCTCGATACAGAGCCTTGGAATCCTCTAATAAATTTCGGAAATTATTGCCTCTCTAATTGGAGATAATACCCCTGATGTGTGTTGACGTTTTCAGTCGTTTCCGTATGTGAATCCGTCCGTTTGCTACAATTTTAAGACTATTAACTGGCTGCTAATAGTTTTTCGCCATGTTCCCCAATTAGTTTTATTGGAAGAGGAACTGTTTGGCGACGCGAGTATTTCCTGATCCAAGTTAAGAACTTTCAAATGGAGCACTGGGTGTTGTGTTAGAGTTGGCACTGACAAAGCGTTAAACAATTTTCTTTAGAAACAAATAACGAAAGAAAAAAAATACAATTTTGGAATGAGGAGAATATTGAATCAAAAAACATAAGCAGCTTAATTTGGTTTGTATAAAAAAAAGCAAACTGCACGACAAAGCAAACTGCAGACGTCACTACGCTTTGCTTTTTTTCAGAAATAAACCATTATTTGAAAGGTCTTAAAGTGGTGACTGAAGATCATAAAACAATTTTTTTATATATTTGTCAAATATGCCAAACATATTTGACATATTTGAGTATTTTGATATACGAGAATGTGTGGATGGCATGTTTCGAATATTTGCGAATACATCAAATATAGAGACATCAAAAAAAACGTCATCAACTCTGGCTATGAACAAGAGAGATGGAAATAGCGGCCATGTCTAAGCTTTTCGGTTATGTCAAACTTTTGACAAGTAACTGTCACAATTTATAAAATAAACAATGGCTGTCATATGATGTGACAGTGTTGACAAGTAAATAAGGTCTTTTTTTTCTCGGCCAACTTTGATGACGTTTTTTTTGGATGTCTATATTTGGACAAATACAGCGATACTCAAACACAAATACGCTACGCCAAGTGAAGTGCCACCATAATATTGATCATATTTGACAATATCTTAATTACTTATAACTTAAAAATTAATTGGATTATTTACCTACTTATTTATTAGTGTATACTTTAAGACAATATTACTCTCAGAAGAAGTAATTTATTGTATCCAGAATTAGATTTTTGAAACTTCTGTCTTGCTAGGCCTCCATACTTATAGCCTCCATAGATTAGCGATTTGTTATTTATGAATATATCCATGTATGGAAGCATGGTTTTGACAGGCAACCAAAAGATTATGATGGTATAAGGGCATTTTAACTCCACCAGTGGTTTAAAAGCGTAATTTTTTGGACAAAGTTCCTTAAATTTATTAACCCCCAGAGAAAATGAGGATTTAATTACTGTTATGTATGGGACGTTCCATGTCAACCGGGACATCGTTCTCTCCAAAAGTAGAAGCAAGGGAAAATACGTTTAAGGTCTAAAAATGTTCATATACTCATGAACTTTCGAATAAACGATGGCCGTTTTTGGGAAAATTTCGAAATTCAAAATGGCGGCCATAAAATGGCGACTATAACTAGAAATTAAAAAAAAATAGTTCAGTACCTAGCTTAAAATCATCTATTATCATCTATACACGGAAAATACCCCGATCTAATAGTAAACTTTATGATTTTGGACATGCTGAATCCGAATTTCATATTCTTAAAGTCCAAAAGTGGTAGGAGGTATCAGCCATTTTTGACCATTTTTTTGTTTTTTTTTTAGACCATATCTCTCTGGAAAAAAGGTTTAAAGTTGATAGGTTTTGGTCTTGATGCCAAAAAATGCCACAAAATTGTCAAAAAATGGCCAGTTCTTACAACACAAATCTGTACTTTGGGATCCCAATAATCGAAATTATGATGTCAAAACATATAAAAGTAGCTACGTCTAGAAAAAAAATCCTTTTTTCCAGAGATATGGTCCCAAAAACAAAAAAAAATGGTCAAAAATGGCTGTTACTAATACTCCTACCACTATTGGACTTTAAGAATATGAAATTCAGATTCAGCATATCCAAAATCGTAAAGTTTACTATTAGATCGGGGTATTTTCCATGTATAGATGATTTTTTTAAGCTAGGTGCTGAACTATTTTTTTTAAAATTTCTAATTATAGTCGCCATTTTAAAAATAAAAAAGTGCAAAATTCAGAATTGCTCATAACTTTATTATAAACTTTATAAGAATTCTTACAACACTTACAACACGCCCAAAGATGGCAGTGCTCTAAATGAAAATGATTATGATGAAAATATTTTGCAAATATTTAGTAAGCCGTTCTCAACATCGTCTAATTTGGGCACACATTTTTCGAAATTATGTTTCGTTTGAAGTTTTTCGAAATTCTAGCCTTCCCTTTTTTATCTAGTATAAAATCCCAAACTTTGGTGTAGGTCTCATGCTTGTTTACGAAAATCTGAGAATTTAAAATTCCAGCGAATTTAAAGCCGCCACTGGCTATACTCGTAGTATAGATATTATTAGCATTAATCGCAACAATCTACCAGTACCTACTTTCAACATTGGAATGTATGTTGGCACCCAATTAATTAGTAATCATAACCAGAATTACACGCAACAAATTGGACGAAATTAGAAGGTTTTCTATTACCAGGCAACCCGGTGTCATGCAAGCATTTGTATGGTGTAAATTGATATGTAAATCCTTCTACAGATAAAACTTTTTTCTCAGTGTATCGCCTCCTCCCCATGCAATCCGCTCTCTCAGTGTAACTTCTGCTTTCCGCGGGCATCCACCTACGCCCCTCGGGAACTAAAAAGAGGGATCGCTGGGCTCAAACGTCCGAACTAATTAGGCGATGCCCCGATTGATTGGCACGGCGAGATGAGGCGTCTCGCTGGCGGCGGGCCGGGCCCGTCCCACGGCGGGCGTAACGCCACACGTCGCGTCGCCCTGCCAGAACGGCCTCCGCAACCGCTGGAGCGTTCAGCGCCTCTTGGAAAAGCGTCTCGACTAGTCCCGGTCCGATTCGGCGGCGCTGCAACATCGACATGTGTCCAGTCCAGTAGGCAGAGATTTTTATGTGGTATTGAAAGATATAGGCAGGGCCGGATGCAGGGCTGTCGGGGCCCGGGGCAATGAAGAAAGTGGAGGCCCTTTCAATCAATAAATATCCATCGATAATTTTATTTTTACATTTAAAAAACAAATTTCCACTATTAAGATGCATACTATTTTTTGTAATACCCTAAAAATCGTTATTACTTTCTGATAAGTGATGAGCGGGGAACAGTTGATAGGCTTACTATATTTAAGTGAAAGATATTACGTGCTTTTTTTAGAGACAAAATCATTAATGATTTCTTCGAAGTCCATTTCTTGAAGCAAATCACTCTCTATACGCTTGTATAGTGACTATAGTGGCGCCGCGTAGTGGTGAGAACGTGTCAAAAATTAAGTGGTAAACAAATTTCATCACGCCGATAAACTACGACAAACAAAAATTCAAAAACAATTTTTCATTTCATAACACGTAAAATGCACAAAAGTGGTGTAAAAAATACTGGGCAAGCTTGTTGCGTCCCGGTTGCACTAATCGCCGAAACACAATCCTGGAATTACACTTTTATGGATTTCCAAATTGCACATGGTAAGCTGAAAGAAAAAATAAATGGATCATTTCTGTTCGATGTAAAGAGTAAGTAATATTCACAGGTTTTAAATAGAAAACTTTAATGCAGTTCATCTGTAATTCTGTGTAAGTTTAGGTTAAGTTTAATGCTTGTCACAATACGTAGAAAATTTGTTTCAAAAATTCTGCGTTCTTCTAAAAAATATTTTTAATTTATAATGCATAATTGGATTTTATATAGAATTAATAAGATACCCTGGACTCCTACTAAACATACCAGGACGTGTAGTGCACATTTATCAGGAGGAGAGAAATCTAATGATCCACGAAAAGAGGCATATATTCCAACGATATTTCCATGGCAAAAAAAGAGAACCTAAAATCTTGTGCTCGTGCAGCAAGAGTAGATCGTTCTTATTGCCAATTCAATGTTGCCAATGTTATGTTATGTTCAATATGCAAGTTTAAATTATTTTAAAATATTTTGAAAACTACGAATTTTTAGAATAAACAACCTTATACAAACTTACCCTTATTTTTAATGCTAAATAAGGTAAAATTATGAAAATTGGGGGTTTCAATTTGAAAAAATTGATTTTTGGCATATTTTTCAATTTTATTTTTGATCTAATTTTTTGAACACCCTGTAATTATAGATATCAGAATATTAAAAAAATATATATTAAAGTGGATCCGTTTCAACAAAGAATCCGACCCAAATTGAATAATAAAGGCTTTCTTATAGGAAAAATTGGTAATTATCTTAGGGCCTGCAGACGTCATTTTTGACATAAAAACTTAAATATCCCAAAACCGCTTAAACTTAGGTATGGCAGTGGTGGATTTACACTAGGGGCAGTCGGGGCTAGTGCCCAGGGCGGCAAATTTTCTAGGGCGGCAAAATTTGGAGTGGAATTTTTTTTTGTGATCAAAAGTTCTCAATAGGAATTTTTTATTCTTTTAATTAATCATTTATTATTTAAAAGATAATTCAAGAAATTCAACTCATACATCATTTGTCAAATCGAAATTTGGTAAATCATAATTTTGGCACCTTAAGTAAAAATTAATCTTCGAAATAATTTAAATAATTCATTTCCTTGAAGATTTGAAATGGTAATATTTGATTTTTTTCATTTTATGGAATCAAAAAATTTAAATTTGTTTTTTTTTTTTGGAAAAATTAAAAACTTTTTTGTTATTTCTGCATTTAAAAGAAATAAACTTTCATTGATTAATGAATGTCTTGAAAATTGAATAATTTGTTCATTATACCTATTAACTGAAATTTAACGAAAATCTTATACTTTTGAATCTAATCAACTTGCAACTGTGCATACTGCCACCTGCAGTCTGTTTTACGAATATATCTAGGTTCTATCGGTAAAGTCATTTTTACATTTAACTAGTGGTGTCAAATAAGTTACTTTTTAGTACTCAGAGTAATCGTTACTTTTATACCGCGTACTCGTTACTTTGTATTCGTTACTGAGTACAGTTACTTATGTATACGACGGTTACAAGTACAGTTACTTGTAACTTTGTTCGTCTGAGGAATCTTTTCATTAAAAAAAAAATTGACTTTATTAACAGTAGGTATCATCCTAAAATATAAGATAATATAACATGTGTATGTCAATTAAAAACATAATATTTCATTTTTCTCCTGCAGAGTGCACTAAAAAAGGTAAATAAATAATTTTTGCAATTGCAATAATTTTGCAATAATTGTTTGCAATAATTATTTGCAATACATTAAATATTTTAATTTTTTAAAAATAAGATATCAAATCTATATAATTTTGAGTGTAATTTCAGTGATGGGGCGGCATTTTTTTCCAGTGCCCAAGGGCGGCAGAAATTTAAATCCGGCCCTGGGTATAGGACATTCATGAAATAATCTTAGAATTTACCATAGAATCTAAAAATGTGTTAATATACAGGGCATTCCATTTAAAATAACAAAGTTGACATATATTTCCGGGATAACCGGAAGCTTACCTTTTCTACGCTATTACCTTTTTTTGACGCGACGTATACATATAGATGTATACCATAAGGAACTTCCCTCTTCAAGAAACAACAGACAAAAATTATTTCCCGATTTATCTGGACTGGAAACGGGGATTTTTTCTGTGACCACTTTTTGTTACATAAGTCTGAATATTTTCCTCCAGGCTGCTCTTTCCAGTAATGCGTCTATCCTCCAAAGCGATATCGTGTCCGTTTCCTTTGATCTTTTATTCAAATAAAGATGTTTGCGAGAAAGAGACAAAGCGCCGAATCAGCTGGCAAAGTTCTTTTCAGGAGCTGCCTCGTGCCTTCGCAATCGACATTCTGTTTATTGCGTTTTGTAGCTTCTGCACCTTTTATATTCGATCAGAAGACGATGGCAGTTCTTTTAACGTCTTTATTTACCTATTTGTATCAACCATACGTCGCATAATTTTATTTAAAATTATTTTCGAATTAATAATTTCGGTTTTAGTTTAACAAACTTAATAATTAATTGAGCGTAAATAGATTTCAAAAGAATGTCATAGTTAATGGAAACGTTGGGTAAGATTAAAACACAGCACTCTTCTGATTATCGCCTCTGTAACCTCAATGTTAGTTCTGAAGATGCCACTCTAATAGATTGAATGTGTTAAACTCTATATACGAGGTGTGTAAATTAAGTAATGAGACTGACTAGCCAGGAAATAGCACAAAGAGCCGACTAGCACAAAGAGTTTGTGCCTCCAGGCCAAACAATAAATCAACACTTTTACAGAATGGTTCTTGAAAAACTTCGAAAAAGGGTCATGCGTGTGAGACCAAACATCAAGAACAACTGGATGTTGCATCGCGACAATGCGCCTTGTCACACAGCCATTTCAGTAAACGAGTTTTTAGCCATTAAAAACATTCCTGTGGCTCCTCAGACTCCTTATTCGCCTGACTTGAGTCCTTGTGACGTTTTTCTCTTCCCGAGATTGAAAAATCACCACAAGGGACGTCATTCCAGTATATGAGTTCAAGCATTGCTATGAGGAATGGAATAATCGTCTCCAACACTGTGTGGCTTCCCAAGGAAGTTATTTTGAAGGAGACAATACTTGTCAATAGAAAACAAGTATTGTCTCCTTCAAAATAACTTCCTTGGATTAATTAGAATTGTAATTATATTCAAATAAAAAAAATTTAAAAAACCAGTCCCATTACTAGGTAATTTACACACCTCATATAATCCATTCAAATTAATGTTTTACCTAGATAACTGTTTTCACATTATAAGAAAAAAAGCCATGCGTAGCTTCTTAAACTATAATTATATAGACATCCAAAAAAAAAAAACGTCTTCAAAGTTGGCCGAGAAAAAAAAAGACGTATTTCTATTCTTAACCGAATTTATAACCTTATTTACTTGTCAAGACTGTCACATCATATGACAGCCATTGTTTATTTTACAAATTGTGACAGTCACTTGTCAAAAGTTTGACATAACCGGAAAGCTTAGACATGACCGCTATTTCCATCTCTCTCGTTCATAGCCAGAGTTGATGACGTTTTTTTTGGATGTCTCTATATTTTAATAATTGGTGTATGTGTACATTCAACTTAAGAATCAAAGTAATAATAATTATATCGCGGCACAAGCCATCGTTCGGTACCTCGGTTAATATAAAAAGTATACTATAAGAAAGCAAAAACAAAAAAAAAAGTTGTAATAAAAAACATACAGTATATACATAGGCGTATGGAGAACGATATACAGTGAGTTAAATAAATTATTATTTATATAAATACATTACACCTTATATTATACTTTGCATATTATATGGAGTCAAGAAAAATACGTTTTCGTACCAAGCAAAGAATAAAATAGAATTTTCTTAATTGATGGTGTTTTCTTTTCTTAAGAGCATATTGTTGCCAACTGTTATAGACGAAAGAACACAGGAAAACTATTGGTCTACAATTATTTGTGGAATAAATAATCTTTTTTTTTACCAGTTTTAAGAACAAAGTGCCCCAGTGTAGAGTTGTTAGTTGTGTGGTATATTAACATTATATGAAATTAATTGTTGCAATATTTTAAATATTCAGTTACGGTATTTTGTCGCCTTATATTTTTCTGGCATTTATTCTTATGTGTCCCATATGGTTACAGATATATTCAAACTAAAACAAAACTATTTCACTTTATCAACCTAAATTTCAGCGGAATGATACAAGATACTATATTTTTTTATTTATAATGAACCTAATGAATGGTGGCTACATAATTATTTTTCTCTGAAGTGTGACGTCAACCTACGAACTTCCAAAACGGGAATACTTATTCTAATTTTTTTTATCTACAGAGTGGACTCTTTTTCATGAAATTTTTTTCAGTATTCAGTATTATTAATTTTCTGCTATTATTCTATTGATTCCTATGTTTTTATAGAAAATTTTCTGATTAGTATAAATTCATATATTTTTGTTTGCTAGTAATTCGTCTCATCAAATCATATATCATATCAAGTAAACAGATAAATCCTAGAGATTTCCTACTCCGAAGACAGCTTATTGTAATGAAACTAAAGGATTTGCTTATCTTCGGTTATCTTTGCCTTCACTTTTAATGGGTTATGTCCATCTTTAAAATATTGCACGTATATATGTATGTGTTGTATCTGAATCTATATTTGAACGAGTTTCTCTACGTTTTCGATAAAGCCTGGGAATATATGAGTTGATTGGTTCTCACTCTATTGCCATATTATATCTTCAATGGAATATTTTATGGCTGCCACTTCGGTACTACAGTATACTTTCCTAGAGTTAGCGGGGTTTTTGTATTAGACTTTGTCCTGTAAATCCTAGCTCCACTCCTTGTTCTGTCTTGGAATTGCCCACATCCCATCCTGGCTTTTTTCACTCTCAGTCCATTTTGCTGACAGTTTTAGTTGAAAATTTCTATAAAGATTACACTTTGGATGCATGCTGTCCACTTTTAAATTTCTGTTCTGCTCGGATTTCTAAAAGTCTTGCTGGTACTGGGCTTTGCTTCAGCTTATAACGGGTGGGTGATCTGTTACTTTCTTTGAAATTGCTATTACAACTGCTCAGTTAAATATTTTTACATGATTGTTGCTGTATTCAAGAAAGTCCACGTTCGGATGATTTATGGAAAAGTATTTCAGTTAAATGGCTGCCGCGGTTGGTCGGTTGGATGGTAGAAGCCCATCTTTTTCATCCAATTTCGTAGGACATTGGAGTACCAACAAACCTTAACTCTAACGATTCACAAGGAACTGACGCACTTCAGGAAAACATTCGTCAAGCTATTTGTGAAATAGTGCCCCAAACAATTACCGATTTCCTGCAAAATTGGGTGAAGAGGATGGGCTTCTGCTAAGCCTATCGCTGTCAGATCTAGAAATTAAGAAATGTATCATTTTAAGAGGTGGGCGAAGTAGAAATTACGATGAAAATACTCGGAACACTCTGACACAACTCTTACTTGTGTCCTCAACCAGCAAATTTTTGCCTTCGAAGTAAAAACACTAGATCATTTCTTTATTAATCTGTTAGTTTCTTTTTGAAATTGCTATTACAACTGCTCAGTTAAATATTTTTACATGATTGTTGCTGTATTCAAGAAAGTCCACGTTCGGATGATTTATGGAAAAGTATTTCAGTTAAATGGCTGCCGCGGTTGGTCGGTTGGATGGTAGAAGCCCATCTTTTTCATCCAATTTCGTAGGACATTGGAGCAACAACGAACCTTAACTCTAACGATTCACAAAGAACTGACGCACTTCAGGAAAACATTCGTCAAGCTATTTGTGAAATAGTGCCCCAAACAATTACCGATTTCCTGCAAAATTGGGTGAAGAGGATGGGCTTCTGCTAAGCCTATCACTGTCAGATCTAGAAATTAAGAAATGTATCATTTTAAGAGGTGGGCGAAGTAGAACTTGGGATGGAAAGACTCCGAATATTCTGAAACAACTATTTTTTGTTTCCTTAACCAGCAAACTTTTCCCTTGGAAGTAGACACGGTAGAGTGTTTCTTCAAGCGATCCACCCTGTATTTCGCACGAAGACGTCGCGTCAGCGAGAGGAAGTACCCCCAATTAAATCGAGGACTCTCGTCTTTATTAAAACGTCAGCCTCGAACGCCGGCGCAAATGGCGCGCTGGTAAGGACCGTTCATTAATGTTATGATTTAGAGTTGTTCCTTTATAGAGAAGGATGTTGACGCGGTGAGTTATGGCCGCAGTCGTCCAGTTTACATAATTTGCGCCAATCAGCCGGGCGCTCCGTCTTGATCTGAGCGGCTATTAATCTCGCCTTTACTCGCCGGTTAAATGCCACATTCGTATCTGTCGCAGGAGGCTGGTGCGACTCGAGGGCTATATTTACCACGGAGCAGGGACGGGGACGCAAGTCCCCGTCCCTGCGTGCGCGTTCCAGAACGCAAGAAGGGTAATAGAAAACCTGGAAATCAAAAACCATCTAAAAAATATATGGATATTCTCCACTCCCTCTTAAGTCACCTTCGCTTGGTTCACATTTCCTCTTATGTCACCACGTTTCTCCCTTTTATGTCACGAAACTCTCCCTCTTAAGTCGCCGCCTGTAAAAGTTTTAGAACTACGTTTCGAAATTGGATTCTCGCATGAATACAATTTTTATTGAAAAAAAATGATTGTGTAATACATTAAATATAGACACCTAACCTTTAAAATATTCACTCGAGTGGAAAATTGAACTCTGTCACGCACGCTTGGGTATACTTACGTTGATTTTTTCGTTCAGCTGGCTCATTTTTCATTATAACAAGTACTGTGGTACATCTCTAAATATTTCTTTTTGCAACTAAAAATACGAAAAAGTTGAGGTTATGATTGCTTTTAAACGTGACTTAAGAGAGAATAAATTTCGTGACTTAAGCGAGAAGATGATGCACGGATTTGGTGACTTACGAAGGAGTCGAGTGTATAGAAGATGCATGAAGCTGAAACCTGAAGCATCTTAAACGATAACTCTTATAGGACGGATTGATTCAGCTGTTACTTTAAAATTTTGAATCTAAAATCTAACGCAAAAATCGAATAGTTTTGTGTTACAATTCAGTATTGTCGTCTTCAAAATAACTTCCTTGGGAAGCCACACAGCGCTGGAGACGGTTCTTCCATTCTTCGTAGCAGTGCTAGAACTCATATACTGGAATAGCCTTCACCTGGTCGGTTACAGCCGTTTGAATGTTTTCTATGGTCCCAAAATGACGTACTTTGAGGTGATTTTTCAATCTCGGGAAGAGAAAAAAAGTCACAAGGATGAGTACTTGTGACTTTTTTCTTTTCAGTAAGGTGAATAAGGAGGCTGATGTGCCACAGGACTGTTTTCACTGGCTAAAAACTCGTTTACTGAAATGGCTGTGTGACAAGGCGCATTGTCGTGATGCAACATCCAGTTGTTTTTGATGTTTGGTCTCACACGCATGACCCTTTTTTGAACTTTTTCAAGAACCTCTCTGTAAAAGTGTTGATTTACTGTTTGGCCTGGAGGCACAAATTCTTTGTGGACAATTCCCTGACTATCAAAAAAGTAAATCAGCATTCATTTCACCTTCGACTTGCTCATTCTTCCTTCTTTGGGTTTTGGAGAGCTTGAAGTGTACCATTCCATGCTTTGGTGGCTGGTTTCCGGGTCGTACTCAAACACCAAAGTCTCATCACCAGTAATGACACGTTCCATAAAATGGAGATCATTTACAATCGATTCCAAAAAGTCAAGACAGCTTTCTCTCTTGATATTCTTTTGTTATTGCGAAAGGTTTTTTGGAACCATTCATTCAATCATTCAAAGGTTTTTTGGAATCAACTCATTAGTCAAAATCTGATGAACTGTGGTGTGATTCACATTTAACTCTTCCCCGATCAATCTTGTCGACAAGCAATGATCTGAACGCAGAAGATCATGTATTATATCGACTTTTTCATTGGTTCTTGAAGATGAAGGCCTTTCGCTGTGTAGTTAATCTTCAATCGACTCCCTTCCTTCTGAGAATGCATTAAACCACCGAAAACACTGGGCTCCTGAAAAAGCACTGTCTCTGTAGGCGTATTGAAGGTTTGCAAGTCTGTGTCCAAGTCTGAAGCAAAACCTGATAGCACACCGTTGCTCAAAATTAATCACTCATATTTAAAACGCACTAGAAAAAAACCGATTTACGAAAACAGTCTCAAAGTACAAACAAATGACTCTAACAAGTTCAAACTTGTACTGAAGGTGCATTATAACCTACCGCTCTTCCAAGTCCCGTCTCCGCAGTGTTGCTGGATTGGTCGCTACGTTGCCAGTTTCATTACTTAATTTACACACCTCGTAGCTCATCTCTACATGTTTTGATGTGTTGAAACCGATTCTGATATCCATTTAGCTCCATGAGGTCATACTTTTTCGCTATCCTTAAAAAACACCCCAAAAATATGAAGAACAAAAAGTAACTAGAACACTAACAGCGTATCACTATCTACTTTGATGTGCTGAAATCGATTCTGAAATTCACATTACTCCATAACGTCGCAGATAGGCTTTTGATTGACATTTTTTTTGTGCTGCATCTGTAGTGATAGTATTTTTGTCAAACGTGCCAATACTTACTACATTTTCAGTGTTTATACCACATCAAAGATTCACATGTATTTTTGTGGTCCGGTCCACCTTACCATACTTATATTGTTTTCGGTTACATAATTACAATACCTATTTATTTCTCTTATCATTTTACTTGCACATGATTGGATAGTCCAATGAATTCATTTCTGCCTTCGTTGTGTCAGCCCAGTTTCAATTCCAAAGTTCCTCATTTTGTTTGAGGAAAAACTGCAACCTTATAGAGTAATGTGTGGATGTTAGAATCTGTTTCATTTTACAGAATATCAAAGTACATAGGGATATACTGTGGTTAATGTGCCAGTAACAACAACTTTTTTCCACACTTTTGCGATTTCTGAGGTGGTTATGAGGTTCTCCGGGGTCCTCTGATTTGGCCTTTCTAAATTTATATATATTTATATCACTTTATTATGTACGTTTCTGCAATAATTGCTCCAGTGAACAAATTCTAAAATAAACAATTTCCATATTACCCTCTTACCTGAATATTTAATATGAACTGTGACTATTTTCTGCCTCATTCATTAAGCTCGAGATTAACGTACGGATATTTCATCTGGGAATACATTAGCCGACGCTAAGCAAGAAAAAAACCTCCAGGGACAAGTCTAAGATTATGAGGGTACCTGGCAGCATCCCTAGTTAACACAACAAAAGTTAAACCGTTTTCTATCTGTTTTTTTCATCGGTCTCATTACCATTTCCATGAGGTAAGTGAACCCTGACATGTGCACAAATACCGGGGTCACCGGAGCTTTTTTTATGAGATAAAAACTTCGAGTATGCAGAAGATAATTAGAAAAAGGCTGGAAGGAAGCTTAAAACGCCTTGGATATTCTGTTGCTCTATACTGATAGTATACTGATAGTATAGTATACTGATTTCATTTCTTTTGTTTGTCGATTATACCTGTATGTTACATTTTCTGTGTTTGTTAGTCACACATTTTATTTTATTTTTTAATTACATGTTAACTAATTCACTTTAGCACACCTTTTTTTAAGAATGGAAATTATACATATATGTTTAACCCACTTGCAGGGTTTCCTTTGTGGGTCTCTATATGTTTACATTACCATCCTACAATAGTACAAGTGACAATTTACAAATTTTTATTATTTCTATGTATTTATTTTACAATTTCTATGTTGTATTTGTATTTTATTTTATATTTTCTATGTTTTCTATGTCTTCTATATTATACACTACGTATTTGAAATTGTATATATGTTATTTTATGTCCATTTGTAACTTTGATAAATAAACATTATTATTATTAATATTATTATTAAGGTGCTTTGGGGTTGTGATTTTTGTTGTTACTAGTTGTAGTATCGTGTTCCAATAGGGAATAGTACAGCTTTAGTTTGAGTGTTGGTTGTATTTATGTTACAGCAAATATCAGATTTTAGAGGGTTAGAATTGAATTTAAACCGGATATAATAACCAGTGTGTGCAATTTGACATGTTCGTATTTCCGAAAGGAGGCATGGGACCTACACCATATTTTAGGGGGTGGTTACTAGACTTAAGTAGGGCTATAATGACCAAAACTCTTCTGGGAAAACTTGCGTTTTTTTTCTTCTAAAAATGGCTGCCTCCGGGCAGATCTTGGAAATGGCTTACAAAATATTTGCGAAATATTTTTTTTTTCATAATCACCGAGTAAATACAATTTTTTTTTACTTGTGATTTTTTAAAAACTTATTCTACGTAAAGATACAACTATTGTAAAATCTCACAGACGAAATGTTGGGATAAAATAAAAATTCAAATTACCATAACTTTTATAGATCTCAAAATGTCAAGAAAAACAAAAATTATACTAAATTTTTGTATTTACTCGGTGATTATGAAAAAAAAACTAATTCGCAAATATTTTGCAAGCCGTTTCCAAGATCTGCCCGAGGCAACTATTTTTGGAAAAATAATTTCGCAAGTTTTCCTTGAAGATTTTTTGCCATTATAGCCTTCTACTTAGGCCTAGAACCACCCCCTAAATTATGGTATGGGTCCGATGCCTTCTTACAAAAATAAGAGCATGTCAAATTCCATCGGCCGCCATTGATAATAACAAAACAATTTCAAATGAAACTTCAGACAAAAAATCAAAAAATGTTTCCTTACCAGAAAGTCTAGGAAAGGGTGCAAAAGATTTGAGAATATTTTTTGAACTCAGTAAATACAAACATTCTTGTATTCAGCAAAATATTCTATAGTATTCTGCTGAAAATTGAAATTTTTATTCCGTGTCAGCATTGCCACTAATCTAAGATACGGTGTCCTCAAATTCTTACAATCTATTACTGAAATTTAAAAATAAACAAAAAATGTTTATAGCAAGAAATTTCAACACTGTATAGTACAGGGTTCGGAGTTAGAATGTATATTAGACTAGACAGCAAAATTTTTTTTATTTTGACGTTGCTCCTAGAGGACGCTAGTTTCACCGTATTATTTAGGTAAATTAAAACATATTTTTTGTATCTGTTGAGTCATGCGTAAAACAAGATCAAAGTAAATCTAAAAGATACGCTCAATTCTACAGAGCAAACGTACTCTTGTTTAGGTCGTCTAAATCTATCGGTTTTTAAGTTATTTGCATTTAAAAGGTTCAATGTATTTTGTTTATTTTTTTTCAGGCCCTGATATTGCTATATTTTTTCTAAGTAGGCTTGTGTCAACATTTGTCAAATTTACTATTATCTTATTTATCATTAAACTATTTTCATTGAGCTCAACATGCCTTATACCAATGTCGCTGGTTTAAGAGATACAGCATGTTCAAAGTTTAAATCAACAAAAATACATTGAACCTTTTAAATGGAAGTAACCTAAAAATCGATAGATTTAAATAGAATAGATTAAAAAAAAATAGAATCAAACAAGAGTATCTTTTCTCTGTAGAATTGAGCGTTCTTTTAGATTCTCGACTTGTTTTTCGCACGACTCAGCAGATAAAAAAATATGTTTTAATTTACCAAAATAATACGGTGAAACTATCGCCCTCTAGGAGCAACGTCAAAATAAGCATAACATTCGTAATTATCACGCCAAAAAACAAAATTACCAATTTTTAGATTTATTCTATCAAAACTTTCTAGTCATTCTCAATCATAATATATTGGTGTCTAGTATCTCCATTTTAGTCTTGTCCCATTCTTTCTGATTCACCCTGTATAGATTAAGAGAAGAACTTATAGTCTTTCTTTTAATTCTTCTACTCGAACGTGAGAATATTAAAAACAATAGTCACAGTTTTATGCCGTGCGTGCGTTTTCATTTCAAAAAAAGGAATAAGGCATGTATTAGAAATAACGGTGGTAATTTTGAAAATGACCATTTGACAAAATTATTATTTAGTCTTTATTATTAAGGTTTGTTTATTTTCCTTATTTATTCTGCTTGAGGTTTTGATTTGTCTATTCATTAAATAGTTTGAATAGTTTGTCTATTCATTAAATATTCAACTATCGTTTTATTCTCAACTCAACTCAAAACTCAAAAATATAACGAAAATATCACATTTATGTTGTTTTCCTGGCCAACTTATTATTTATTTACTAGTGTAGGTAGTGTGAATATGTGAAAATCATTCAATCAGTTTGTCATGGTTGTCATCAATTCAACATGTTTGTCATTAATGCCCTGTATGGGGTAATCAAATTATTGCCTCTTACAACCTTAGAGCGAAATAACAAAAAATGCTTGTCGGTTTATTTTTGATGTAGTATCTGCCATTAATCAAGAATAGAGAAAAAAATCACAAAAATGAATCGAGCCTGGGCAATTATTCGTTTATTGTGATTATACAAACAAAAGAAATAAATATCACACATTATTAAGATATTAAATGTACCTGCAGGTAGAGAAAAAGACCACACTTTTGAATGACACAGACCATTATATAAAAAACACTAATTGTGCCTTGAGAAAGTCTGAGTAAATTAGACGAAATGTCGACAGAAAATTAGTGGTTCATTATTCGTCCAACATCCCAAAAAATCCTTCGTCAAAAAATCACAATAACTATCTTTCCCAAAAATGTTACCAATTGTGTTTATTAAGTAATAATTATATTCGGTAATCATTTTTAATTGGAACAATAACTTAGATAGATCGCTTCCTCGGGTCTTCCCTTTATCTATAATTAGGGCAATTAATTTTCCACTTTGCAGCATAAATTCTCTCCGGATTCCAACATATGGTAGTAATGCGTTGACAGATTTTATTTAATGTTGATATTCCAAAAGGCCTACCTGACACCCGGGCGGCTGTGACATCGGCTGCTCATTTCATCACATCTGGACGAATATTATTTTTAAAACGCCTTTTGTCGGAAGACAAAAAATATTAGTTGAAATATTTTTCGCTAACTTTTCATCGGACATATGAAATATGTCTAATAGACATGATATGTCCAATGCGTCAATTGTTTTTTGTTTATTATTTGATGTAAAGTATAAAAATAAATCTGTTCAATTTTTTTCTGTCTTTTCGCGTTGTAAAAAATGATTCTTGAAAACATATTTCTTTTCACTTTTCGTATGAAAATTTTGTACCGTTCTTTACAAGGTGGATGTCATACTTGAACTAGACGATATAGGAGGTCAAAAGTAACAATTTGTACATAATTTAACCCTATACAAAGTCTCACGATTTTTGAGATATTTAACTTTTTACAGATTTTCTTATAATTTGGTGTAATGATGAGAATAAATTTCAATCTTCTTGGAATCTTAATCTTTATAATGTTTATTTTATTTTACAGTACAATGACTATTCTTGTAAAAATATGTATTTCAGCCTTAAACATACTAAAAGTAAAATAACTATAATAGCACTGATGACTGCAAAAATGTGCACCAAATCTATCAAACATATAGCCATTGCAAATAACGAAAAAATCCTAAATGTCAAAAGTAAATATTGTCTACCACGTTCCACGCAAGGCTACATGCGCAAAACATTAAATCAAACCACCAAATTTTTGAATGGATATTCGAATCTAAATGTCTTTTACACTCTCAGCTATCACAAAATATATATCGACGATTGCAAGGAATACATAAAATATGTCACCCGTCTATTGTAAAATCCTTGTAATTTTCAATCATCTTTTTGACTGTGCCATCATTGCAGAAATTCATGAGTGACTAACTCGCGACAAAATATTGTTTTCAATGCGACGGTCCACCCGTTTACACCGCCGCGCCGGCAGATATAACACCATCGGAATAGCTCGCCGTCTTACGAGGAAAGTGTATTACGAAGTCCCGGGTTCCCGCGAAGACTTCGTTCGCGACAACATTCTACGCACGGACAGTGGCGTGGATATACAGGGGCAAGAAGAATGCGCTTAAAAAACACGGTTTAATTTTCATAGAGTTGTATAGTGCCGGCTCTGCGGACAGCATATTTTCCTTATAATTGTTATTCCTTATTTACTAGTTATTATATTATTGAAGCGAATGTGAATATAAAAAAATAAACTAGTAATTATAGTTTAAATAAGTGCTTCTGCCCCAGTGTATTCTGCTATTCTTGTGGTCCAATGAACGGCTTTAACACAAGGTGTATGTATTATTAAATAAAGCAATAAGCGTTACTAAAAAACGTCACGAGACCATATTTCACCTTTTCATCAATGGTAATGACTGTTTCGCCACCGGTTAATAACATTGTGTTGTATAATGGGTCGCGTGCAATATGGAGACGTAAATACAGCAAACAGTGGCGGATCAACAATTTCAGGGGTCAGTTTTAGAGTTTTTGATTGGAGGGGATTGTGTGATAAAAAATAATATATTCGAAGTCAACCTGGAGTAGGCAATAAAAAAATAGAAGAACAAATATAAAAATATGCTTGAATAATATGTATTTTAACAACACAGTGCTCTAACTAAAAATCAGAGTTCAATGATGTCATTAAAATTATTAAAGACTTTATTAAAGAGAAGTCTTAATTTATTTCAATACTTCCCTGGATAAAATTAATTTTATCCAAGTTTGATGCTGGATATATATTAAAAATGAGAACATATACTTTCATATTATTTTTAATTTCTGTGGACAGGATAATTTTTTTTAACTTGATTTTAGAATTTGATTTGCTTTTGCGTTTTTGATGATTACTCTCTTTCTATATGCTCTCTTTTAGATAAAATTATTTAGATATCCTAGTATAGTACGAGTAGATATCCTACATTATTTCAATAGATTATGAATTCTACTAGTCGTTTTACTAATTATAATCAAAGATGTCAAACATTGTTTTCAGAATTTCGATAATTGATATAACAAAATCTCTTGAATATACTGAAAATTACTGTATTCTTTTAAACAGTATGGGTTTGCGTGAGAAACACACATCTGTAAAATTACAGTATTTTACGTTGACTTTTTGTTAAAAAATATAAACATATGCATGGCGTCCCATATTGATTTATACAAATCCTAACACCTATACTAATAAATACGAGGTGTGTAAATTATGTAGGTAATGAGATTGGCAACGTAGCACCCCATCTAGTAACACTGCAGAGACGGGACTTGGAAGGGCGGTAGGTTAACATGTAATGCACCTTCAGTACAAGTTCGAACTTGTTAGAGTCATTTGTTTGTTTTAATCAACTGGTTTTTTCTAATGCGTTTTAAAAATGGTATTAATTTTGAGTAACGATGTGCTATCAGGTTTTGTTTCAGACTTGAACACAGAGTAACGGATACCTCTGCAAAACTTCAATACACCTACGGAGACAGCGTTTTTTTAAGAGCCCCGGTTTTTCGATGGTTTAAGGCATTTTCAGAAGGAAGAGAGTCGATTGAAGATGAACCACGTAGCGAAAGGATTTCATCTTCAAGAACCGATGAAAATGTCGATAGAATACGGGATATTGTGCGTTTAGATCGTCGGTTGACGACAAGAAAGATCGGGGAAAAGTTAAATTTGAATCACACCACTGTTCATCAGATTTTGACTAACGAATTGGGGATGACAAAAATCTGCGCAAAAATAGTTCCACAAAAACCTTTCCCATTAACAAAAGGAAATCAGGAGAGAAAGGTGTCCATAATTGTACACAAAGAGTTTGTGCCTCCAAGCCAAACAGTAAATCAACACTTTTACAGAGAGGTTCTTGAAAAACTTCGAAAAACGGTCGTGCGTGTGAGACCAAACTTCAAAAACAACTGGATGTTGCATCACGACAATGCTGCCTTGTCACACAGGCATTTCAATAAACGAGTTTTTAGCCAGTAAAAAGATTCCTGTGGCTTCTCAGCCTCCTTATTCGCCTGACTTGAGTCCTTGTGATTTTTTTCTCTTCCCGATATTGAAAAATCACCTTAAGATACGTCATTTTGGGACCATGGAAAACATTCAAACGGCTGTAACCGACCAGCTGAAGGCGATTCCAGTATATGACCGCCAGCACTGCCCTGAGGAATGGAAGAACCGTCTGTAGCGCTGTGTGGCTTCCCAAGGAAGTTCCTTCTCCATACGCCTATGTATACATTGTATGTTTTTTATTACATCTTATTTGTTTTTACTTTCTTATAGTATACATTTTGGTATTAACCGAGGTACCGAGCGATGACTTGTGCCGCGATATAATCATTATTACTTGGATTCTTAAGTTGAATGTACATATGCACCAATTATTAAAATATAATTATAGTTTAAGAAGCTGCAGTTATTTCCATAAAACCCTTGAAAATCTCACAGTTTTCTTCCTTAATTTATACGCGTCGTATATTATTTATATAATATACTTTTATTTACTACTATTATTTATATATTCTACAATAAATAATCTATATTAAAATAGTTATGTCATGTAAAAACACATAAAAATGTATGAATTGCAGAATACGGAATTTAGAAATACATAAATAAATTATTACCCTCATTTATCCGTATTGGTGTGTAATCCGCCACTGTCGTGTGTTCCTGCGTAAAACTCCATTTAATTTTAATCGAGCGTACATATGTTATAAATTAAATATCAAGTAACAGCGCAACCGATACCATTAATATTACGGTAGGTGTTCATGGTCGAATGTCTCGACATTCGGTGGTTGCATGTACCATTTGGTTCAACCCCCGGATTCGTATGCGTGTCCCCTCAAGTGGAATAATTGTTTCAGGGAGTCGTCCAAGCGAGTAGCCGCAATACATATCGAAAACGATTGCCTGAGCCTATCGACATAAACAAATTAATTTATTGTCGTCGAAATCTGTTAGCCACACCTGCGTAAAATTGATAAAGGGGTTAATCAGGAATGTAGGCGCGACGCGAAGGCTTAAGAAAGGGGAAGAAATTACCTTTGCTTAGTAAGCAACGATACACACTGCGGGGGGGGGGTTGATCCCAGTGGCGGCTCGTCGGGGGAGGCAGAGGAGGCAGTGCCTCCCCTGTGAAAATTACAAATAAGTTTTTTTTTTTATAAATCTAATTAATAAAACTTTAATTTCATTTAATAAAATTAAAATTTAATATACTACCTACAATACTTTAATTACTATTTCTAAATTCATATATCGGGTAAAAAAATTAATTTCTAAAAATAAAAATACTAATAAACATATGTCTAAGGAGTTCCTGCACTATTATTTGCAACATATTTATTTGCCCTCATAAACGACCCAGCGCCTAGTCTATTCCCGTGGTGGCAAGTTCCCGTGGTGCTAACAAATTTAAACCTTAACTCCAGTGGCATTAAAGGTCATTTAAAAAAACTGTATAGCGAAGGCAAATACGCCCACCTCCCACCTCTCACACGTGACAGCGCAGAAAGCGAGTTATTTGATTTCATGAACCTAACAACCTAACCTACAACATTTAATATCTATTATTGTTCTGTGTTTTGGAAATTTTTTGTTGGAAAGTGCTGTTATTCTTGCCGGGTTTTTTTGAGTGTTTTAAGTGGCATAGGAAGGTAATAATTATTGAAAGTGTTCCATATTACTTACGTAAGTCATTATTTGAACGTTTTATTTAATTAACTATACAAAATTATAATGGAGGTAACTGACGAGTGTAGCAGTTTGTTTCATAAAAATAGCAATACGAGTTGTCATGACACTCAAATAAATATTCGAACCTGCAATGATATTGTTGGGTTTCATATAAAGTACAAATTTTGTCGCCTGTCTTATTAATTATTTGTTAAAGAATTAACAGTACCACTGCTAGACCTAAGTAAAACTTTAATTAATAAGGGTAAGCAGGCTCGTAGTTTTGTTAATACGTGGTATGATAAATGCAAATGGCTAAGTGGTTCTTTAACTTTAAATAAATTATTGTGTTGGCCGTATGTACTATTTTCAAATCGTGGAGAAGATGCTTGGACATAGTCTGGATTTGATAAAATCTTAAAGCTTTATCTCGTTCAGTTGACACATTAAAAAAGTCAGGAACATATGGTATTAGTTGTGTTTGTAAATTACATATTTTAGGCAAACAAAATATTATGAAACAAAATATTATTCAGCCCGTCAAATCTAAATTGACGTAGTCCTGGCAAAAATCCGTATTTAATTTCATCTTTTAATTGTAAAATAATTGCGGAAAGTCTACACCTTCCCGATAGGTTTAGCTGAACCAAAAAAATATATTAGGTACATTATGTTAGACAAATGTACTTAATATATTTTATTGACCAAGTATAGGACCTTCTCCTAATTATGCGGCATATTACTAACAATTTTACCATCAGAAAAATTTAGGGAACAAAAATGTTTACAAAATACGAGCCGCCACTGGTTTATTCTTTCAATTTTTTTGCGGTATCTTCAGTGGCGGCTCGAGTAAAATGCATAGGGTGCTCCATATATTTTGTATAAGTCTATATTATATTTTGTATAAGTTATTTTATATAATTGTATATACAGGGTGATTCAGCTAACCCGTTCGTTAAAAGTTTATGAACTTCCCATTGAAATTTATTTTTGAAAATTTGGAATCAGGGGTTAGCGGGGACGGTCTATTCAACTAAAGTACTTGTGTTTTTCTGCCACTTCCGGTTATACTGGAAGTAGCTATCAACTTCCTTATTTTAAATGGAACACCCAGTATATTAATACATTTTTAAATTCCTCTCCTAATTTTAGGTTGACTTTGTTAACAAATCCCTATACCTATCTTCAGCAATTTTTGAGATATTTTAATTTTTTTGAAAAAAAATAGGTTTTGTAGTATCCTATTGAAATGCTCGTCACCAATTCAAAACAAAAAGTTATAGTAACAAACTTTGGGCTGCCCTTGAGCGGAATATTAAGGTTTCAGGTGGTATGTAATTTGATGTTTTATTATTTACAGGGTGTCTAAAAAATGCAGTTCATTCTGACAAATTTCAACTGCTCAAAAGTGAGTTTTCTTAAATAGAATACCCTGTATTTTATTGTTCTATGTGATGGAGAATTGAGTGATCTTTCATTCTGTATTAGGATTTCCTATACCTATCTGCTACCGTTTTCATGCTGTCGAGGTATTTTTTCTTCGATATCATAGTTTTCCATTTTATTAAATTACTTCTGACTAGCGGGCCAAGAAAATAAAAACAATGTATCATTTATATTAATTTTTTATCAAAAACAATGTTACAAAATTATTGAAAAAAAAATCAAGTTCATTTAGAGTGGTATACACTCTCTAAATAAAATTACTTTAAGATGAATAAAAGCATATTTTAAACAGTTTGGAACTTACCATAGCCTAAACAATAAAACATATTAAAAATAATAACAAATAAACAATTAGGTCTAATATTTAGTTATTATTGTTATATTTAGTTGTTTAGTTATTGTTGTTAATATTTAGTTATTATTTTTAATATGTTTTATTGTTTAGGCTATGGTAAGTTCAAACCGTTTAAAATATGCTTTTCACTAAGGTTTATTTAGAGTGTTACCACTCTTAAATGAACATTTTTTTTTTCAAAATTTTGTAACATTGTTTATGATAAAGAATTAATATAAATGATACACTGTTTTTATTTTCATGGAACGCTAGTCAGAAGTAATTTAATGAAATGGAAAACTATGGGTATCCAAAAAAGAAATACCTCGATAGCAAGAAAACGGTAGCAGATAGGTATAGGGAATCCTAATACAGAATGAAAGATCACTCAATTCTCCATCACATAGAGCAATAAAATACAGGGTGTTCCATTTAAGAAAACTCATTTTTGAGCAGTTGAAATTTGTCAGAATGAACTCGATTTTTTAGACACCCTGTAAATAATAAAACTTAAAATTACATACCACCTGAAACCTTAATATTCCGTCCAAGGGCAGCCCAAAGTTTAACTATAACTTTTGTTTTGAATCGCTGACGAGCATTTCAATAGGATACTACAAAACCTATTTTTTTTCAAAAAAAATTAAAATAACTCAAAAACTGCTGAAGATAGGTATAGGGAATTGTTAACAAAGTCAACCTAAAATTAGGAGGGGAATTCAAAAATGTATTAACATACTGGGTGTTCCATTAAAAATAAGGAAGTTGATAGCTACTTCCGGTATAACCGGAAGTGTCAGAAAAACACAAGTACTTTATTTGAATAGACCGTCCCCGCTAACCCTTGATTCCAAATTTTCAAAAATAAATTTCAGTGGGAAGTTCATAAACTTTTAATGAACGGGTTAGCTGAATCACCCTGTATTATATTTTGTATAAGTTTTGTATATGTCTTGTATTTATGGTTTTGCATCACAGGAAATACACTTTTCTATACGCCACAAACACAATTAAGCCATTGTTCCCACTGTTTGTGTTTTGGTATGGAATTATGCATTGTTCACTGAAGGTCTTGCGAAGTTTCATGTAAGGGAACAACCCAAAGTCACAGGGCGAAAGGTCTGCGCTGTAGGGAGGATGATCTAATACTTCCAGATTACTCAAAAACTGCTGAAGCTAAAAATTTCAAACGCAATATCCAAAAAACTAGAAACTTGGAGCTTTAATTTCCTTTTTTTTTCCTGTTCCCTAAGATCATTTTACATTATTAAATAAATAAAACAACCGTTTTACTGATGCTGTATTTATTTACAACTAGTTTAATTGATCAATGTTATTATTGTGTTCATCTTACTTCTTAAAATAAAGAGGTGAACTAAAGTGTCACTGGTGTTTCGTGATTGATGCTCAAAGACCGGTAGCGTGGAGTTTAGTTTAAAGTAAATAAAAACTATAGGTATAACATAAGTCTGTCATATGCAGAAGATGAAATACACTGTTAATTTTTTTTGTGAAATTACAATATTTTTACAAAACAATGGTTTAGTAAAATTACAAACCAATGTATACCAATGCAAAATTATTATACAATTCAAGTAATTTTTCAGGACATGTAAAGAAAATCACAAAAATGAGTTTTTATTTTACAAATTTTATGTATAAATCATACACGTATTGTAATTTTACAAAACAGTTTGTTAGTTGCTAATGAAACACTTTCTGGATTTACAAGCATTATTTGCGACTCAATTTATTAGAAATTTAAGCAAAATCACAAACAAATGTTGTAATTAATATTACAATGAATTTATGAAAAGTTTACAAAACTTTAAATTTTACAATACACATGATCTTTGAAAAATTTATATTATCAACGTTACACATTCTCATTTTGCAAACGATTTCCAACTAAATTGATTTGTAAAATTACAATATTCGTCTATAAAATTACTAACCTTATTTTATTATCTGGTTAGTTATATTAGTGCTTTTGTTTTGTAATTTTCCAAAACGAAAACAATAAAAAATGTTTTGTAAAATTACAACTCCTGATTTAATAAATACAAAACTGCTTTGCCAAAATACTTCCAACGCATTTTTTTGTAAAATAAGCATACAAATTTTTAACAGTGTAATATATGTTTGTCTATTCTCAGTTTAGTTAGAGCCTCTACCTCTACTGGATTTAGAAGACTGAAGAATCTATTCTTGCTTTCTGATGTCTTGTGAAAGTTTTAAAACATCAGAAACTGTTTTACGACTATATCTTTTCGACTTAATAATTATTCTTCTAGCAGGTATGGTTAAAATGTTCATAGTTTAACGTAAAAATGTTATCAAACTATACGTCCATTTAGCGAACTGAAAAATGAAATGTTCAAATATAATTTCATTTTCTTGCTGTTTTAATGCTCACCAATAATAATAATCGTAGATTTATCTCTATTCCGGTATAGGTTCTAAAACTGAGAGGTTTTCTAGATGCAATAAGTAGTAAGATGAAGGTTTTCTTGTTGCTGGTATTCCAATAGATCCATGGACATTCCGATGCCGTTTGAAACAGTTTTGAGCTCTAAAAGGCATTGAAGTGACAGTATTTTAATCGCATATCACAAAATTAATAAAAAACATAGGAGATTCGAATGTACTTACGAGGTGTGGCTATTAAATAACCGAACTGCTGTCATAACTTTTTATTCGCTACCAATTACAATAGCAACTTTTTCGCCTTCAATGTACTCCCCTTAGCGATCTCTATACCGCTCCATACGACTTTTACATTGTTGAAAGCAGTGCCGGACGTCCGCTTCTGTTAGCTGGTTCAAAACCTCCGTCGCTTTTGATTTAACCGCTTTCACGCTTTCGAATCTTGTCATCACAAGTAATCACCTAACAAGCCTGGATCAGACTCAATGTTGTTTAGAATGTAAGCGCAAATGTTCATTCTTGATTCCTTTTGCTCCTGTTGTTTCCTGTTCATTCCTGATTCCTGTTATTTCAGCAAGCCCTCGGATGCTTAGACGACGATCTTCGCGGCTTAATTTACTAATGTTTTCAATATTTTCGTCCGTTTTTGACGTTGAGGGCCGTCCGCGGCGCGGATCGTCTTCGGTCGTTTCACGTCCCACTTTAAACCGTTTAAATCATTCGAAAACTTGTGCGCGGGATAAACATTAATTCCCGTACACTTCTTTTGACATTGCATAAGCTTCTGTAACAGTTTTCCCCAGTTTAAAAAGAAATTTGAGATTAACCCGTTGCTTCATCTATCCACTTAACATGTTTTTGACGAGTCACTGGTACGTAGACTAATTCAAACTACTTCTATAGTCAAACTGAGCGACCCACTGGCTTGTTCAGCGAGCTCAGGCTGGGGAAAGTTTAACCAGATACAGTTCTGTTCAAACTTGTCGCGACACGCTTGCAGCGCGCTGGTAGCAGCATCAGTCCGGTTATTTAATAGCCACACCCCATAAGTATTATAAAATATAACAATTATTTCTTTGAAATTTTACTGCCACATATATGTATGGGGCATTTCACGCCAACTAAGTGAGGCCAAAAAAAAAAATTATGTTTGAAACATATCACAATCGATAGTACTTGCTAAAGAACTAACTTCCCTAAAATTTTAGATTTTTTGAGCCACAAGGAGGGGGATGGTGAGGGTGAGAAAATACAAATTTTCGTTTCGACTTAAATTTCAATTTGAGAAAATTATGTTTAAACAATGTTTTAAATCTTAGAGTTCACCCATAGCTGAAGTTGGTCGTTTTTAGGCCCAAGAAATTTGGGTCGACTTTCTGTTAAACTGAATGTTGCAAAAAATATTCGTTAAGTTGAGAAAAACCCTTATCACTAGTTGTATAACTAAAATTTACAGCTCTAATAGAGGTATACGTACACTGTCATGAATTTTTTTGTCCAAGGGAACTTACATAAGAAACTATTACTAGAAATATTAACAGAATGGTTACCATTCTAAAATTACTTGGAGGGCTGATTTCCTAAAAAGAAACGGTTGTTAGAGAAAAATCGCTAATACAAAATATAAGAAACTGAACCTCCTTTATGTGTAAATTAATACACATATACATATATGTAAGTCAAAATAGAGTTAAGAAATATCATGCCATTTCAAAATGTATGCCATTCTCGTTTTGTGGAACTATGTTTATTCTTTGTATCATGAATTTTTTATTATTAATCTGTATTTATTTTTTTGTTTAAGAATTTTGAAGAAATGTTGGATAAAAAAATTGTATTACTTCGAAATACTTTCAGGTGTTTTGTGGTTTAGTAACAAACATTATTAATTACAGGGTGCATTGTAAAACTTATATAACTACAGAACTGTGTGGAGTAAGCCCACACAAAGTGAACTAGAGCTAATTAACTACCTCTAAAATTTCCTTAATGAAATATTTAATACTTATACTTAAATAGTAAATTATACTTCGTTTTGTAATTCAGGAAGGTTGGATGACAGGGTTGTAACGTTGGATTCGATTTTTGGAACAAATTTAATCTAAAATTTGGAACAATTAAGGCAAAAACATCTTGAACATGTTTCATTAGGGCAATTTTTTTTTCTGGTTCATCTAGAGTACTAAATAAAGTCTCTTTTCACAAAACAAGAAGTCCCTTTTCGAACGAGAACACTAAATCAAAATGGCAAGTTTT
Source organism: Aromia moschata (assembly GCA_029963805.1). NCBI lineage: Eukaryota > Metazoa > Arthropoda > Insecta > Coleoptera > Cerambycidae > Aromia > Aromia moschata. The sequence goes on from JAPWTK010000041.1 coordinate 1,075,785, forward strand.
GTTCTCTAATGATGTTCATATAAATGATAAAACGATACTATTAACTTAAATAGTACATAGACTACATATGTATATTACTACTAATATATTCTTTGTTATATTCTCTTTGTAGTTCTGCATACATACAGGGTGGCACATTAGTGCGACAAAGTAGTACCGTCTTTACTATATGGAATACAAAAAAATAAAGAGACATCCAAAAAAAAAAATGTCATCAACTCTGGCTAAGCTTTTCGTTTATGTCAAACTTTTGTCTTTTTGTTTTGACTGTCACAATTTGTAAAATAAACAATGACTCTCATATGATGTGACAGTCTTGATAAGTACATAAGGTTATAAATTCGATTAGGAATAGAAATACGTCTTTTTTTTTCGGCCAACTTTGATAACATTTTTTTTGGACGGCTCGTTACTAATTTTAGGTATAGAGAACACTTTATTTGTTTCATTTTGAATAGTAGTAAAAAATAGACGCAACAGGCAAGTACAATTCAGGGAGTTCAGTAGTATTTTTTTTTTAGTATAATAAAGTGTGTAATTTACTCAGATGTGTATGGCTGTTAGTATATCTCAGTATATCTATTTTTAAAACATTACTTACGAATATAATAAAGTAACAGACAGCAATTGGTATTATTGCTCCAGATGGAAGGCATAACATTGAAAAACGGATATTATCCTCATACATTTTCTTCAATCTGAAAATTAGATGAGGGCTAGTGGTCATTTCGTAAGGTTATTGCATTACGCGATTTCATTGTTCAAACATAGGAATTTTGAGAGACATAGATGGTGGACATAGGATTTCCTCTACCACATTTCTAGTTTACAGTGACGAAAAAAAGTATTCATACATCTCGGAGAAAAAATGAATACCTACAGTCGTTAAATACAGATAGATACAGTATGAATATGTTGATAGTTAATGTTGATACAGCCTGTTCAAAGTTTAAATTTTATTCTGAAATTTTTCAATAATTGACTTATTTTGACGTTGCTCCTAGAGGACGCTAGTTTCACCGTTTTATTTTGGTAAATTAAAACATATTTTTTGTATCTGTTGAGCAATGTCATGTCGAGAATATAAAAGAACGCTCATTTCTACAGAGAAGAGGTATTCTTGTTTAGATCGTCTAAATCTATCGGTTTTTAAGTTATTTGCATTTAAAAGGTTCAATGTAGTTTTGTTGATTTAAACTTTGAACACGCTGATGGTATAAGGCATGTTCAAAATAATTTAATGATATGTAAATTTGACAAATGTTGACACAAGCCTACTTAGAAAAAATATAGCAAAATCAGCGCCTAAAAAAAATCAACAAAATACATTGAACATTTTAAATGCAAATAACTTAAAAATCAACCCTTTCAGGAGCAATGGGGAATATTTGTCCCACCTATTTTTACTTGTTTTTTTTTTTATATCTCTGACACCTTTTGCCCTATCTATAGGTACAAAAGTATTTTTTAGACTCCTTTGGGTGTCTAATTTATGAAATTTTGGCGTAAAATTGCAATAATAATTTATTTAAATACATGTTATAAACAATTAATATGAAAAAATTCCGTTTTTTCACTGAAAAATCAGTTTCTCGGTAAAGCATATGGCCACAGCTCTGAATTTTTTTTACGTATTCTCCATATATAGGTTTATTACATTTTTTTTTCAAAATTTTTCGTTGCTCAGTTTTAAAAAAAAATCTTAAAATTGCTTACTTTTTTAATTTTTTTTATAATTTATTTACATAAATTAAAATATAAAATATTAAAAGTAAACATTAAAATGTTTATTTAATTAAGTAATTATAAAATATATTGATGTTAAATTTGTAAGAACTGTTTATAAAAACTATATGACTTGTATCATGTTAGATATAAATGTGTTGGTGTTGTCACAAGCACAAGAGCTGCAGTAAAAAAAATATTCTTTATTATTATAGTTTTTTCCTTTTTATTATTTTTAAATTATTTTCATAAAATTTTATTTCCCGTCACATAAAACCCTTCCATTTTTGTATATTAGCACAACATAAAACTCTTCCTTTTTTATATTTACTGTTTTTTAAATGATATCTAAAATGTCTTTGTACCAATATTTCCTCACATTAAAACATCACTGAATATTTAATAGAAAATAAAACAATTCTAATACACCATAAAGAAGTTATAAATAATTTTTACATTCATTTGCATTCATTTATATTTTTACATTTTTTATATATTTCAACCATATATTCTTATTAACATCATGAATCTACTCCAAAAACACGTCACTTGTTCGCATTCAAATACGCGCCGATATGTAATCATGCGCATAGCGCGAAAACCGGCCTGCTGCGATTGGGTCTCCTTACTGGCTTACAAAATGGTGGACCTTCAAAAATTCCGCCCCCCCCCCACTTACGTCCTACTGCCTATCCAGTTAGTATACAAAACTGTAACTTATTTGTTTTTCATATTTTTGTTTTTACTACTTACTTTAAGATGTTAGTATGCTGCTTAATGCAGATCTTGAGTCTTGAAGCGATGGTCCTCTGATACTGGCGGTTGTAGAAAAGGTTGCTGTCTTTTAAATAGTTACAGTTTTTCAACATTTTATCCAAATACTCATTTAACAATTGGAGTTGAATATAGAGGTGTATTATTTCATAGCAGCCAAACATTAATGGGAAAACAACACAATAACTATCCACAGTTATGGCTAAGATATAAAGAATATTTAGGGGTATGGAACTCCATGTGGGGATTTTATGATTGAAGAAATAGCTTAGGTAATTGATGTCGTCCTCGTTTCCTACTAGCGGTAAAACTGTCAATATATGAGCAACAATTGACAATATGAAGAGGAATATAGTCCCTTTTTTATAAAAATTGCAGAAAGCCTGTATTTTCATCTCCATTTTCTTTCCACAAGCATTTGCAGGCCAACAGAGTTCAAGGGATGAGCTGAGTTTTGGAATTTTGGTAAGAAGATACAGTGTCACAAGTACGCAGACGAACAGCTAAAAAAATGCAGCAGTACATGTAAAACTGTAACACCTATTTTTATTATTTAGTTAGATTAATACATTATAATATTATTTTTATAGTTTATTGTTTTCGTTCTTGTATGTTGTTGGTCTTGTTAGTACCTATTAAAGATTTAAATAATGTCTAAAAAATATAGGTATATTTTTTTGTACAAATTTTTTTTCGACTATTTTGTTAATCTAAAATAACTTAGATATGATAACTTTAAAGCCAATTTCGCCCTTATGTGATTGCAATCTTCATAGGCCGAAGCTGCTTCCGAAACATGTTTTACAACATACCATTTTATAAGTAATCATTAATATAGATAATATTACCACTTGGCTGATTACAAATAAGGGAGCGTACTGCTTAAATTTGCCAATATTTATTACAGTAACCAATGCAGCCGCCATGATGGATACCATAAGTAGAATTAAAAGTGTTATATTCGTTTTACTTTTCCATGTTAATCGTTTTTGGAGTTTCTCGCCCATAAGGTCCATCAAAAACTGCAATGGATCGTCTGAAACGGGAAAATAGCTTGTAAGTAAGGTTGTCAACACTGGTTATTATTTGGTATACAACATCCCAATATCTGCTGTCGAAACACACTTCTACATAGTATACTATTTCACAAAGCACTTTTCAGCCATTTTATAACCTACACTAATGGAAAAAATTAAAGGGAAAAAAATGTTTCCCAATTTTTAGTGATTTTTCAGAATGCTGTATCTCAGTGAAAATAGTCTTATCGAGGTCTAAAAAAAGCATTTTGAAGCTTCAAGTTTCTAGTTTTGAGATATTTCGCCAAAAAATTTTTAGAGCTACATATTAGAGTGTGAGAAAAAAATTTTGCGAATTTTTTTTGCTTTTTTTTTCAAGTCCACGAGCTTGAAAAAAATGTTTCTCACTTAGCCATGGACCGGATAGCTTGTTAATTCAGCTTCACTTTGCTTTTTTTTTAAATCTCGATAAGACCATTTGCTCATTTGTTGCTGAGATATCGAACTTTAAATCAAAAAGGGCCCTTTTGTCTTTGATCGACGATATCTCAGCAACCAACGGTAGACACAGAAAATCTAAAGGCAGTTCTGAAAACTGGAATAAACATCCTACAAGGTTCTGCTGCGATTTTTTGAGAATTTTTTTTTATCCTTGACATGGATTTGAAAAAACAGGAAAAAACGGGTAATTGATGTTTTTTCAGACCATCAACGGCTGAAATTCAAATCTTCATGAAATGACTAATGTTGCGTGTGCCTTTTACAGTTGAATATACCCCCAAAAACCATGCAAAGTTACATTACGATCTAACGAACCGTTTTCTTGTTGCAAACGGTCACACTTTTGAAAAAATTAAAGGGACACGTTTTTTAACCTTAAACATGTCCGAATCAAAACATTCAAAAATTTTTTTTTTCGAAAATTGAAAAAAAGCTTTTTTTTAAAGACTTCCAACAAAAAATTTGATTTTCACTACCGTCGGCATTAGTATTACCCAAAAGGTACCACGTGGAGGATGCACGATTCGTTGTGGGTTTTTGGGTGTTTTTTTGTCTGATGTTTTTGACCATCAATTTTTTATTTATTTAATTAGATAAGTACCCCAATCCTTTACCCCATTAATACTTATTAGGAGACAAATCCACACACACACACATCTGTATACACGTGTGTTTAAGAAGGTATCCAACTGTTTTCGATGTTTTTGACCATCAATTTTTATGTTGTCATCAATGGTCATATGGTCAAGTCAAGTTTGTTAGATAAACTATTGAAGTGATTAGAAATTTTATTTTCTATTATTGTTGATAAATATTTGCCAAAGACATTAGCTACCTCAACTGGTGTGAATGTTATTGTAAGAAATACTATTTTTTGTATTGTAAGAAACACGTCTAACCTTTAGTAAAACGAACAGGATTACAAATATTCAATTCATTTAGTTTACCAGTCAATATTTTTTAGTTTTTTAATATTAGATTTAAATTTATCCGAATGTGACTTTATAACAAATTTAATTTCAAATGAGCTGTGAAAATATCACAAAAAGTTTCATAAAAACAACTCAAAAGATTCATCAACGTTTTCAGAAACATTACTAGTGTTTGAGATACAATATGTATATCTAACAATAAGTATGTTCATTGAGTTAGTGTCAATTTTTCTAAATTAGTTTTCTAAGATTGTCTAAAGTTTTTTTTACACACTCAGTTATATGACCGCAATGATCTAACTCATTATGATTCAGTCTTCTAATGTTAATACGATAAATATTAAAATAAATATATGTATATGGCGTTTTGACGACCTTCGTCTTTAATAGTTTAGGTTTGTTGGATTTTTAGGTCCGGGGGTTACAAGAACTATTTGATTTTTGCTATATGAGTATACACTTTCATACCACAGCAATTTGTAATGTGTGTTATCATGTAGATAGTTGTTCTTTGTTTTTGTTCCTGTTACATTTGCTACACAGTTATATAGATACATATAACTGCCAATATTCGTGACTGACCAGCTTATACGACACTAATGACAGCATTGATTAAGCCCTGAAGAAAGAGAAATAAATCTCCGAAACGTTGGCAAATATCAAATACGAAGTGTGGCTATTAAATAACCGAACTGATGCTGCTACCAGCGCGCTGCGAGCGTGTCGTTTGAACAGAACTGTGTCTGCTGATACTTTCCCCACCCTGAGCTTGCTGGACAAGTCAGTGGTTCGCTCAGTTTGACTGTAGCAGTCGTTTGAATTAGTCCATGCACCAGTGATGCATCGAAAAAATGTTAAGTGTTCAGACTGAGCAACGCCAACGGGTTAATCTCAAGTTGTTTGTTAAACTGGGGAAAACTTTTACAGAAGCTTATGCAATGTTAAAAGAAGTGTACGGGAATGAATGTTTATCCCGCACACAAGTTTTTGAACGGTTTAAAGGGTTCAAAGTGGGGCGTGAAATGACCGAAGACGATCCGCGCCGCGGACGGCCCTCAATGTCAAAAATCGAGGGCTTGCTGAAATAACAGGAATCAACAAAGAATGTGTTCGCCACATTTTGCATGAATAGTTCAACATGCGCAAAGTTTGCGCAAAAACGGTGCCAAAACTCCTCACTCCTGAGCAAAACGAATCAAGAATGAACATTTGCGCTGACATTCTAAACAACGTTGACACTGATCCAGGCTTGTTAGACACGGTGATTACTTGTGATGACAAGATTCGAAAGTGTGGAAGCGGTTAAAGCAAAAGCAACAGAGGTTCTGAACCAGCTGACAGAAGCGGACTTCCAATACTGCTTTCAACAATGGAGAAGTCGTATGGAGCGGTGTAGAGATCGCCAAAGGGAGTACATTGAAGGCGAAAAAGTTGCTACTGGAATTGGTAACGAATAAAAAGTGTTATGACAGTAGTTCGGTTATTTAATAGCCACACCTCGTATAACTGCCAATGTTTGTTACTGACCACCTTATACGACAATAATACAACATTGATTAACCCCTGCAGAAGGTGAAATAAATCTCTGAAACGTTGGCAAATATCAAATAGTTGTTGTTAATTCCCGTACCTCAAATTCCAACAAACCTAAACTCTAAACCTCAACACAATTCATCGATGTGATATTTAAATATAGTTATAAACAGTTTAGGTGATTAAACGAAAGACGGTAAGTTTTTCTTACTGCAAGAGTTTTTTTGCTAAGTATTGTTACTTACCGGTCATGAAGCCTCTCGGTTCTTCAAATGGTTGTTGTGCTTCATTCATGTTTGCACGTGAAATGTTGGTGCTCATCGGGTTTATAATGTTTAAGTTCATTTTATGAGTTTTATAAATCTATGGTATAATTTGTTGGTATATGCAGTGGAGGTAGTAGGTAAAAAAATTAAATAGTAGGTAATAAAAGTACATTTTCTTTCCTAATGATAATTCACATCTTCAAGTATAATTTATTGCCGTTCTATTAAACAACAATAATACTTCATAACCTCATTTAAGATTATTGTATTATAATGCATAATATTTTCTAAAATCTAAACTTTATGTTTCTAGCAATAATCATTATAGAAATCCATTTATCTAATCTCACAGAAGATTAAATATAAAATGGGGAGGTATTTAAAATAACATTTTTAAATGAAACTAATGACGTAATGAATAGTACACATTTTGGATACAATAATTACAGCGCCTTCCTTTTTTGAGTGCACGGGAAATTATCAAGTACATACGTAATATCTGTATTTAATTTGTTTGGATAAAAAGAATGATAACGTCCAGTGATTAACTTGTCCAAGTTGCTAGACTTTAATTAATGTTTGAGAAACATGTTACCAAATATGAGATGAAGTTAAAATTGGTAATGTTTATACTTTAACTAAAAGCCAAATGCTATAGCTTTTCACGCGAATTATTACTAACAATATATACGTAATCTGTTTACGAAGAGCATACGCACTTAATAATACTTTATAATACGTAAATGGAGTTTGAATAAATACAAAATATCAAACTAAATAATTATTTATTTATACACAAAAACAATCAAAAATACATATGAGCATGTGACATTGTCAAGTGAAAATACATATATGTTAGAACATGAAGCTTGAAATCAAGTGTAATAAAATGTGATATGGTCCTGTAAAATATAAATATCTGTAAATTATTTATTCACTCATATATTGAGTAAAATACGTTTATTCAAGCATTTTTTAAAAATATTTAATAAAACTAACTCTACTTCAATGATATATTTTTTTTTACAAAATTTTACATTTTACAGTCGTTTTCATTTTATTTTCAAACAACAATTTTCGATTTATTCAAATACGATTTTAAATCTGCATGTCTAAATTGACTGCAATCTCCAGAAAATAATCAAATGCTTTAGAAATGTGTTAAATCCGTGCTGTTCATCTGCTAGTGTGCTCGTCAACTACTGCTCATTTAGTGGTTGTAGTTCTGACACTAAAATAATCCTCAAAAGTTTAAAAAACTAGTGTTTATAGTAAGCGCATCTAAGGTGCAAAATTTCATAGATTTTCAATGATAGCATCTCTGTAGTCTAACGTGTAAATGTAATCAAACTATACATCCACTTCAGGAACTGAAAAATATAACGATATACTCGGTGTTTAATTTCCGATTCACTTAATGCTCACCTGCAATAATAATGTACGATTAATTTCTATTCCACCGTAAGTTATAAAACTGAAAGGTTTTTCAGATGTATGCAACAGTAACAATAAAGTTCTCGTGTTGCTTACGTTCCAATACATCCATGGACATTCTGCTGCCGTTTGAAACAACGTTGAGCTCTAAAAAATGTGAAATCTAAAAGTATTATGAAAAGAATATGAAAAAAAATATAGTTTTTATGAATGTATTATTAGTTTTTAAGTTTTACCTTTCATACTTTATGATCTTAACTGGGTATCTACTTTAACCCTTTAACGCCCAAGTGCACTGTTAAGAGACATTAACTTAGAGGCTCATATTACTGATAGAAAAATAAAGAAAAAAATAACCAAAACCATGTATTCCTATGATTTTGAGGTCGCTCTTTCGAATGGAATCGTTAAAATTTGCAAAAAATTGATATACCCTTCAATTTTTAACAAAAACTATTAAAAACGCGATTTTTTTCAAGATTCTTTTTTTTAAATCGAAATTTCAGCTATGTTATCGTCCTTTATACCACTCAAAAACAAATAGAAACGTGCACTCGAGACGTGTACTTGAAGGAAACGCAATGAGAACAATTTGATTTTCTCATTTTTGAGGTTAGAATAACTAGATATGGCAAAATTCAAAAGGTGATATTTCTCGTTTTTTACCAGTTGCGGGATCATTGACGCAAAAGAAAAATTTTGAAAAATTATTAATGCTTTGGTGGTTTTTGGGGTCGCTGATTACGATCCTGATGTCAGAATTTCAAAATTCAATTTGATTGATTGATTGATAAATAATGAGATTTGTAATAAACAATTTAAGGTCTATTAAAGAAAAATTTAAAAAAATAAGTGGTCAATTTGAGAATTAAAAAAAAAAATTAAAATCTTGAGCACTTCCAAAGAAAAAAATAATGTAGATTAAGATGTTTTTTTGTTTCTAAGTGGTGTACCAAGACTGCTACAGTGTACGCCAATTTTTTCCTACAGAAAATAGAATATTTCATGTTACCTGGAGCTACGACGCTATTTTGTAACTTAAATGGAAGTAAAAAAATACTTTTGTATACATTAATACCCATAAATTAACGTGTCGAAATTTCGTTTTGATCCATTACATAGGTATCGAAAAAAAATTACTAAAAAAAGCTTCAGTTTTCAGTGCGCCTGGGTAGTCAGGTTAATTCAGTCGTCCTCATTGTTGTATGACATTCTAACAATATAATATTCTGCCTTTTTTCTGCGCATACATCAATGTGAAAAAATAACCTAGTATTTTAGGTTATAGTTCTATTTGGTTAAACTAGTTCTATTCTTTAAAAGTATGAGTACATTACCACTTATATTGACGCAAATACGGGGCCGTACTGGTGGAGTGCTTTGTGTTGTTCTTCTTTAATTGCAATAGGAAATGATACGATCATCATCAATTCTCCCATTACTATTAAAAATGCTAGAAGTACCTTAACTCTCACTGTTAACCAATTTGGTACTGTCTTACCCAACAAGTACGTAAAAAACTGCAAATCGTCATCTGAAATACAAATATACATACACACGTATGTTGCTAAAAACTGTAATCATATGAGAAGCACGTACGTACTCCATGTGCTAGTTAAAATAGTATGTGCAATAAGTATATCCATTTTTTGTTATGGGCCAATCCATATGAAATCGTCTAATTGCCGACCCATTTTGGATTTTGCTATAACTTTGAGGGACTCTTCTTTAGGGTCCCAAAGAACCAAATTATTTACGCAAATTTAATTTTTACAAACGCTCGTTTCCGCCTATTCGAATTAAAACTTTTAATAAAAAATCGTCATTTTTATGCTTTACCAAATTTAGCTCTAAAATTTTTCCTTTTTAAGATATCTACCCGCTTGAGGCGGCATTTTGAAGAGGAAATATGGCAGTTTTAGTGTAAGCCTCAAAAATTCGATCAGACAATACCTCCGAATAATGGCAGCGTGTTAAAATTAAGTGTTTTTTTACTTATTTTTTTTGTGAATCTTAATCGACTCTAGCGTCTTGACTGTTTAGAGTAAGCAGCTTATGTTACTCAGGAATTAAGTGTACATATCATAGATGAAATACAGCCACGAGTCGACCTGAGCAGCTGACTCCTTATAAAAAACTGCTTGAATTTTCGAAATCTTTAAAAATCGCATTATTGAGGTTATGAAAAGAACGTGTTGACTGCGTGATAAAAATATGAAACTTACAGAATCTATAGTTCTTACCTTTAACTTCAAGTGACTGCACGCTCGTTTTGTTATTTTTATGTTTAGTGAATGTAGGTACAAGTGTTTTTTTTTTGTAGCGAAAATTGACCTAATTTTTTTATTTTGTAATCTTATAATTTCAATTGTAGTTGATTATACAGATAGTATACATTTTGCCATACTCCAAAGAATAATTATTTTTGTTCATAATTTATTTTAATGCATTTGTTAAACCATATCGAATAAGAAACTGTAGAGATAAAAGGACCCGAAGTTGAATAAAAATATACGATATAATCTCTATTTACAAAAAGTAATCAAGTACAATTGAAATTATAAGATTAAAAAATAAACAAATTAGCAATCAAAAAAATATAAAAAATAAAGAAAATATTCTCATATTAAAATTAAATAATTTTAAAAATTTCAAAATTAGAGTTTTAAAAAAATAATAATTAAAAGTTTATTAAAAAATAATAAAAATATTAACTCATATTCGGAGGTATTGACTGACGAATTTTTGATGCTTACACTAAAACTGCCATATGTCCTCTTCAAAATGTCGCCTCAAGCGGGTAGTTATCTTAAAAAGGAAAAATTTTAGAGCTAAATTTGATAAAGCATAAAAATGACGATTTTTTATTAAAAGTTTTAATTCGAATAGGCGGAAACGAGCGTTTGTAAAAATTAAATTTGTGTAAATTTTGTTCTTTGGGACCCTAAAGAAGAGTCCCTCAAAGTTACAGCAAAACCTAAAAGGGGTCGGCAACGATTTTTGTTATTTTGAGATGATTTTATATGGAATGACCCTTATACAATTATAAATAAAAATCTAGATACAGGGTGTTTCACGAAGTTCTCCTAGCGTTCAAGAAACATGTTTTAGGCATTATTTGAAGCAAAAACTGCATGTATAAAACTAGAAACTACGTATCTCGGAGGCTTGTGAGAAGACAGTCTCAAACTCATTGGATTTGAGGCTGTATTGTCAGAGGTTTCTGAGGGCTATATTGTGAGAGCTATATGACAATAATCTCCTGTGTGTCTGACAGTCAGAATCCTCAGACTCAATATCCTCATAACCCTATACCCCAACCCTGAACCCAATAATCTAATTACCCGGTAGCTGCGTATATAGAACTAAAAATGACGAATATCGGAGGTTTTTTAGAAGACAACCTCAAATCCAGTAACCCCAGTCTGAAGATGGGAGTTTTGCAGAAGAAGCAATTGTAGAAAACATTTTTAGTATCACTCTTCTTCAGCCTGGAGCAGTTGTAACTGTATGAGAGATTGATCGGGATTTGGAAAAACAAGTAAAAATAAGAGAAGAGGAAATAAACATAAGGATAGCCGCAGGACAAAACTAATAGTTTTTTCGCTTACCTGCCACATAACCTTTTTGTCTATTAGACAACGCTAAATCTGCATACATATTGCGTTCAACGTATACGCGTTAGAGTTAGACAGACTAATGGAAAACCTGAACAGAAAGCTGAACATCATTACAATTATTTATTAAAGATTTACAAATTTATCAGTTATTCTCGTGCTTAATATCAAGAAATTACTGAAGCGCAGATAATAAAATTAAATAAAATACTCCCTCATAATTTTTCCATCTAATCTCGTATCTAATTACTATGAATTATGTATAAATAAAAACTATAAAAACTTTGGATTAATGAGACCTCGTTTGAAAACAAATTGCGTTGCAGAGAAATAAGAACAGTACGTTTCTTATAGTGTATGTCTCATTTTTTTGTCACTCATTGCATTGTACACCATTCTATTTGATGATCAGATGATTAGGAAAATTACATGTCACAACTACCTACTTACATAATAAAATAAATACTTAAATAAACAGTTAAAAAATATGTAGTTTAATTTAATTAGTTTAATTTAGTAGTTCAACTACTTACATATACAGTTTGTGTAAAGCCGATATCGGCCGGTTGTGAAAAAGGACAAATCACACCACCACACCACAGAAATTGACATTCTCCCTCTAAGAGTCATTACAACTGTGCAGAAGGAGAATACACATGGAAAAGACGTAGGACACACAACCAAACCCTGTGACAGGTGTCAATTGCCACAGGCGGGATTCGAACCCGCGTGGATAATAGCTCTCTATATGGAGTAATCGCCATCTACTCACCTGGCGCTTTATCCACTGAGCTATCGCCGCGGTTAAATGTTGCTTCTTATCTGTCGTCTCACTTCTGTTCGTCCTTTTTCATAACTGGCCGATGTCGGCTTTACACACACGGTATACTTTCGGATGCATCTAACCGTCTACTGTATGTTACATTTCTTATTAGTTTTAAACCATTAACATCGACGCCATTGTCAAAAGCATGTTGGACCGCACAGGTTTTTTCTGTTTAGATTTTAAGTGAGCTACACGTTCTTTGAATCTAGTTAAGACCGATCTTGTTGTTTGCCCAATATACTTTTGTTTACAATCTTTACAACTTATTTCATAAAGTTTTTTAATTGCCTCATTTTTAACCGTTTGATCACCATGTATGTGAGAAATCGCGTGTGTTGGAGACTTTTCGAATTAAAATTCATGTTCAGGTCCCTAAAAATATGGTAGTTTCGATCAAAGCAGTACTTTTTGCAGAACAGCGTAAAAGTTTTCGGCACGTCTTTCTCGTATTTCTCGTAATTTCGGGGACCGTTTAAGCCAGCTTTATGTTGCGTTCTTAACCATGATCTGGAATACATCCAAAAGTCAACAGCCAAATGCTACATCATTTTTGACAATCGAGGAAAACCGTAGGTACCCGTACCCGGTGGGACTTCCAAAAATACCGTGTGTCCTCCTGTCAGGCGCCCAGTGTTAGTATTTTCGGTTTATCATGTTATAATAATACATAATTAGTGGTGGTGCTCGGGACGAATCCTTAAGAAGTGGTGTGAGGTTTCCTGGCCGCGATTCCGCCAAGGCGCAGTCCTCAGTTGACGAATCGCAGCAGGTGAGTTGAGCACCTGTCTTTCACGGCGCTCCATCGACTTCAAAGACGGGCAATGGTGTGGCGCCTGTCATATCGTATTATTTATGTGCATTTACCCGTAATCGGCTTCCTCAATGGACTATTTTGGCTTATTTATAAGAAAGGCAACATAATTTTCAATTTAACACAACCCTGAGAAAAAAAGGTCCAAACAAAGCTTTTGTAACTGATATTTTGTGGTGAGGTATTATTCCAGCGAAATAAACTGTGAAACATTGAAATTATGTATCAGTCGCTTCCCTTTATTAATATTGTAGATCATGTAAAATGTTTAGTTTTATATCCATCCAAAAAAAGATGTCATCAAAGGGTGTTTCATGCTGCAAAATTTCTTGTACACCAAACAAATTTTAAGTTTGATCAGTCAGGAGGTTTTTTCTGATTGGCTATTGGGTGTGGAAAATTGGGTATTGGAAAAATTGACTATTAGTATTTTTTTTCAAGAAAATAATAGTTATTTCAGCCAAACACTTCAAACGAAATTTGAAAAAAAAGATGTGCCCAAAAGATCTTCGAAATTTATTGCAATTTTTTTTTATTCTTATGCTTTTTGCAAAATCTTCATTATGCACAATTTCCAGGACGGTGTTCCAGGAAAATCTTATGTTGCCCAACACGTTTTTGACAACAACCATAGGATAGACATAAATTATTTAAAACTAATTAGAAATGTAACAAACAGTAGACTGTGGATGCTTTTGAAAGTTTAGAAATAATTAAGTGTAACAATAGTATTAATAAGGACAATGGTCCGATACCCACCAGTCCACTGTTTGCTCTGATAAACAAAGACAGTTACGGTTCAGTGAACCATGGCAACAAATTTGGTATACATAGTGCAAGTGTGTAGGCTAGAATTTAGTTTTAATCTTCTCCTGAAGATATCAACTTGGTTGGCGAAACGCGCGTCGAGAAGAATGTAGTAGTTCGGTGTTTCGTGGAAAACGTACAGTTTTTTTTTTCAATTGATATTTGATAAAAAGCGTCCTTTAAGTAAACACATCATCAATATTATCGCATCGATTGCCGTCAGATCGAAATGTCACCTCTAACAGATAATATGCTCATTATAAAGATACATCCTTTAGATTAATGGTTTCTGTTCGCATGCACGGATGGCACATAATAAATGTATTTGCGGCAAAACACCGATGGGGATGATCGAACACCCGGTACCCGCACGTGCCATTATTTCGAAACGGACAAGGAGCGGTTTTGCATTTAATAGAGGACTCGTGCCCGCATCATAGATACAAAATTATCCGTTTAAGCATTCTGAATACGATGAAAACATATGATTGCTCCTAATTCCAAAATATTTCTGTTAGAAGACGGAGTAAAAAAAACTCTGGATGTTTTTAACGAAACACTGATCTACTATAATTTTCTCGACACGCGTTTCGCCAACTGAGTTGGCATCTTCAGGAGAAGATTAAAACTAAATTCTAACCTACACACTTGCATTATTTATACTTAGTTTGTCGCCACGGTTCACTGACGGTGAAAATCTGTCTTTTCTGTTTATCAGAGCAAACATTGGACTGGTGAGATCGGACCATTGTCTTTATTCATACTATTGTTATACTTAATGATTTCTGAACTTTTAAAAACATCCAACTGTCTACTGTTTGTTACATTTCTAATTAATTTTAAATTATTTATGTCTATCCTATGATTGTTGTCAAAGGCATGTTGCCCAACACGCTTTTGACAACAACAATGCCCAATTTTTTTTCTACGCCGAAGGTTCCAGTACCCACTCCAGGATACTCTGGTTGTTTCGTTTGTGTTCCTTGATAGACATAATGTTGAGTGTTCACCAAATCACATTTAATACCACCTCAGAAAATGTTCACATACATTTAAAAAGTGTCGGTAGCTACAGATCATTAGCACGCCTTTTGGTCAGATTCAATTTAATGGCAGTTATGACTAGGGTCAGGAAATTGTGCTACAACGCAGGGTCGGACTCGTAATCCGTCATATCATTGAGGACATATGAGAGACCAAAAAGACAGGAGCAAAAATCACTTGTGTCGGTCAGAAACACCGACTGTCTTCATAGCTTGAGCGTACTTTGCCACAACCAGTAGTCTTTCTGCATTTCTTCTCGTTAAAGGTGAGCGATTTGGCCTGTATATATGGCTGTAGAGAGAAAATGATCGTTCCACATCTACTGAAGTTAAAGATGCAAATTCAAAATAGTTCACATGGACAGAGGAGGACACAACACGCACATTATTTTGACGAATTTTGCACAGTTCTATCACTAACAGTTGTTTGTTGTCACTAACATCAGTGCATTATATATTTTTACATCTACAGAGGACAATGCACGTGTCATTACGGGGTCTATATTTTTACTCGTTGTTTGCAAAACCTGTTTAATAGCTATCAGTACGATCGGGGCCGAAATATCTAAAACACCTAAAGTTCGTATCAGAACATTAACGATCTTATTATCTCAAAGATCAGTTATTTCGTCTACTGTTAGCCAAAGACATTTATTGCGTATGTATTCTATGACACGTCGATATGTCTTCTGTAAATATGTTCTACTCAATGCATGGCTAGTTGGCAATGGAAAATCGGATACATATTTGCCAAAAAACATATTTGTCAAATTAATTATTGTCGACCACGTTTCACGAAAGGTTACATGCGCAAAACATTACGCACAAATGAAACCAAAAGCTCCTATTTTCTAACAGTACCAGTACCAAGTTTTCTTAATAAACTCACGTAATATTTTCAAACTGTGATGTAGTTTATTCTTCAATTTAAAGGTAATTTCTGTTTCAAGTTATAGCACATCTTTCAAATAATGTAAGTTGACATGCCGCATTAAATAATGCATCAAATTTCATTTAGATTAAAATTCTGACTCAAAAAATTGAAACTTAAAATGTTTCCTATATGCTGCACACTTTCTGGAAGATACTGTAAGTTTTTCCAGAAGATCTAAGCACTTTTGGAAGATGTAGTATTATAAAAAACAGACAATTAATGTTACGTTCTGTTTCCTTACTCTCAATAGATACATGCATATGTATTTATGTCCGTTGGTAGTTCAGAATTAGGTATCTTGGATTTTATTCAGAGGGATGTGTCGGAAGTGGATAGAACACAAAAGAACTGAATCGTCAAACCTGGGAATTTCTCACTTTATTAGTTTTCACACACAGTAGGGCGATAATTGGGTGACCACCTCACACCTAAGGGCCATAAAGGCACATAATTTTGCTCGTTATCCGAGGATTATCGTCCGTTGGCGATGGTACCTCGTAAGTAAACAAATGCAAGAATTGAATGCAAAAGATTATCCGTGCCATCTGGAAGATTCAGCTTGACTTGTCTGCTGATGTACAATTACCCTTTCTTTACTCGCATTCCGAAAAAAAAATCATACACCAAAGGTAAACATAAGACTAGACTTTTATATCTTAATCTTGGTGTGGAGTTAGTGTATTCATAATTTTCAATGAAGTTGATATAAAGAACGCGTTTAAAAGCTCTGACGCTCTGTATTCTAGCCACCTTTGATTTATTATGCCGTTTTTCTTTATTCCCGAGTAACAAATATGGCTTCATGGGCATTGAGAATAATGTTACAGTGTTGAGTATGCCTCTTTCCGAGTTTTTTTGTTGTACAATTTTCAGGCATATTATTAGGAAAGAAAACATTCAAAATATGGCTAATTTGATTTAACATCCCTTAACATTTTTTCCCTTTATCCCTACTTAACATTTTTTTTCATATGTTTGTGTGCTGTTGAAAAAATAATTAACTTCTTTTGTATTTTCAAGAAAACAAAAATTTGTGAAAGAAGTAAACGAAATAAACCTAACTATGTGAATTAGATTTTATTATGTATGTACATGAAACAATATCTATTAACGTACTTTAAAATGAAAAGGTTGTTTGTAATTTTTGACAACTTTACAAAAGTTTGTTTACTTCCTGAAGTAAGTACATGAAGGTAGAACACCCTATATAATCCCTGGAACAGTAACATAATATGCATTAAGTATACCTACATACAGGGTGTTTGCTACTTGTGTTACAAACTTTGAGATCGTACAGGAAATTTAACGCTGAACAAAAAAAGGTCGTCTTCAACATTGAGGATTCTACGTTAAACTTTCTACGAGAAACAACCTCGCTTGATCCCAGAAAAATTTAAATTTAAGGCAGTATCATCTGAATTTTCAAAAATTTTTAAATTTACAAAATAGGCAACTTTTGTATTCCACTTTTTCTATACAAAAAAGGTATGGAACTTGTATCTCAAATACAACGTTACACTTTTAAATTTTTTTTGTAAATTTTGAGAATAAAAAATTGAGAGAAAAAGAGATTTGTAGGTCAGATCTCTGATTAATTTTAGTTAGGGTGTTTCCTATAAATTTTTTTGATACGGGCCTTATTTAAGGTGTTACAGGGTGTTTAGGTCGGAAAAAAATGAAAAAAATTTAATAGTGAATTTATTTAGAATTTTTTTTTGTATTTACAAATAGCTATGTATTTATATATATTTTCGGCGGCATAGTGACTATTACTATTTAATTGTATTATCTAAAAATTAAAGACCTTTAGGGTTAACAGAAAACAGTGTTAATCCATGTGATCGGACAACTTTTCAATTATTTATTTGCAAACTCGACTGGAAATGCAAACACATCTATAAGTTATAAGTTTATAAACGTTATTTAAATAAAAAGTAAGCGTATAAAATAGTGGGAGGGGTATTACGTGCTACATATACCACGAACTGTCTAGATAACTAATTTAAATCAAAAACAGAAGAAATGTTTTAGCCAAGAGAAAAAAAAATCTTATACAAATTGGATAAAGAATTGGTTACGGACTCAACTAAAATACTGTGTACTTTTCCGGAAGATAAAGTAACTTATTGCAGACGTCAAATGTAAATCAACACAGAAAATAACAGCAAAGTAATTTCTCTTATTCGGAGGGTTTCTAACAATGGAAAGAATCTTGTGAAGGGGATGCAATACCTATAAAAATGTCAAGGGATTCTGAAAAGTGCAACATCCTATAAAACCGTGTTTTTTTGTAATACTGCTATTGGTTTTTAATAAATATAATAGACAACTGCACAGCGAGGGGTTATATGTATATAAAGAAGATCATAATAAATCAGATTTAATAAAATACAATGTAATTACTCTTTGTAACAGAGATACTGAAGTTCAGGTATTTATTCTTAGAGAATTTCTATTCAATATTGACCAGTATTGCTTCTATCTCCATCTGTTCACAATTTTATTCTCATTACTGTTTTTTCTGCTCCAGTAAATTCAAATTCATACTGGTAACCGTAACCTCACTCAAGTGCCTACGTTAATTATAGATGTATTAAGAAAATTACACTTCTTCAAGGGTGGTGTTTTGTGAAGTGGTGGTGCTTTCAGCTTTTTTGTATTCATTAAAGTAGGACACGTTGATAATTGAAATTAAAAGGTATGTAAAAATATGTAAAAGAAATGTAAATATGCAATATTTATTTCTCTTCTCACTAAAAAACTATGATTTGGAAGTCGAATTGAGTTTGACAATAGGATGTTTTACTATCCTTTACTTTATGATAGGAAGTAGATGGAGCACATTGATTTGAGCACATTTGAACTCTTACAACTAACACCAGCCAATTGGTAATCGCCGCTTTTCCTACAACTTTCCAAAAATTTAGGTTTAGGTGTCGGCCATATTGGATCCGCCATCTTGAATTACATGAACCTGACCTCGGATTCGTAATCAACGACCCCGAAAACGGATAGATGTGGTGGTTTACTATATTAGGACCTGTTTTTCACTCGTCTGACCTTGAAATGACCTTGACTGAGATCGGATTGGGCCAAACGGACTCCGAGTTCAGATTCAGCGACCCCAAAAACACAAGACGTGGTTTCGTTTCTTAAATTGCTGCTCAAAATCTTACATACCCGAAAAATGACACAATTTTTGGTGGTATATAGTTGAATATCCCAAGTCTTTGAGTTACAAAGTTATGAACAAAAATCAAAAGGGGCAGCTAAAAATGGTTTAAAGTGATTTCTGCATATGTAAGTTTATTATTATATCAGTTGTTTTGTTTGACCTAATATTTTTTTACAAAAGCGTATATAAAAAACTATACAAAAACTAGGACCCGTTCAAACATTGGTACTGTTTATTACCTCATCCTTTAAACATTCCAAACTCTTACTTAATAAGGGCCTTAAATCGTAATTGATTAAGGTTTAATATGTGTATACATTTTTAAATTATTTAAAGGTAATAAAACAGAGATAGACATAACGACGCCACTGGAATATACATGGCAATGCACCGCATTTGGCCTGGGGTTAGAAAATTACAATAATCAGGCCGTTAAGGCAATTTACGACATATCAAATCTCGGGAGCTTATAAACCATTGGCACAGAGGTCCACCTCAAAACAACAGACAAACAATTTACTATGCACTCCTAATTTTCTTTCGAGATGCATCTACTTTCAGATTGATATGGAACTTGTGCCAAAATACTTGTAAATCCATCACTTATGTACTAGAGAATACAAAGCCTCGTTAAGTGAATTGGATTTTCAAGCTGTGATTGATTCAAGATTAAAAAAAATCTTGTATGATTACAATCTCACTGAATTGTTTATTATAGATTAATGCACATTTAACAATTCAGTTCGAAAAGTTCGAAATTAGATAATTATTACACAAAATTCAGTAACTAGTAATGCGATTTTTTTCCTGTTTTGATTTATACATTAAGGGGGGTTGAATTACAAAAAATATATATGAGAAAACGTATTGTTTTTTCGTTAAGTATTGGTGAAATTGTTTAGGGTTTTAGTTTGATCAGTTCATCTCAGTTTGACCTTAAAATATTTTTTGACTTATTTTGTTTCTTTTTTTTAAGATCAGTGTTTCTAAATATTTCACTGGAATTGCAAAAATGTAGTAGGATAGTTTCCTTTAGTTGAAATAAATATGGAAATATATTTACCATAAACACTAAAGGTGTTTTTATAAACATTTACCAATCTATATATGTGTGACGTCATTAAATGAAAACTAGGAAATTACTAGGCATGCAAAGATTCGATGTAGTGGCATAGCTGAACCTCAATACGTCAGCAAGTACAACACAAAATTCACTGAGAAAGCAGTTACATATTGTACATACTTCACTTCATACGTCCATACATAATACAACATAAATAATGCAAAAACGTAGACTACAAAACACATTTGTCAAAATAGAAAGTTTTACTTTAATAGAAACATTTTTTTTTGTAATAATACCTCCTGACGTAGTATACCAAATTAATTCACAAACATCCTAGATTACAAGCCAACTCGAATGAATGAATGAATTACACAGGTTTACAAAAAAAGTTGTCTGGATCTGGGGTCAGACCATACGTTTCTTATGTATTTTTCGACGCTGAATTCGAATCTATTTTTAGTTTTGCTCTATCGCGTCAGAATTTAGAGATATCCTAACCTAAAAGTGCAAAAAATACGGTTTTTTGACAGATTTGAGGTTATGTAGCTTTGCGATTTTTTTTTCTCGAAAAACCATGGTGGTATCTTAAAGTATATATGGAATATCTTTCCCAATACATACATTTATTTTAATTAGTACGGAAACCTTATGGTCATTATTTAAATTGCAATATCTCAATATAGCGAAAAAAAAAGAAGATATTTGAGCAAACCCAACGGCATTTTAAAGGTGAAGATTTGTACTCTATACCACACATGATTTTTGAGAAAAACATTCTCGAAGCTACGTAACCTTAAATATGTCAAAAAACCGTATTAAAAATAGATTCGAATTCAGCGTCGAAAAATACAAAAGAAACGTATGGTCTGACCCTAGATCCAGACAACTTTTTTTTTTTGTAAACCTGTGTTTTTACCCTATTAATAATATACATAATTAAAATAATTTGAAATATAAATTAATATTCAGCACTGAAAATTTAAAATATCAATTGTACTTAGTGTAACTTATCCTAATGTAACGAACTAGCGGATTTTTAAGATTAACGGACATTAACCCCTCAGGTAGCGCCACTGCGTCCAGCATCCACACGGAAATGCAGTGGCTCGTGCTCGGGATCCCCCCAAGACCCAGACTGTCAGATTCAAAGGAACTATACCAGTTTTCTACAAAGATATGGTTTAGTCTCCTTCTTATTTGTGCAACTAGTCGTTCACGATGAGAAATCAGTGACGTTTCAGCGGCCAGCTTCGCACTCTGAACCGCTATCAACTGATATCTCGGAGTGGTACAGATCCTCCTTTTATATTGCGGATTACAATAAGAAATGCAGACGGACTGTTGTGCAAGAAAAAGACCAGGTGTTTTTACATTGATTTGGCACGGAGGCAGGACGGGCTCCAGGAGATTTAATGGGATATTCGACTACGATTTTTTGTTTTTAACGGTTAAGTACAATAAATTATACGGAAACAACGGAGTCGTTGTTGAGTATCTATAGGTATGCGTATCCAATAAATTAAATAGTATGTTGATAAATAATATTCTGCCTTTTTACTTTGATAATATCTGTTCACGCGGTTATTTGCTGAACAATGCATTTCTAATTTAAGGGATATCTAAGTAGAATTAGTCATATACCCAGGGAAAAAAACGTTGTTCAAAACAGGAGGTCATCCTTCCTATTATACGAAGTCATAAATTCTATTTATTCGTATGCCTCGTGGTCACCTTGAATGTATTTTTCGTTTTTCCACCGTCTTATTTAAGTGCACATCACTGGTGAAGGACAATATCCCGAAATAACGCTGTCTGTAGTTGCTTTTTTCTTCATTTTCCAGCATCAGAAGCCACAAATACTTCCCTTGGTAGGTTTACAGTTTGACACACTATTCCATTTCAACGCTATATTAAAGAAGACTCCTGAAACAGCAGTAGTGTATTGCTCTGTTCATTAGGGGTTTGATCAGTTGCGATTTACTGATTTTGTAGCTGTGAAATACTGAGCTTGTTTCTGTGAACAACGGACTTAAGTTTTTAAGTAACTTTTTGAGTATTTGGTACACTTTTTTAAGATACGATATACAAGATCCTGTCCAAAAGTAGAAAAGATGCAAAGTATAGTATAGATGCAAATTCCTCATATCATAAAATAGTTAATGTTCTTTCAGACCAAACAAGCAGTGTTATACTTTCACTGTTGTAACTGAAATTTAGCTTGAAAGTTTGCATTTAAATTCAAACCCCACCAACGACCAATTACGTTTTAATCGACTGTCTAGGCATAAAAATAATAGTTGTACTTGCACAGTATTATTTGTCAAATAAACTATCAATTTTTATGTTGGAAGTTTTTGTTAAGTATCTCAGAATCAACTAGAACTGGCTGACTGACAAACAGCGTGTCTTGCATCTATACGAATAATTTCAAGCCGGCCCTGGACGTAACGCACTTCCATTTTTGCGATGAAAGCCGCACAAAATCTTATAGGGAACAATAAAATTTAGAGCAGAACTACCCGTGAGGTTGCGCGTCACGGCTCTACTGACAGCTACCATCGGGGGTCCATTTAGATTTCCTTCGGTTTCGGGATTTTGCGCCAGAAATCCGTAAAGTGCAAGCTGCACGGGGTGGCGGCGTTCTTCCGATTGTTACCCCTCTTACCCTTATCCTGATTTATATGAGAAGTGCTATCTTGTTGTTTGTTTAATATACGGATGCGGAGACTTTTATTGATAGTGGAACGCCGGATGAAAGTGGATTCGGCTTGATAAATTTCGCTTTCTAGTCGGGGAAGTGAGTAAATATTTATTTTATTGACAGTTGAGGATGACAACGCACAGTGGGGTCGATTCCCGAAACTGGCCAAAAGTCGAAAAATGAAGTTTTAATTGATGGGACTTTAAGTACATAGATGTATAGAGCGATGTTCAAAGAATATGTAACGGCCCTTTATAAGCGTTAATTAAGTATATATGGCAGGTATAAGCCAGTACAAAAAGGACATCCGCACGAGTAACAGCTCGAACGTCCGAGCTCATGTTCAAGCGTCGTATTCAAAAATTCGTAGAAAATCTTAAAGTTGATCGTTTTTAATTCTACAAAATGGATGTTTTAAATGGAAAAATGTAGTTTATTATCGTATTTGTCAAAAATTATAACAAATAAATATAAATTAACAGTAACGCAATGTTTGAAGTGTAAAATAATGAAAATTTGTGTGCAATCGTTTCAGAAAAATAGAGAAAAGTTAAAAGTCCCACGGATTTCCGCAGGCTTTGTATTGGACTTCATTTCCACTATGATTTCATTAGACGTAAAATAGAATAAAACCAAACATGCCTTTTATACGATTTAGTATCATATGGATTCATATTAAATGATAACGAGTCTTCCAAAAAAAAAACGTCATCAAATCTCGCCATTAACGATATAGCGGTTACGTTGAAGTTCGAAGCAAATCTTTGCTGTCAAACTTTTGACAACTGTTACAACTGTAAAATAAATTGTGGATGTTAGTCTCGACAATTAAAAAAAGGTTATAAATTTGAGATTACGAAGAGAAATACGTAAATAAAAATACGAGAAATACGAGAAATACGAGAAATAATCATAATTAAAAAAATTCACTCATTTCCACTTAACACCGAAACACTTTATTGGTTTCGCCAACCATGTTGCCATTATCAGGAGATTAATTTGGTTAAATTTTTTTTATCTTATTCATGATCTTAATAATTAACTTGATAAACTTGTGTGGGATTATCGGTCAGATTAAGAGAGATTAAGATCTTAATAAGTAATCATGTACCCTATTTATAATAAAGTTCCTGTTATAGTTCACACATCCGTGAAAGTTGCGATTCAGTGAACCGTAATGTTATCCTTGTTTATTAACTAGAACAGTGGGCCGTTAGGTCTCTATTCATGCTAATTGTGCATTCTATTCTATGATTATTGTCAGAAGCATGTTGGACTCCATAAGATTTTTCTATTTTACCATATTTTTATTTTTTTGAAATGTTTTGAGTTTCATCGTAAACTCTATAGTTAGGAAATGGTTATGTAATTTTGTAGCAAAATTATCTTAATCAGTTTTCTTTGTATCAAAAATCCCGGATATATAATCAACATAACTAAACCAGACCTTGGGGAAATATTTGAACTTTTCTTTTGTTTTGGATTCAAATATGGTCATACAAAGATTAGTAATTTATTATCAGGAATTAAGGTGTTACCAATTGCCGTTCTTTGATGCTGTTGAAGAAAAGTCTCCGTTATATTGAAAACAATATTGGTTCATACAAAGAAAAAAGAATTTCATCAACAACAAAAATATTTCAAAGTAAGTTCATACAAAGCCGGATATATTATATGACAATTGTGTTATTCAACCTATTTAATTCAAGAAAGTCCTTAAGGTAGTTTAAGGTTTGTGGAAACTGAAATATGAAAATTTCGCTTTTTTTGCAACTGGATATCTGTTATATTGATGAAAGAACTGAATCGAACTAATTCGTTAATCATTTTGAGAAGTTGATGGTATATATTATTGTGTTGTCATCGATTTTGAAAGTATACGTAATATTTTAATAAACTCGGTAAGGCGAATAAGAGAAAAATAGTGGGATGAAGTCAAATAAAGTTGTTTAGACCTATTCAAAAAGTGACTCAACTTATGGCAATTTATTACAACAAAATACGTCAATCTTTGTTATTAAAAAATTTTTAGTGTCTAATTTTGACTTTAGGAAAAAAACCTGAAATCTTTATGAAATATTATGTAAGAATATATGAGGTGCTCCGTTTAAAAAATTAAGGTCTTTGTACTTCTGGTAAAACCGGAAAAAGTAATCAAATGTCTACTATGTTAAAGTATGCCCACTTGTATCTAGTATACACATTCCAAATTTTTAAATATTCTTTAATTAAGAAAAAATTGACAGGCTGATACATGGTTTTAGTGATACCCGGTGTATTGGATTATCAAATCACTATGAAATGAATTGAAAAATAACTTTTCAAAATTAAATTGTCGTACGTTGACTGATCTAGTCTAACAGTTGTACGTTTTTGTAAAAGTTTGTCTTATGTTATAGTATTTAGTACAAAGTTAATTAATACCAATATTGTTGAAGGTTATGTGTGAAATTATTAGCTTAGGAAACGTATTGAGTTAAAAAAGGGTTAAATTGATCGAAAGGGTTAAAAAGGGCGCTGGCTATATATGGCGGGTAATAATATCAAATATCAATAAGTTTTCAATATACGAACTGCCCTTACAGAACCGGTGAGTGCGTCGCAACCCTTCAAATGGGATATAGATATATGAAAACACAAACACGCCGTAAGGGTCTTTTGTAATTGTTTGTAGTTATAAATAATCTACCGGTTAAAATATGAAATATAAAGAATGTTCAAGACTGAAATTTGAGAAATCTATGCGTCTTCAAGATTGCAAACGTTTAACATAACTACAATCTACTGTTCTGGTTAATGAACAAGGGCAAAAATTTACGGTTCACCGAGCAGCAACTTTCACGGGTCGGTGAACCGAACGGGTATTTTAGAATAAATATAATATAAAAAAATTAAAATCTTTAGGTGATTTTCACCAGGCCGTAACTTGGAGAAAACGGTCGCACAGAAAATTTAAAAAATGGAAATTGTAGCTCCAAGTATCTAGTTTTTGGATCTGAACTTCGAAATTTTTTAGCGTCAGCGATTTTCAAGTAATTCTTAGAAAACCACCGACAAAAAAGTTTTCGAAATTTTGTTGGTTCTTTTTTTGTGGTCTACGAACTTGATTTTTTTTTTTGACTTTAACACCATAAGGAAAAGATAACTTGTTTATTCAGCTTCAATTCCTTTTTTTTAAAGACTTTGATACGATCATTTTTCGCCGAGATATCGGTCTTTGAATGGAAAATGATCGCTCAAAAGTTAAAGGTGGGTTTCGAGAACTTGAATAAATTCTCTACAAGAATTAGCCATTTGATCTTCGAAAAATTTTTTTTCCATTATTTACATGAATTTTAAAAAGCAACAAAAAAGGGCTTTTGGTGGTTTTTCGGAAAATCAAGCGCTGAATCAAAAATATCGAGGAAACCACTGATTTTAAGTGTGCCTTTTACAGTTCAACATACCCACAAAAACCCTATAGAGATTTAATTCAATTCAGCCAGCCGTTTTTTGTTTTACTCGATGGATTTTTGAAAAAAGTAAAAGATTTTTTTTGACAAAGGATTTTTTTGGGATATTGGACAAATAACGACCTACTAATTTTCTGCCGACGTTTCGTCCAATTTACTTAGACTTTATCGAGGCTACAATTGTATAAAAACATTTTTTTTAAAAATTGTAGACAGTTACAGTAATAAAATTATTATATCTAAGACAGTACCTCAATTATTAATTGAGGAATGTCTTAGATGTAATTGTATAAAAACATTTAAAAAAAAAATTGTAGACAGTTACAGTAATCAAATTATTATATCTAAGACATTACCTCAATTATTAATTAGGGTAATGTCTAATAGTACATTATATAGTTTTTATATAATTGTAGCCTTGATAAAGTCTAAGTAAATAGGACGAAACGTCGACAGAAAATTAGTAGATCGTTATTTGTCCAACATCCCAAAAAAATCCTTTGTCAATTGATGTTTTATGGACGCAACCGACAACTACGATCACGTTTTTTGCCTCAAAAAAACTCATAATCTTTGACAAAATGAGAAAAACCTTTTTTTTTCAGTTTTAGTTACATTTTTATCGCAAACAATGTTTAAATTTTTTGAAAAACAATTTTTTTAAATTTTTTTTTTCATATTTTGAAATTTTTTTTCAAGAAAAACATTTTTTTTCAAGAATTTAAACGCCGTTTGCGATAAAAATGTAACGAAAACTGTAAAAAAAAACGATATGAAAATTTAAAAAAAGGAATTGAAGCTGAATAAACAAGTTATCTGGTCCATATGGTGGTTAAGTCAAAAACAATTTTTTCAAGTTCGTAGACTACAAAAAAAGAACCAAAAAAAACTCCGAATTTTTTTTTGTGGGTGGCTTTCTTAGAATTACTTGAAAATCTTTGACGCTAAAAAAATTTCGAAGTTCAGATCCAAAAACTAGATACTTGGAGCTACAATTTCCTTTTTAAATTTTCTGTGCGACCGTTTTTCTCCAAGTTACGGCCTGTTGAAAATCATCAAAAAATTTGTATTTTTTTTTGATCCCATAATTTTTTCCACTAGTTTATAACTAGGTTTAACTTTAGTTTTAATCATCTCCTGATGATGGTTGACGAAACGCAAGTTGAGGACAAAAAAGTATTGTAGTTAAAAGTGTTCAAGTGAGTAGCAACTTAGAACAAAATAAAAAAATATGGAAATGTAGCTAAATAGATTTAACTTAATAGGGCATTACGGAATTTAATTATTATTGAGACTTTAAGCCACAGAAAATGATAAAATGTAGGAAACTGACAAATGACACGCGTTCGAACCCGAAAAGCGTCCCAAGTACCCCGTGCCATGGAAATTTAATCCCATAAATTCCCTTTAGGCATAAGACGGATTGTATCGTTTATCTCTGGTTTTTAAGCGCCAAAGGGTCGTCAAAACGTAAAAAAGGAGGGACAACGTGCATCTACATGCATACGTATTCCCGGCATACGAGTGCTGCGTCCAACCCCCTAAACGGGTAGTTTGTTACTTTTCATGTCCGAGAACTAGTCTAGAGACGGCGTCTAGCCTTTGCATTATGCGTCCGTAGGTCCTTAACAATTGGCCTAATCAGAATAGGCGATGGAGAGCTGGGGCGTGAATTTTGAATACTTAAAATCACATGAAATACTAATTAAGTGAGCAATCAGGGTGCACTGTAGGCAACCTGATACGAAATACAGTCAACACGTAAAAAAAATTAATGAAACAAAGGGTGATTTTATTACATATACCGACGCGGGTTTTTTGTTTATCTGATTGTTAATTATTCTAATGAGAAATCTAGATGAATGTGTAACGGAGATGAAAGGGATAAAAGGGCATGTGCGAGGTTAGAGTGCGATTTTTTGGAAATTCCCACGGTGGGGGAACCTATGCTGTTAGTTTCGGCAGAGGAACAAGCTGGGACTAATTAAAACTTTAAAGAATTAATATCAGACAATTAAGTTGCCGGTTGTTTACGTGTAACTAGTTGATTAGAAAATTCAAAATTTGTTTGTTCGGTCTTTCCGAGTTCGGTAGGATATAATGTTCACATGACAACCTTTTTCGCATGATAACACAGACAATAAAAGTAAGTTTGAGAATAAATTAGATCATTTAAGGATAAAATACGAGGTGTGTAAATTAAGTAATGAGATACTGACAACGTAGCGCCCGATCTAGCTACACTGCGGGGACGGGACTTGGAACGGCGGTAGGTTAACATGTAATGCACCTTGAGTACAAATTTGAATTTGTTAGAGTCATTTGTTTGTTTTTTTTGTGACTGTTTTTGTAAACTGGTGTCTTCTAGTGTGTTTTAAAAATGAGTGACAACGGTGTGCTATTAGGTTTTGCTTCAGACTTGGACACAGCGTAACAAAAGGACATCAGGAGATAAATATGTTTTGAATTTTTGGAATCGATTGGAAATGATCCCCATTTTATGGAACGTATCATTACTGGTGATGAGACTTGGGTGTTTGAGTACGACCTGGTAACCAAGCGCCAAAGCATGGAAAGGCACACTTCAAGCTCTCCCAGATCCAAAAAAGCAAGAACGAGCAAGTCGAAGATCAAATGCATGCTGATTTGTTTTTTTGATAGCCAGGGAATTGTCCACAAAGAGTTTGGGCCTCCAGACCAAACAGTAAATCAACACTTTTACAGAGAAGTTCTTGAAAAACGTAAAAGGGTCATGCGTGTGAGACCAAACATCAACTGGATGTTGCATCACGACAATGCGCCTTGTTACACAACTATTTCAGTAAACGAGTTTTTAACCAGTAAAAATATCCCTGTGGCTCCTCAGCTTCTTTATTCACCTGACTTGAGTCCTTGTGACGTTTTCTCTTCCCGAGATTGAAAAATTACCTCAAGGGACGTCTTTTTTAGACCACAGAAAACATTCGAACAGCTGTAACCGACCATCTGAAGGCTATTCCAGTATATGAGTACCAGCACTGCTATGAAGAATCCAGCGCTGTGTGGCTTCCCAAGGAAGTTATTTTGAAGGACACAATACTGAATTCTAATTCTATTCGAATAAAAAAAAATAAAAAACCAGTCGCATTACTTAATTTACACACCTCGTATAATAGTGTGAGTAATATTTTAAGACCGGTAATAATAAGCTCTTATTTTTCAAATAATTTAATCAGCCCTCATTAGTTTAAAGTTCTGTTATTTTAATATTATGTATGCCTTTTTTTTAAATTTCATTAACGAAATGTCAAGCAATTTGTGTCTGTTTATTTTCTTTCACACTATGTTATGCGCGTTTGATGATATAAAACATTTGATGATAGACAACGTCCAGTGAATGTATTTTATTATTATTTTTTTTGACGACTCTTAACTTTTATAGATAATATACGAGTAGGAATATTATTTGTTTTTGGCAATAAATCTGTTAATCATAATTTGATATTTGACAGGGTGATTTATAAGTGGTGAATTTTTAGTAGCATAGTATTATATTGTATACCATATAATATATATACAATATATTTTACATTTATACTTTATATTACTTATTGTTAGTCTTGTGTGTTAGCTACAGGTACCTATTTTCTTAATATAGGCTGCAGCATTTCTAACACCTCGAATTAGTGCATCAGGAGTATATGACTCGTCTTCAATTTGAAACAAGTAAGAATCGGATAACAACATTTGAGTTTTTTTCTGAGAAATAACTGAGTTTATTCACGAACTTTGGATCTGCTTGTGTTTTTTTTTTTATAAACCATCACATACTTATGAAACGTTGCTCAGAAGGCATCGCTTTTCACGCTAATCCTCAACGTATAGATCAAGTGTGCTATTCACTCTTCACTTACAAGACAATCGAAACAAGAACCTGTCTAACTCGCCTCCTCCGACAACCGAAGATCTCTTCTCGATAAGTGGTCAAGACCATCAATCCTAGACGCGAGGCAATAAGAAATGAAAAAAGACAAAACGCACTCCTGAGCCAAGGTCGAAAAGCGGCGGCAGTGGGGGAGCTGCTGTTAAGGCCCTTAAGCCCGGTGCGTATGCGGCCAGAACGAGGCGGGGGTGAGAACTGTCGAGGGGGTAAGCGAAAAAAAGTAAAGAGATCCACGGCCAGGTAAGACCAGGTAGAGTGCGAAGCCGCCAGAGCCACACTTGCCAACTTGATTCGGCGGCGAGAGCAGCGAACGAGACTTGGTCGGACGTGCGTCTAGTGACCATGTGCTTTTGATAGTGTTTTGTTTATGAGTTGAGGATAATGACATCGGTGTTAAGTTGTTCAGTGATTTGTGTCTGACACTTTTTGGATTTTTTTCTATTAATATTGGTAAGGCTCGAGGAGCATTATTTAGTCCGATAAGCGATTGATTTTCTTTAAATATTTTGGAATTTTGTACTTAAATGAATACGTTTTTTTTTCTGATTACTATTAATACGCTACATCGTACAAGTGCCCAAATAAACTGATTATTGATGAGTATCACTTGTTATGGTTAGCGTATGTTTACAAAAATGTGATTCTTACTAAATACTCTTATCTAATAGTATATTTAGAGTTTCAATCTTTATTTATACTCTCACGTTACAACTGTCAAAAAACACCACTAATTATCCCAAAACATTAATGATGTAAATAAAAATTCAGCTGTTACCCATTCCGGTAGATCGTATCTATAAATTTACCGACAATTTTAAACAGATGTTCTTCATCTTTCTTTTTTTCGTTGGTCACCTGTATCAGCTCGTTTTTAAAACGTTTTATATTTAGGAGAGAATCTAAATGTAGTAATTAGGGGCTATGTTTTGTTTTTAAAGTTGCTGGGATCGATTGGTGGTCGGAGAATTGTTTTGGCGCGCAAATTTTAGGTTAGGTTGTTGGATGCAGCTCTGCTTCCAACGAACTGTGTGCAATACAGGTTGCGTGCGTGCACTCTTACGTTAGTTTGAAAGAGATAGGGTTTATTTTCGTAAATGACTGTGATTTATTAATAGTCAGCATCGAGAATTTTGTTTTTTCAATTTTTTTAACGGTAAAATCATATTGTATGTGTTACATAATAAATATAGATTGTGTCCATGAAAGTTGGCATCTTGTGAGAAAAATGTTTGTAAACATTTTTTTTGATAATCTTATTTCTGGATGTGCCGGTACATCTTTTTAAGTATATTATTTTGCCAAAATGGGATACGCCGTTATATTGCTTGTACGTAAAATTTGGCATTTGTAAATACAAACTAGCAAAAGTTTTGAGGTTAAGATGAAAATATCAGAAAAAACTATTAAGAGAAAATGATTGTTTTTTAAGGGTTGTTAAGATATATTACACGAGATTTTACACATAATCGACAATTTAAAAAAACTTTCATAGATCTAATTAATTCTAATTTTTCATAGATAATTAAAGAAAAGACGAAATAATGCCAAAAAAATTTTGGCGGAACTGTGCCACTTCATTGAATTTTTAAATTTGGTTGTATCTAGTATTAAATACAATGTCACATTGTCGGAAAAGCATATAGGCTTAAAATTACAAGCACATTTTTTGCATCAAGATTGAATTATTTGGTTATAACTATTTTTAAAAATAAGTTTTGTATCAAAATTTTAGACATTACTTTACTTCTAATACAAAAGTTAAACTAACGGAAAAGAAAATACAATATGGTACGTTATTTTAAAAATGGAGTCGAATTTTTGTTGGGGAAAATGTAAAAATTCGAAATTGTAGAATGTACATATGTTTGTAAATTGTCACACACGTGTAAAGTCGTAACACACGTTTTCTCTTAATAAATAACAATTTTCTGGTATTTGTATTAAAAATTCGCATATTTTTGTTTCAAATGGCAAATTTGGCGCCCTAATATCATTTGGGCAAAATAATATACTCAAAACATACACTAACTAACACAATCACAATAATCACAATAATAATAACAATTTTCCCATATGATGCCAACAACAGATGAGGAAAACTTTGGAATGTCTCTTACGTCAGAATATGTACAGGGTTTTCCCTTGTAATTTGCCACCCCTTCAAAAAGCTTATTTCTTGATATTGAAAAAAAAATTCAAAAGTAGCAGGATTTGAAAATTTTTAATATGTTAACAAAAAAAAAAAAAGATCGCGAAATTAAAAAAAGATTAACTTATGTCATTTTTTAAACGGAACACCCTACATATTGTCACATTTTTTGAAATCAACTTAATTTCCACATTTCAAAAATATATATTATGCTAAGTTTGGACCAGCAGTTTTTCAGTTATTTCCCTTTAAATAATCCCATCTAGTTGGCTGTGCCTGGCGATTCGAAATGAAAATGTGACGTTTTATCACACTGGCCATGGATCAGTATCGAAAACAGAACAAATAAATATATAACTATGACATTATATTATTTATAAAAGTAATTATAGAAGGTTTAGGGTTAGGCTCAATTTCTTTCTTTTATTTCTTTTATTTCTAAATTTGAAGAATAATTGTTCTTGGAAGTATCTTGATCTTTGGACTTTTTAAATAAACATGGCATTTTGTTACCAGGCTTTTATTACATCTATTAACAGAATTAATATTCTATTTGAAAATATGGGAACAGGAATTATAGCATTGGGAGTACCTAGTGCGTCTCGAACCATCTTTAAAAATATTAGAAATGGCCGTTCCCAAGGGACTTTTAAAAGAGAGTTACGGAAATGTTTGTTTAGGATATACGTATCTCTAATCCAAAATAATTTTATTTAGCCAACAAAACCGAAGGTAGGTTAAACTCTTGTTGATACAGTAGCGGGATAATATGGCTGACTAGCTTATCATATTTTATGGTCGAATATATGTCTTATACACTCCAGAATCGCGAAGTGAAAAGTCTCCTTTAATTGAATGTTTTAAGTACCTTTGTGGATAACTTAGTAGATTATTGTTAATATTTTTTCTCATCGTATCTTTCTGTATTAATGATGTTCTTTGGATTCTACCACAAAATGGGCTAATTCAACTTAAGTCACCACTATTGATTAGCCAGAAAGATTAAAATGAGAAATATTAATCGACAAATAATTATCGAGAAAACAAGTGTGTAATAATGAGAAAAGTTGCATGAACATTAAATTAATTAGAAATTTTCGAAATCGTTTACAAATCTGTTGTAATAGAAGATGCCATTTAATAGCCACACCTCGTATGATACCGAAACTACCCATATAGCAGTGTCAGTATATGTAAATATCTGCCCGCCACCGCTACCGCGTTGGTATGCGCTACGCTTAATCGTTATGTTTCATAGATAGTTGACCTAATCTAAAAAAGACAAATCTGATAGATACTCCATTTAAGCCTAAACAGCATGTACTTATACGAAATAAATCAGAAAAAATAAAGCTATTTAAATATGTAAGGATATATAGGGTGTTCTATTTAATACGTTTATGTCATATCTCAAAAACGTGCCTTTCATTTGCCTCCCAATACACCCATAAAGACGAGAATTAGTATTTTTTTATTATTATTATTATTATTATTATTATTATTATTGTATTACAAAAATATTTAAAAAACTGTACAGATTTAGATTTTTCGTATAATTTTTTAATATTTCTTTTACAAGTTTGAGGTTTAATATCGCAGTTTATATTAAGTGTTTCATAATTATTTGTAACATTTGAATTTACTTACAAATAATCTTTAATACTTTTGTCTCCATAGTATTTACTGTGACAAGGCGTTAGAAAACTTCTCTCTCAAAAAACTCAATACCTCGCAAGTCCAAGTCCAATAACAATGTGGCGGTTTATATATTACGAGAGCCGCATTTGTCAACAAGTCGACAGAAATCAAAAATCATCCGATGACTTGCAATATTTTTGACTTCTCTCTTCAGGGGGTGCGAATGCTCGAACGCTCCGGCTACACACACAATAGAACAATATAATTTTGTTGTGTACTCGACATTGGGTGATTTTTATTATTTATCTGTATAATAGGCCATTGTACCGTCGGGCAATTACGCTGGTTTTCGAGTTAATTAAATTTGGCGCGAATGAAAAAAGGTATCCGCTGTCAGTTAGCTCCTAACGTCGAGGGTCATTAATCTTTCGGAAAACCCAAGGGAAAAATAACGTTCGTGCGTATCGCATTTTTCAGATTTTAGGTCCCTTGAACTCTTTGTACCAGTAGCTTTGTATGAGACACAAATACTTAAAAATATATGTATGTTAGTTGCGTCCATTGTTTGATACACTACGAGGTGTGTAAATTAAGTAATGAGACTGGCAACGTAGCGCCCGAATCCAGCAACACTGCGGAGACGGGACTTAGGTTAACATGTAATACACCTTCAGTACAAGTTCGAACTTGTTAGAGCCATTTATTTGTTCTTTGTGACTCTTTTCGTAAACCGGCTTTTTCTGTGCGTTTTAAAAATGAGTGACATTAATTTTGAGCAACGGTATGCTATCAGGTTTTGCTTCAGACTTGGACACAGCGCAATGGATACTTTTACAAAACTTCAACACGCCTACGGAGATAGTGTTTTTTTCAAGAGCATAGGTTTTTCGGTTGTTTAAGGTATTCTCAGAAGGAAGAGAGTCGATTGAAGATGAACCACGCAGCGGAAGGCCTTCATCTTCAAGAACCGATGAAAAATGTCGATAGAATACGGGGTCTTTTGCGTTCAGAATGTTGGTAGACGACAAGAATGATTGGGGAAGATTTAAATTTGAATCACACCACGGTTCATCAGATGTTGACTAACGAATTAGGGATGAGAAAAATCTGCGCAAAAATGGTTCCAAAAAATATTTCGCAGGAACAAGAGGACATCAGAAGAGAAAGGTGTATTGCCTTTTTGGAATTGGTTGAAAAAGATCCCCATTTTGTGGAACGTGTCATTACTGGTGATGAGACTTGTGTGTTTGAGTACGACCCGAAAACCAAACGTCTAAAGCATGAAATGGCACATTTCAAGCTCTCCAAGACCAAAAAAGTAAGAATGAGCAAGTCGAAGATCAAATGCATGTTGATTTGTTTTTTGATAGCCAGGAAATTGTCCACAAAGAGTTTGTGCCCCCACGCCAAACAGTAAATCAACACTTTTACAGGGAGGTACTAGAGAAACTTCGAAAAAAGGTCATGCGTGTAAGACCAAATATTAAGAACAACTGGATGTTGCATCACGACAATGTGCCTTGGTACACAACCATCTCAGTAAACAAGTTTTTAGACAGTAAAACCATTCCTCTGGCTCCTCAGCCTCCTAATTTTCCTGATTTGAATCCTTGAGACTTTTTTCTCTTCCCGAGATTGACAAATCACCCCAAGCTCCGTCATTTTGGGACCATAGAAAACATTCAAACGGCGACCAACCAGCAAGGCTCCAGTTAAGAGTTCCAGCACTGCTATGAGGAATGGAAGAACCGTCTCCAGCGCTGTGTGGTTTCCCAAGGAAGTTATTTTGAAGGAGACAATACTGAATTGTAATTCTATTCGAACAAAAAAAAATTAAAAAAAACCAGTCTCATTACTTAATTTACACACCTCGTATGTCTTATATTGATGGAAGAATAGAAAAAATAGTAGTTGTCTTAAACTATTAGTGGAACGACTGTTCATTTTTGTCATTACTACTAACACATATTCGCTGTTACTTATAGTGGAATGCAGTTTTTATACTATGTACTAATCGTACTTTAAAATCAGTCATGTTTTAAAAAACTATTCTCATTATAAGATGATCATTTCAATTTTATAAGCTTTCATTGCAGAAAAGCGGTAAAAATATTACAGTTTTTGCTCCACTGTAGTCATTTATCATGTGATGAGAAAAAGTGACAGTTTTTTAAAACAGAGCTTTCAAAATTTTACAGGAAACCGTTGGAATACTCTGATTTAGTTAAAAATTCGTTACTAATATTTTTTTAGATAAATAGCTGTATCATAACTGATTGCATATAATGATTTTAACCTATAATTGCGTTCCAACGAAATAACCAACTCAATACATATTCAATCTTGAGTGTATTATGCTGATGAGTTGTATTCGCATGAAACCTGCCGCTCATTCCCTGTACTAAAGTGTTTTAAATTTATCTGTAATTTTCTCTACAACATTTTTGTAGACAATGAAACTTGACAGCCCTTAATAGGTTAATTTTACACAAGTTTATTAAATTACCTACCCTTAGTCGATAGAAGTAATTCAAAATTATCCACCCGTGGAGACACGTGCCCAACGTCTCCCACATGTTTCAGTCACTACCTCATCTAAAATTTACATACACTTAAGAATGCCCCTTTAAATTCGACATTAATTCGACATTACGATCCCTTAAAGTAACCATCCAAAACCGTGAGTTTAGATGCCGTATTAGATGGCGTAAAATTACATTTTTATCGTGCATAGATCGAGAGGAAGACCGTTAAAAAAGGCCAGTCTGCGTACGAAGTTTGTTGGAAACAGATCTGTGCAAAAACTTGTAGAAGTTTTCTACCGTTGTATAAAGCAGTAATACTATTTTTTTTTTGTTATGTACAAGTTTACTGTTATTCAAAATGTTTAATAAATAATCATACAGTGAGGACGTAGAAGTTTGGCATATACATTCAGTATATGTCAAACTATTTAATTTTGAAGTTAAGACGTACATACATTTGTGAGCATTTAAAAAATGACAGAAAGTATGTGACTACAAATTGGTTGAGTAACAAATATCTTCACAATGAACTGCGAATTGTCACAACAAAGAAGCAAATTTTGACCTCATTGCAAAACATATGCAACCTCAGAAATTGCATTGAATGTTGTTTGATTTTCTTGTATGCTCGTAAATATGCATTCACTTTCACACCTTACTTAAAAATGTATTTGTTCGTTTAAGAATTCATACGGTATAGTGTACGATGCGCAATTGAAAATAAAAATTGACCTGTCCGAGGATTCTTCCAAAATAATTCTTCAAAAGTCCAATTTTTTTTTGCAAAAGACTAGTTATGCTATGAAACCAGTAGGAAAGGACTTTTACCTTGGAAAGTTTTTTAAATAAAAATTCTAAATATAATAATAAATCTAAATATACCTAATTTTTAAATATCTTTGTTTCTTAAAAACATGCCATTTATATTTCATCCTTATGTTCCAAGATATGGATACGTATATGGATATGGATATATCTGTTAAACCAATAGAACATTTTCAGTGTTGACTTCAGTGTACTTGACATCTGGGGAATTTCTGTATATCACACACAGTTGTGCACTGTTTTCGTCGCAATTTTAATTTCAACTGTCGTTCATATGGCTTATGGGTTCGTGGGGAGTATGCAAATAACAGATTGAGCGATAACATTAGCCTGAATTAAAACTGCCGGTGAATATTTACATTTCAAACGCCCCTACTTAACGGTAGCTATGGTTCCTCTATTAGGGAAGTCAAAATAAATGCGACGCATTGTTTTGTTACTACTATACTCACGTGTAACCAATGTAGGCGTACGAGACTTGGAAGGGCGGTAGGTTAACATGTGATGCACCTTCAGTACAAGTTTGAACTTGTTAGAGTCATTTGTTTGTTCTTTGTGACTGTTTTCGTAAACCGGTTTTTTTTTTGTGCGTTTTAAAAATGAGTGATCTTAATTTTGAGCAACGGTGTGCTATCAGGTTTTGTTTCAGACTTGGACAACCGATACATTTGCAAAATTTCAACACGCCTCGAAGAGTCCAGTTTTTTCTGTGGTTTAAGGCATTCTCAGAAGGAAGAGAGTCGATTGAAGATGAACCACACAGCGGAAGGCCTTCATCTTCAGGAACCGATGAAAATGTCTATAGAATACGGTATATTGTGCGTACAGATCGTCGGTTGACGACAAGAATGATCGGGGAAGAGTTAAATTAGAATCACACCACTGTTTATCAGATTTTGACTAACGAATTGGGGAAAAATCTGCGCCATTTCAGTAAACGAGTCTTCTTCGAAAAAGGGTTATGTGTGTGAGACCAAACATCAAGAACAACTGGATGTTGCATCACGACAATGCGCCTTGTCACACAGCCATTTCAGTAAACGAGTTTTTAGCCAGTAAAAAACATTCCTGTGGCTCCTCAGCCTCCATATTCGCCCGACTTGAGTCCTTGTGACTTTTTTCTCGTTCCGAGATTGACAAATCGTCAAGAGACGAAAAGGGACGTCATTTTGGGCCCATAGAAAACATTCAAACGGCTGTAACCGACCAGCTGAAGGCTATTCCAGAATATGCGTTCCAGCACTGCTATGAGGAATGGAAGAACTGTATCCAGCGCTGTGTGGCTTCCCAAGGAAGTTATTTTGAAGGAGACAATACTGAATTGTAATTCTATTCGAACAAAAACATTTAAAAAACCAGTCTCATTACTTAATTTACACACCTCGTATATCAACATTTATTTTATCGATATCAGTATCTGGATAACAGACTCGGTGACATAACATGGGATATTATCTAGAGGAATCAAGAAATAAAACATATTACTGTATGAGCCATATTGACCTTAAGAAGACTACGATAATGATTTCCCGCTCACCGTCATTCAATATTTAGAAGTCACAGATCCGGATTTCGATCTTATTAGATCTCATCGTGGTGAGATGTGTATCTACTCTAAGACGACACATATGATATCGGCTTATAATGGTCGCTATGAACGAGAGCGATAGAAATAACGGTTATATTGAAGCTCGAAGCGCAACTTTGTTGTTGTCAAACTTTTGACAGAGGCTGTCAGAATTGTATAATAAATAATGGAATTCATATTTAATGAATAACAGACACGTGTTTCGCTTGAATTTTTTTAGCAGTAGAATCAATGAAATGAATATGGATATATTCGATGAGAGCATATGTGGACTTTTCCAGACAGGAAAGTTTTTCCAGACACGTTATTCATTTAGATCATTTTAGCCGGTCAGTAAACGTTCCCTAAATTTGTACGGAAAAACGGAAGCGTCAATGAAACAAATGGAAGCGCCAATCGGAAACAAGGAAATGGCAGACCCAGAGTAAGGACAAAAGCAAACATTGAAATGGAAAAATCAACTAGGAAAGTGACAGTGTGCAATACTGAATATTAACGTTGAAATTATTTGAAAACATGATATTATACTGATATAGTATTGTGTATTAGTATTGTGTAACTCTATGTGTTGTCAAACAGGAACATTCATATCAGTAGCGTCAAATACACTCAGTCACAGTCAAAGGAAGAAGACCAAACTCATTAAATTGGAATGCTCAATGGCTTTGCCATAAGAAACTATTTTTGTAATCTAAAAACTGGCCACACTTGTGCTTCGGTCGTTAAAATTAGTACAACCTACCCTAGATTCTAAAGGGTGCATCGTACCTATCTAGTACAATATTTCAGAGTTGACGTCAAGTCCGTGTGTCTATAAACCTACCGGCCACTGTAACTTTGAGATTCTCAAACGGGACCTCAGAGTCGTTTGAGGGTCGAAAACCTGTAGCGGCACATGAAGAAAAAAATAAAAGATCGTTATGGGAAACCTACCCCGAAGGGTTGTATGTACGCGAAATTGCTACTTAACCCTTTGCGTTGCATTAACATGATGAAGTGAAATGGTGGATCAAGGAACGCATTTAAAGGATCAGATAAATCAAATAGGAATTGAGATCGGAACGAATGGCGCAAAGGAAAATCGTCGTAAGAATTTTATGGCTATAAATGGTGATTTGGGATGGTGTATCAGCCCTTTTATTAGCATTTATTGACAACCTTGTAAAATGTCGGTAACCAAAGAAATTCATTTTACAAAGCAATTTATTTTTTGGTACAGAACGGAGAAGTAGAATTCAGAACGCAAGTTTTATGAAAATTTGCATTATTTTAAATAATAAGTTATTATATAATACATAATTTGTAGATTATTTTATATATTAGTACTATCATAAATAGTATAAAACATTCCTTCCCTACCTAGTACTTAGATCTGTAAAACTAGCAAGAATTTTGATTTTAACCAGATAGGGATTGAGGAAGTTTATTGTATAATACAAATAGTAGAGAAACACGTAAGCCATTGTCGTAAAGGAAGGGGAGGGTACAGGGAGTGCTGGGCGTTTCAGTTTCATGCCATTTTAAAAGTACTGGCATTTCAGAGCCATACATATTGTATACTGGCTGACGTGAGAGAAGTATGTTAAAGAAAAAATATTATGAGGAAACAATTTGAAGATGTATTTTTCACATACTTTAACAACCTGGACTGTTACGACAATGAAGGTATTAGGTATAAATACAATTTTGAAAAGACTCTTACTTACCTGTGTACATGTACAATATGTACATATATAATGTCAGTGTAATGAGAATTTCCATTGAGGAATATTACGGTTTAACAGCAAAAAAAATAATTTTCAAAATCACGTTTTTTCCCGCGAGTTATCAAAGAATGACAAGCCATAAAATAAAAGAATGTGGTAACTTCTATATATGTTACGCCTGTTATAGCTGCATTAAAAATCTATTGTTTAAGGATACAGGAGTCGTCTAGTCCTTGGACATTTTGAACAATAGTTTGGAAAAAAATAAAAAAAAAAAAAAAAAGAAATCCGCTTTTAAAAAAAAAAATTATTTTTTGGGGAAATTTTTTTTGGGGGGGGAAAAAAAATTAAAAAAAAAAAATTTTTTCTTCCCACCCGGGGGTTTTTTGGGCAGTACCAAATTCTTCCCCCCCCACTAACTTGAAAAGACCCAACCCCCCACACATACAATATATTATACAAATTTTTTTTTCTTTTCCCTAATAAAAAACAAACCAAACACATCCCACATATTTTTTTTAAATAAATTATTTTTTTTTATCTTCCCTCTCATATATTCACAAAAAAAAAACCCTCTCCCCCACCTTTGGTCCCCTTCCTTTTTTTAACACAACAAAAAAAACAACCCTCCCCCCCCCCTCTTTTTTTTTTTTTTTTTTTTTTTTTTTTTTTTTTTTTTTTTTTTTTCCCCCTTTTTTTTTAAAAAAAAAAAAAAATTAATTTTTTTTTTTTTTTTTTTTTTTTTTTTTTTTTTTTTTTTTTTTTGTTTTCTTTTTTTTTTGGTACCCCCTTTTTTTCCCCTTAGTTTGCACAAATTGGAAAAAAGGGATTATTGATAAATGTTTTGGATATTCTTGTTTGGTTAAATACCTTTGCCTAGTAGGTTCTGACTTATTTCTAACGGATAGGTTATTGAGTACTATTTCTTTTTTCTTTTGGCTTTTTTCGTAAAGAATTTTTTCAGTTCATATCCGATAAAAAGGTGGTACCCTATATATTTTGGCTTGTATTACTTCTTTTTCACTTTTGTACATTTTTCTATTTGTTTTGTATGCGTATTTTTACAGTTGTCAAAAAGAAAGAATTTTTTTTTTATCTATTTTATTTAAGGATTTCGGTCGTCAAATCCTGGGGTTTTAAACCGTAGTTTAGACATAGTTTAGACACAAATTGGATAATAAATAAGACTAAAGTTTGGTATAAAATAGGGTTGATTCTTTGAGGATATCCTCCTGTTTGTGGTATGTTGTAATTTAGTTTGTGGTGAATGTTTTACTAAGCAATAGGTTAAGGTCTACCTATAACTTTATGGCTTTGCAAAAATTTGTAACGAATAAACCAGCTTACGGAGAAATTAACAACTTTTGCTTGGAATGTTAATATACAGGTAAAAACATATAGAAATTCGCTGTACTTTATTTGCCATTTTAAATGGTATAATTGTTTTTCAAACGACAAGATAATATAAAAATAGTGCTATAATTTTATGATAGCACTATATATTTGGTTTAAAGCTGTAAGCCTAGAAAACGATATTCTTTTCGAATTCTTTCTTGCGTTTTTCTCTTGGTCTACGGGCTTGAAAAAATTATTCACAGTGAAACCATACCTATAGACCTGACAGCATGTTTATGCAGCTTCAATTCCCTTTTTTAATTAGTTTTTTTTTGTTTGGTTGGATTAGGTCCAGGAGTAAATAACAACTATTCGATTTTTGCCAACGTTTCGGAGCTTTATTTCTCCTTCATCAGGGCTCAATCAATGTTGTTATTGTTGTCATGTAAGGTGGTACGTTACAAACATTGGCGGCACTGTCTATATACATATATAGTAAATGTATAAAGATAAAGACAAAACACTATTAACAGGACAATACACTTTAAAAATTACTATAGTAATTACTATAGTAATTTTACTATAGTAATATTTTATTATATAAAACATTACAAAAATTATTAATTACAAAAAACATTAAAAAAAAAGTAATAGAGAAGAAGGTCGCTAAATTCCTCACAGATATTCCTTTTTTAAATTTTTCTCTACGTTGATTTGTCCCGGAGATATTTGACTTTGAATGCAAAAGGATCCTTTTGGCTTTAACCAGCGATATCTCAGCAACCAGTCATCGAACAGAAAATTGAAGGGCAGTTTTCAGAATCTGGAATAAATTTCCTATAAGGCTATGTCATGGCTTTTTGAAAAAAAATTTTTCATCCTCAATATTAACCTGAAAAAGTGAAAAAAAGTTACTTTTTCACTTGTTTTACTCTTCTTTTTTTTTTTTCAACCTCAGTGTACCCCCAATAGTCCTGCAAATCGGCAGATCGTTCTATCAAATGGTTTCCCCAGACCGTTTGATCAAAATTTCAGAAAAAAATTAAAGGAGCAAAATTTACGTTTCTGAGCACCCTGTAAGTAAAGTAAAAATGGAAAATTTAATTTTATTTCCACTTTTCACAATTGTGTATGTGTGTGTGTGTGTGTGTGTGTTAATATTAAGGATGAAATTTATTTTTCAAAAAGACATGACACAGCCTTGTAGAAACTTTATTCCAGATTCTGAAACTGCCCTTCTATTTTCTGTCCGATGACTGGTTGTTGAGATATTGATTGTTAAAACCAAAAGGATCCTTTTGCATTCAAAGTCGGATATTTCCGGGACAAATCAACGTAGAGAAAAATTTAAAAAAGGAA
Source organism: Aromia moschata (assembly GCA_029963805.1). Classification (NCBI taxonomy): domain Eukaryota; kingdom Metazoa; phylum Arthropoda; class Insecta; order Coleoptera; family Cerambycidae; genus Aromia; species Aromia moschata. The sequence goes on from JAPWTK010000041.1 coordinate 1,119,445, forward strand.
ATTGAAACTGAATAAACAGCCTATCAGGTCTATACCATGGTTTCACTGTGACAAAATTTTCCAAGCCCGTGGACCGAGAAAAAAAAAGCAAAAAATTTGCAAAAATTTGTTTTCGTGTTATTCCTTAGAATTGCTTGATAACTGTCTATATCTGAAAAGTAGAATCGTGGGGCTTCAAAATGATTTTTATATCATCTCGATACAACCATTTTTCACATAAATACAGCCCTTCAAAAATCACTAAAAAATTCACAATTTTATTTTGCTCCCTTGATTGTTTGCAGTACTTTATCTGCAATAACTATTTTTGCGTAAGTCTTACAAGAAAATTTCGCGCCATTGCTCGAAATCAATACGGCTTTATGAGCCCCCCGCCCCTCGTTGACCGAAAACGCACAATACCGATTATTCGTTACATTTCGTGAGAAACAACCCGATTGGTTTCTAAAAATATTCATGTACCTTTTCCTCCATTGTGTTTTATTTAAAATTAGATCACGCATTGTGTGAGACCCCTGGAAGGTTAGGTTAGGTTCAGGTCAGGCTATCACCTGGCTCGACTCAGGAACGCGACAGACCCCCTCGCCCGACGTCTTACGGAAGTAAGGACGAGGCGCTCGCTGCTGGGGAGGCTGCATCCGAATGAGAAACAACGACTGTTGCAAAAAATACGGCCCTTTGTGATGCGATCCGCCGTCGCGGAACGGTAGATTTCCGTTGAGATGCCGACCTCGTCAAAGGCGATTTTCGTGATGCCAGGGGAAAAAGGCAGTCCCTTTATATATTTTTTTTTTAATTAAAAGATTTCCACTGGGCAATATGTTGCAGTTTAGATTCCGCTAAAAATTAACTAATATTTTTGGACTTACATTAATCTGGACTTACATTGGACTGTCTAGTCAATGTAAAACTATCGTGGACAGAAGATGTACAGTTTTAATGCTGAGCTCTTGTGATGGGCTCAGCAAAGCCATGATAAAATGAGAAAATGAGAAAATATCTTTGGCTTGGAAAAAATGTAGGCTTAATAAAAATATGTTCTGGTTTCTGGGTTAAAATCTTGTCGACCTGTGTAATTGTAATAATAATAATAATAATAATAATAATAATAATACTTATAATAATACTTTTTTCAAAAATTTTCATAAAAAAAAACAGGTTCTGGAAATGAGAGTTTACAGTTTTCAATTTTTTACCCACTGCGCCATTATCAGCTTTGTTTAATTTTACAATTGACATTTGTCATTCAAACTATCATATCAACTGCACAAAAATGCATATTTTTAAAAAGAGTAGTTCTCACATGCACGCGAAACTATAAATGCTCTGGTGGCAATAATGTCATTTGGCAAAACTGCGACACGGAGTGTTTTTTCTACTGACATTGCACACTATTACGAGGTGTGGTTATTAAATAACCGCACTGATGCTGCTACCAGCGCGCTGCGAGAGCGTGTCGCGACAAGTTTGGACGGAACTGTGTCTGGTGATACTTTCCCCACCCTGAGCTCGCTGGACAAGTCAGTGGTTCGCTCAGTTTGACTGTAGCAGTCGTTTGAATTAGTCTACACACCAGTGACGCGTCGAAAAAATGTTAAGTGTTCAGATGGAGCAACAGGTTAATCTCAAGTTTCTTGTTAAACTGAGGGAAAGTTTTACAGAAGCTTATGCAATGTTTATGCTTATGTTTATCCCGCACACAAGTTTTTGAACGGTCTAAAGAGGGACGTGAAACGACCGAAGACGATCCGTGCCTCGGACGGCCCTCAACGTCAAAATCGGACGAAAAAAATTGAAAAATAATTGGTAAATTAATCGTATTTAATATCTGAATTTTTTATTTTAAAAAAATTGTCAAGAATAAAAAGTTCTTAAAATCACCCAAAGAATGCACTGGATTTTTTTTCAAAATTTTTTAAGCAATTTTTTAAATTTTGCAAAAATTGACCATGTATTTGCAAAATCCAAAAAGTTGCACAAAAATTTTTTGAAAAAAACTTTAATTTTGATAATTGTTTGTAAAAGTACATCATTTTCCAATAAAAAAATCGGAAATTAAATACATTCCATATATTCATGAGGTTAACTACCAATTTTTGACAAAAAATTTTGACAAATAAGAAATATGGGACTTATCTAGAATTGTACAAGAAACTCAAAAAATGGCAAAAGAAATAGGGGTTGCCATTTAAAATTTTAGGAGTAGGTGCCCTGGGGGTTAGGGGGTTGAAAGTAATACGACAACACATGCCTCAAAAGTTGTCTCCCTTGATATGTAAATTGACGTGTTTCGCCAAATTTTGATACTGTCATTAGTTTAGGCAATATTAAATGCTGTTCGTTTTCAAATTGACACCGTGGGTTTTTCTATTATATAAGAGTTGGTTTTTTTTTTTTTTTTTTTTTTTTTTTTTTTTTTTTTTTTTTTTTTTTTTTTTTTTTTTTTTTTTTTTTTTTTTTTTTTTTTTTTTTTTTTTTTTTTTTTTTTTTTTTTTTTTTTTTTTTTTTTTTTTTTTTTTTTTTTTTTTTTTTTTTTTTTTTTTTTTTTTTTTTTTTTTTTTTTTTTTTTTTTTTTTTTGTTTTTTTTTTTTTTTTTTTTTTTTTTTTTTTTTTTTTTTTTTTTTTTTTTTTTTTTTTTTTTTTTTTTTTTTTTTTTTTTTTTTTTTTTTTTTTTTTTTTTTTTTTTTTAATTTTTTTTTTTTTTTTTTTTTTTTTTTTTTCCCCCCCTTTTTTTTTATATAAAAAAATTTTTTTTTTTTTTTTTTTTTTTTTTTTTTTTTTTTTTTTTTTTTTTTTTTTTAAAAATTTTTTTTTTTTTTTTTTTTTTTTAAAAAAAAAAATTTTTATAAAATTTTTTTTTTTTTTTTTTTTTTTTATTTAATATTTTTTTTTTAATAAATTTATTTAATTTTTTTTTTTTTTTTATTTTAATTTTTCTTTTTTTTTTTTTTTTTTTTTTTAATTTTTTTTATAATTTTTTATTTTTTTTTTTTTTTTATTTTTTTTTAATAATTTATTTTTATTTTTTTTTTTTATTTATTTTTTTTTTTTTTTTTTTTTTTTTTTTTTTTTATGTATATGTATATGTCATGTTGAATACGATTGTTATTAACATTTTTTTTACATTTTTCTATCACTGTGAACCTCGAGGATACAATAGAACTTGACTAAGGACGCTATTTGTTAATGTAAATAAAGAAATAGTTCATAAACATTTGTTCACTGTTTTCTAATCAAAAAACCAATCGACGTTTTGATGTACACGCATCCTTAATAGGTTTTCAATTATAGAGAAATTCACAAACTTAAACATTTCAAAATGCGATATCGCAGCGAAAAAAAAACTCGACGTCATTTAAAAAGGGCAAGGCATGTACTTTAAGATGTTGTTCATAGTTTTTTGAGAAAAAAAAAAAAAATTGATAATACGTAACCTCAACTATAGGCCAATATCGCTTTTTTTTTTTTGCATTTCTAGGTTAGGATATCTCGAAAACCAGAGCCAATTGAGAGATTTGGACCTCGGATTCGGATTCAGCGTATCAAAAACCTTCGGAAATATATATTCTGGTTTCTGGGTTAGAGGGTCAGTCTAATTTTGTCGGCTTGTGTTATTGAAACGTATTTTATTTAAAAATTATCATCATTCAATTACCGTCGACGCAGACGAACATTACTCCTAAGCGGATCATTTGTATTGTCGCAAATCGGAGTTTAAATGACTGTCATAGAGAAAAGCAGCATTGTACCAAAGTCAAAAGCGACAAAGAACACCCTCAACTGTGAATAACGCGCATTTAATTTACCGCTCTTATATGTCCTGGTTCGCAGTGTGCGATTAACGACAAAAAAGAGAGAATCGTGAAATGAACACGTCACCGGGTTCGTGACCCGACGCTCTGAAAATTAGTGGACAATACTCTGCGATCGCCACCAGTGCCAGGCATATGCCAATAATTTTTCGGCACAGGGGTCGCGCGTGAACCATATGGCCGAAAGTGTTGCCCACCTTACCGTAACAATCGCCGTCGCTGATTTTTTAAATTGTACGATATTATGTAAATGGATATCAGCGCGCTGCGGAACGCGGAAACACTGTACGAGGGTTGCGATACAAGTAGGAGCATAGTCCAGTGGGAAGAAGATTATTATGTGTTCTTGAAACATATAGGGCTAGTTTTGACGGTTTCCTATGTACCTTTTTGCGCAGAACACAATGCGCGGGGTCCGTAGAGCTGAAACCGTCTGCTATTTTTTTGAATTAAAAATTTGTGAAAAAAAAACGTCTTTTTTTCACATTTCCGCTTATATATCTGTTCCTTGGCATATTTTATATAGCATATGCATTTAAGAAGTTGTAGCCTATTGAATTTCCTAAATTTTAAGCCCAACCCGAAGTCTCCAAGTCCTATTGTTATCTTGAAAATGACTGATTTGCATTGCTTTTTTTTCACCATTTTTTTACTTCGAAAGTAGGGCGATGGAGGGATGCTGTATGATGAAGTTACAAAAAAAAATCAGCTCTATCCGTTAATAACTTTCGAGTAATTAACGATTGCATTTTTTTGCAAGCCTTAATTAACAATGACGCCATTTCTTTGTTTATTGTACGATATTGACCGGGTTGGGCTAGAAAAAATCATAAATCTCTTCAAGTTTGCGAGACTTTTTTGAGATTTTGAAAAATATTAATTTGGGCCAGTTTTATAACGTTTTCTAAGCGACTACCTTTTTTTGACGCGACAAATTGTACTTATTAAATCACATGGACATATTGGTTCCAATAGTAACTCTTGAGACCGTGCATGAGTCTCCGTGGACTGAATTGGAATAAATACTCTTTTATTAATCTCAGTAGTTACGATTTAAGTATTTTATTGTTTCATTCTCACTGTGACTCTAGCCTACTTTCTAAGCAATCTTAAATACTAGTCTTAACTAGTCAAATAAAAATACACTAATCAAAACGAAAAAGGAGCCACTTCTTTCTTTTGTTATATTTTATTTGTGCCACCAAGTACGAAGATAAAACTTTGTGTCCACTTAGTACACATATTCCAGATTAAAGATTTGAAGCACCACATTTATTCTTGTCAACAGTTTTTTTATGGCAACAAAAAAACTGAAAGAATGTACATTTTTTCACCAAGAGATAAATGCGTTTATTAAGTTGCTTGTTTAGTTTCGCGTCAAATGTGAAGGAATCACAATGAATGTTGGATGTGCTTGGTAGACCACGAAGGCGTAGAATGTACTTAACAGAGATTCAGATTGCTAGGGTCATCACTCTAATGGCACCAGAGGGTCACTCAAGACAGCAAGTAGCCCGAATGTTAAATGTCAGTCGCACTGCCATAAATAGGGCCTGGAGAAGGTATCAAATTTATGGTATTGTTAGAAGGCAACTTTACCCGCATCGTACGAGGGCAACTTCCGAGAGAGAAGAACGTTTAATACGGCTTTGGGCCACCAGAATACGCAGAAGTACCGCTACAGCGCTCCAAAATCAGCTGATTGAGAGCACATGAACCAGAATAATTACCCAAACGATACATACCAGGCTTCACGAAAGTCAGCTTCATGCAAGAAGAACAGCTAAAGTACCCCTATTAACCCATGAGCATCGTAGAGTAAGAAGATTGTTTGCTGAAGAATATGTTAATTAGAACTTGGCGCAGTGGAGCAATGTGCTGTTCGCTGACGAATCGAAATTCTCTTTGAATCACATTGATGGACGAGTTCGAGTCTGGAGACGCCCAGATGAACGTTATTTAGACTGCACTGTGGGAGAAAGGGTTCCATTTAGAGCAGAGTCCATCATGGTTTGGGGTGGGATAACTTTGAATGGGCGCACTGAGCTGGTGGTAATTCGCGAGGGTTCTATGACGGCACGTAGGTATATAGACGAAGTTTTAGAACCACATGTGGTACCGTTTGCCAAGAACGTAGGTCCAGAATTCATTCTGCAACAAAACAATGCCCGTCCACACGCCACCAGAATAGTGCAAAATTACCTCGATGCCAACAATATTGAGGTTATGGATTGGCCCGCCCGCAGTCCAGACCTCAGTGCAATCGAGCACGTCTGGGACACACTTGGAAAGCGATTGAGGGACCGTCAGCCAATCCGGAACCTTGAACACGTTGAAGAAATCCTTCAGGAAGAGTGGGAGCAACTGGCTCCTCAAGTTATTCGAAATTTAATTGAAAGTTTACCCCATCGTTGTGCAGAAGTTTTACGAGTTAGAGGAGGTCATACACGTTATTAATTTTGAACTTTGGCTTATTTTTGAGAATGTTTTCATTAAAACAATAAAGAGCTTAACCACACATTTCTGCATTTTTTTTTTTTCCTGTAAGCATCACAAGCAAAATTACAAAAAAATGTACTAAATTCTTAGAGAACATTGAAATATATTTAAATAAAAAAGAATTGTAATAAAAAGTTATTCCAGTAAAAAAATATCCACATTTTTAACAGTGGATCCTTTTTCGTTTTGAGTAGTGTATTAAGCGAAATATTGTTTTTTTTATTTTTTTTTTGAATAAATCCAACGCATTTACACTAGAAACACACGTTTTGAAAAATCTCACGTGAGACTGGGGGAGGGGGGGGGGAGGGGGTTGTGCCAAATCTCACGACATCTCACCAGGGGGGGTTCCGAAAATCGTCAACAACGCCTCACGCTCCCTAAAATATGTGATCCGTCTATTGTTATATCCTTGTAATTTTCAATCATCTTTTTAAGTCTATTCACAAATGGTAACGACTGTGCCATTAGTGCAAAAAATCCACACAAAATCAGGTAATATGTAAATACAGTACATGAATTCACTAGTGACTAAGTGGCGACAAAAACTTGTTTTCAATGCGGCGGTCGACCCATTTACCCCGCCGGTAGGTGGAACACTATCAGAATAGCTCGCCGTCTTACAGAGAAAGTGTATTACGGCGTCCCAGGCTCCCGCGAAGACTTCGTTCAGGTTAACATTCTACGCACGGACAGTGGCGTGGGTATACAGGGGCAAGAAATATGCGCTTCAAAATACGGTTTATTCTTTAATTATCATAGAGTTGTATAGTGCCGGCCCTGCGTGACAGCATACTTTCTCGGACCTAATAAGATACATAACAACTAAGAAAATGATGTTAACTACTCCCTCGCCCTCGTATATAAAATTGCATGTCAATGGGGACAGCGTTAATTGATGTTATTAGCGATCAAATTAGAAGCGGTAGTAAGCAATAGCGTGCGGTGTTTTCTAACAATAACGAAAAATTATGAATAATGGTCATTATGTTTCGAAAGGGCTGCTTAGCAAACATATGTCATTTGTGTCTCATTTACTGATGAATTATTAACGCGTGGCCTTAGTTTCAAATAGGCTGTAATTTTAACGATTGGAAGAGAAACATGAAAATCATAAATTTAGAAATGTTAAAATATTGTAAGGCGATACTAAAACGTGTTATAGAAATATAAAATGAAATATAAATTTTGAAATTTGAAAATATCACAATTTTGTTATCAATTAATGCCTAATATTGAAGTAAAAAAATTCTTATTAAAAACGTTTAACAACAACTTAAGTCTTTCTGGTGCTGAAAAACGGGTAGAAAATGCGTAATGAATTGCCGCGATAAATTAGGCATCAATCTACGTTCCCTATAATTTACAAAATTCCGCTAATTTTATTCTATAATTCTGGCGATTTAAACATTCTTTTTATAATGTTTCCGTCCCATCAAACAGCGTGGGTCCTCCAATTACGCAGCTGACTGAATATTTTTCGTAAACACCTGCTGATGTACTTCCGAAACTTAAAACTTAAACGGTTAGGTAGTTTTTTTTTATTAGTGACAAGTGAAATTTATTATTAGCCTATTTTACGTTCCGGTTGTTCTTATTATGTTAATATTAGAAAGCATTTCTACGTCCATGTATAAACCATTAAAATCCTTTAGATAATAGACGGGGGTAACACTAGTTTCCACCTGTTAATGTGTGAACAGCCGACGGTTGGAATATAATTTGATTACAAGGGAGTTTTATACATTAAAAATATATTTATAACTTTATAAGAATTTGTTGGAACACATGGACTGTCTTTGATTAAAATGATGTTCTTCCACCTTCTGTTATTAAAATCAGAAGACATAAAATAAAAACAATACTTTTTAGGAAATATCTTTGTATTCTATAAAAAATATAGATTGTAGCGGAATAGGAGATTTCGGTTTTTTCCTTCTTTTTTGAAGATTTTTGTTTTTTTGAAATTTTTTGCCTTTTTTCATTTTTTTTTCCAACTATAGAATAGGCTTTTTACCTTCCTGTAAGTATTATTTAACTTGTTTGCAACCAAGTGTTGACTGTAAGGTTAAATTGTACTAATGATTATGTTGTTATTTGGAATTGATAATATTATGAGGGGTTTGTGAGTTTATTTAATTACATTTTCTCAATTACCCTAATTTATACTATTTTTTCGTACTAGAAGTTGGTTTTTTTTAGGTTAATGAAAATGGTACGTTATAGATTCAGAAAGGATAAAATAATCATTTTATTTTCTGGTATCATGGTTTAAAACCCTCTTTGAAATCGAAAAGTTATAAAATATATCCGATTTGTGATTGGAACGAAGAAGAACCTGGGGGGAAACAAATAGAATATTCACTCTAAATATACAAGTTTACAAACAACTAGGCAGAGGGAGAAAGTTGTATTTCACCACCAAAAGATTAGTGCTAAAAAAAGAAAGAGTAACAAAAGGTGAAATTTATATTAAAGAACGGTCCGTGTTCCGTTTGAAAGGATGTGAAGTGGAAATGAGTTATCTATTCAATTAACGATGTATAGAAGTTTTTTGAAATTGTTTTGATGATGAATTAAAGCGATTTTGTTGTGTCAAGTTTTTAACGGAAAGTAACCTTTGAAATTGTCGATTTATTGACCATGAAATAGGGTTTTTTGACGGAAAAGAAAGTTGCTTGTTTTGTTTTTCCTAACGTTCAGGATGTTTAGTGTTCGAGTGTGTATTGAACTGCCCAATCTTTGATACACTTCGCCAAAATTTTTTTATTTTCCAACAGTTCCTAATCTTATAATTCAGTAAATATGAAGTACCACAATATTACTTTTTTCTCTAGTGTATTGTATGTGTATCAATGTTCCCCAGCACTTATAATTTACCCCACCAAGGATGCAAATGTAGAATTAAAAAATGAAAACCCCTTGTTTTTATTTTTTCCTTTAAATAGGTATAATATGAAAAAATACTAGCCTTAAGCCTAAATAAGTTGGAAAGTATTTTGTTTGAAGAATCTAATCACGACAAAAATTGTATCATTGTGCCTGCCTCTTACCCAAAACAAAAATAAAAATATATTTTGCGTTTAACAGAGAGCATGGATTAGGAGAAATTAAATTCATAATTGAAATTCCATGCTGGTATATGGACCCATCCACCATAAAAGGACTGTATAAAGCTGTATGAAAGGACTAAAATTACTGGTTAAAAGTATTTGGGTATTTTTTTTTACAGTGAACGTTATAGTATAGTATAGTAGTAGAAACAAAACGTTTGAAACGCAAATTCATAAAGGGCATTGATTATCTTTTGACTTATTAATTATTCTGTCGGAAAAAAAATAACAAATACAAAACAAATAGAATTCAGACAATTCAGTAACATATAAATTGATTTGTGGTACTTGTCCTTCAACAACAAGTCTTGGAGAAACCGGAAAGATTTCTAAAAAACGGATAACGGAATACAAAAGAAGATTTCTGCATAAAGAAACAGTATTCAATATATGCATCCCATTTAGAAGATCATTCATTGAAAAAATTCGATATTTTATATGTAGAACAAAGAGGAACAAAATCGTTGTTACTGAATGTTTAAGAAATGAATAAATTAAAAAAAATCAAACTTATTTTTAGGTAATCAAACAGACATGTACCCAATTTATCCCATAGCTAATGTAAGGTAATTCACTAATCTGAAATAAGGACTTGGAAAAAAACCCTCCCTTATTGAACCGATATGCACCCAACAAATAACAAATACTCACCCTCTTGACTTGGATTCAGTATATTTTACTTATTGACAAGGTTAGTCATCTAAACTGTCACCTCCTTTATTTCTCTTAATTTTCATTGAATTGAAAATTTAAGAAAAGCTTTTTTTATGAACTTTTAGAATACCTAAACATATTTAAATTGACTCCTCAAATTGTGAGGGTTGCACGCAATTAAAAACAATTCTTTAAATAGATTTTCAATATTTTACTTAAAAAATCCGTACTTTTCTGACGACAAAAATGTATGATTACTGTATCATTACTTCAACTCTTTTCGAGTTATATCAAGATAATATATTGTCTTTATATATTTACACATATGTATATATATATATATATATATATATATTGATATCTCCCTAAAAAAATCGATCCGTACGTTGATTTTTAGCACAAACGATAATTTCAATAATTCCCAGCACTATGAAAGAAAAACCACAGCGCTTTGAAACTATCAGGGTTTCTTTAATAACCGATCATAATTTCGTTTTAGGTTCGAAAATGCTGAAGTGGACCGTAATACCGCGCCGTGACGCTCCCAAGTCCGACGCCTCGCGCCCTCTACCGGCCGACTACGGAACCAACCAGAAGGCGACGACGCCGAAGGGCAAGTCCAAGAGGCGGCGATCCAGCGCGTCGCGGCGCTCCAGCCTACAGAAACGCAACGGCCTCGACGCGCTCGAAGCCGACAAGGAGAACCAGTTCACCTCGACGCCCATCAAGGCGTCAGAGAACTATCTGCAGCTCGACGCCCTGAGGGACGTCAGCAACCTGACGCCGACAGAGAGCGGCAGGGTCTTCTCGGCGGGAAAGTGCAAGGGCGGCAAGAAACTCCGGACTCCCGCCTCCAGCTCCAGGTTGCAGCACAAGAAGAAGAAGGAGTGCCTCAGGCCACACGGCAACGATTTCATCGGCGACAGCCAGTGCAGCAACTACTTCAAGCCCTTCGAGACCGTGGATTCGCACATAGAGGGCGTCTTGGATAGCGGGAACTGCCGTTGCAAGAGGTCGACGCGTTGCTCTGCAGAAAAGAGAGTACCCGACACTCACGCGCCAACTTTGCCGACATTTACGATTAACTATTCACCTTGCGAAGCCTTTAAAGGCGAAAAGTGTCAACCATTTTCGAAGTTTCTAGGCGACGAGAATGTTCCCCCTTGTAAAAAACCGAAAATCGACCACGTTAACGACTTCCTGCACCAGATCACCTGCAATTCCTCGCCTGACAACACGCCAATAAACTTTCCAGGCCTCAGAATTACTTCAGCTAATAAGAAAAGGTTCCAGGCCGAAATGAGAGTGTCACCACTAGTCAAAAAATTCCTAGACTTAAAGTTTAATAAGGCTAATTTAGGTAATGGCGTGCGGAAAAGCGAGGATTTGTCCTTCATCAATGACTTGTCATTGGACAAACTCGTGGACGCCATATTGGAAACGACCGATGACAGCATAAGACCGACAGTCAAAAGGGCGCTTAATACTAGTCTCATCGTAAATGTAGATAACGACACTTTCGAAACCGGAAACGACCTAAACGAAACGCAACAAGAAAATATCGTGAATATCGTGCAAGAGCAAAAAAATCTCGCCACGGAGAACATTTCGGAGAATTCATCGGACTCGGGCTTTAGGAGCTCAGCGACGGAACATTCTCACCAATTAGACTCCAATTTTATTTGCAAATGCAACAATAATAACAGAGACGTTGGATTCGATAGCAATATACCCACCGATAAGACTATTATTCAGATCAACGAGACGTTTAACGAAAGATGCGTAGATGAAGATACTGGACGCAGGAAAAGACCGTCTTCTACAATCTTCAGTAACGAAAGAGAAAGTAAGAAAGCTCACGTCGACAGGACTTTTGAGGAAAACGAAAATTTTACCCTAAAGCGACAGAGGTGCATAAGAAGGAGGAGAACTGACAACGACAGGGGGTTGAAGGGGTTCTGCACTGAAAGAAGCGGACTGTTTTTTCAGATGGGCAACGATTCTTACAGTTCGTCGAGGTATGCCGATCTGGAGACGACGCCTCTAAGGAACTGTTACATGGAAAATAAGGACATTTTCGAAGGAACCCTAACGATGGACTCGCCCACAGGAGACCTGAGGAACATCAGGAGGTGTCTCGTGTTTGACTCTCCTAAAATGAACGATTCGAACAGTATGTCGGACAGCATATCGACGACGAAAAGTGGGATCGTGGATGTCAGAGGGTCCTTGGACTTGAAAATTTACGCAGAAGACGACGCGATATTTGTTAACAGTAAGTTGTCTTTATTTAATGAGATGCTGATGTAAACCCATTTTTTTCAATCAAGTAAATTGATTGTTTTAGTCAAAATTTATTACCAGGTAGCTGTAGATATGTAATGTGACTAGTGACTAGATGATGTAAGTCTTGTCACTATTCAGATCAATACAATTTAGGTCAGGTAATTCAGTTGGTCATTACAATAGTTAAAAAAATTGAGACAAAAGCACAGAGATACTCAGCAAAATATGTAATAAATTTGGATTGAAATGATCTTTTAATTCGTTTTTATTTTAAGAATTTATTGTAAATTAAAGCGCTTTTCTGTCATTTTCAGTTGTACGATGTAGAGACTTGTATAGGCCGAATGGTGAAAAAATAAACGCCTACGTGAAGGTATGTAAATTTATATTTTCCGTTAGAATTAAATTATTTTATAAAGGATGAGGGTCCTTAAGATTCGGCACTTCAAAAATGTTTGTAAATAGGTGGGATATTTATTATAATTTAAGAAATAATATTCGGTCTAAACGAAGCCTTTCCAAACTCTGTTGACTTGCGTATGTGTCCAAAAACGTACAAATGAGCCGAAAACGTACATAATATAAGAGTGAAAAAATTTGAATTCGAAATAGACAAAAATCGATTTACATATCCATTCTTTACCTATTGAGAAGAATTATCTAGAGAATTATTCTGGAAAAATAATACTATCGTTCTTCTATTTTTTTTATTTAGGGCTTTGAGGTTGTTATCACGTAGGGTTTAGCGCGCAATTCTGCAGCCTTTTTTGAAGTTCAAAAGAGGTCTTGAATGTAAGTTTCTTCCTTTTAAGTTTATTTTGAGACAATTGGTTCTTATAATTGTCCCAATATGTATATATCTCATAAAGTAGTCATTAATGAGTGCTGTCAAAAGAGATTTCGCAATAATATTGGTGAGACGTATAATTCCCAGACAGCAATAAACATAGGCGTCCACGTGGAACAATGGGACAACACCCATGGGAGGAAGTATCCTGGGTATCTCATTCTTAGCCAGTTTATTATCTTCAGCAATAGAATTCGCTATGTACGATTCACTTAGTTTAACCCTAGTAGGATAGCTGACTCAGTAGGGCGCTTAAAGATAGCGTTGTGTAAAATTTACAAAAGGTCTCAAAACATTACCTGGTAGAAGGCGTGAACGACGCTGTGTAGATGTAAATTTGCTCGAGGTTGAGACACTACTAATCAACGGAGGAATAGTCAAAGAGGAGACCAACATGTTTAGCCGAATGTGTAAATTTTACACGCCGCTGTCCTACTAGGGTTAAACATACAAGAAATGTATTCGTTTATGACGGTGACGGTTGCAAATTTTTAACAACGTCATTGTAACTTTAACGTTACGAATTTGACCATAAAAAAAACGTTTTCCACGAAACACCGAATTACTATACTTTTCTCGACGCACGTTTCGCCAACTAAGTTGGCATCTTCAGGAGAACATTAAAACTTTTTAAAGAGTTTTAATCGTTATCAAAGTTGGCCGAGCAAAAAAGACGTATTTCTATTCTATGTTAAATTTATAACCTTATTTAATTATCAAAACCACTTTATTATAGAGACAAAATTTTTTTTTTTTATTAAATTTCCCCCCCCTCTCCCAAAAAATTTAAAAAAACCAAAAAACCCCCCACCCCCCCCCCCTCTCCCCCCCCCCCTTTTTCCCCCCATTTTGTGTTTTTTTTTTTTTTTTTTTTTTTTTTTTTTTTATTTTTTTTTTTTTTTTTTTTTTTATTTTTTTTTTTTTTGTTATTTTCTTATAAAAAATTTTTTCCCCTAATTTTTTTTTTTTTTTTTCTATTCTTTTTTTTTTTTTTTTTCCCCCCCCTTTTTTTTTTTTATTAAAATAATAAAAAAAAAATTTTTCGGCCCCCGCCCCCCCCCCCCCCCCCCCCCCCCGAAACCTTGGACCTTGTTAATTATTATCTTTTTCACCAACATTTTTGCTTTGCCCCTCACAAATTATAATCGCGGCCACCCATGGTATTAATTCCTTTTAATCGGAGTCTTCAGATGCAAACAGATCATCGCAAACGGTGCACATGTTTCGAATTAGAGACGCAGCCTCGGTCTCGAGCCAGCTTTCGTACAGTTTCTGGTCCGTCGGAGCGTCCTTCTCAAAACCGATGACAGTTACTGATAGTCAGTCGTCGGCAATTACCGATTTCTAGACATATTCCGCCGCGTGTAAGGCTGTCTGGGCCCGCGGTGCGCGTTTCAAGTCGTCAAGCGCTATTTTCGACGAGAATATCGGATCTACAGCGGTTAAATAGTAAATAAACTGGTTACTGAAGCTGGAAATGTAAGTGTGCAATTTTGATTTACCGTCGGGCGAGCAGCGTTTCAAATTGATTATGGTCGAAAAGTTTTGCCCACAAATTTTACATGTGATGAGTAGGGTCTGGAAAGTTTGCCACAACGCAGGGTCGGTACTATACAACTCTAAGTATAAGCCGTATTTTTAAGCGCCTTGTAAATTATATACGCGTGTATTTCTTGCCCGCGAATACTTACGCCACTGATTGGGCTTGGTAACACGCACTGGGACTATCCCGTGCTGATAGATACGTAAATGCAGTTTCGCCACGGTATGTTTTAACTTTACCTCGATGTGAGCGGAGTTCAAAATTATTTTATGTTTCGTAAGTTACTAACTCGTGAGTTCGTGTAGTGTGTTTACATATTATCTTGTTTTACGTGGACTTTTGCAATAATGGCACAGTCATTACCATTTATGAATAGACCTAAGACATTTATTGAAAATTACGACGATTTTCACGTCGGATCACATATTTTATGTATTCCATGCAATCGTCGATATATATTTTGCAGACGCCGAGTTTGTGAAAGACATTTAGACTCGAATATCCATCAACAAAATATTACTGGTATTGTAACAAAAGAGGAATTTTGGTTTGATTTGTTGTTTTGAAAATTTTTACTTTAGACTTTTTTTTCCAAATATGTATCCGATCTTCCATTGCCTAGTAGTCATACATTTCGTAAAACATGTTTACAGAAGACGTATGAACATGTCATTGGGAATATCAAAGAAGACATAAACAATAAATTGCTGTGGCTGACAGTGGACGAAACAACAGATAAGGTCGTTAATGTTCTGATACGAATTTTGGGTGTTTCAGATATTTCGCTCCCGATACTGATAGCTAGTAAACGGGGTTTCCATACAACGGTTAAAAGTATAGAAATAGTAGTAACACGTGCATTTCCTCTGCAGACGTAAAAAATAATAATGTACTGATTAGACTGTGTCATCAATATTCTGCGGTCTGTAACTTCGTTTCTGTTGAGTTTAGAAAAAAAAACATAAAAGCAATTTTGTAGAGAATTAAATTTACTATAAGTCGGTAAGAACCAAAACTTGAAAAAATTTTTTTCATGTAGTTATTTCAAAAATAAAATAAAAAATAAAAAATCCCCATGTATTTTAAATGGGAAAATGGACCCCCTCAATGCGCCAGCTCAATTCTTGAGATATTGAGCTCAATTTTTGGGAGAATTGTTTTTTTTATATCGAACTAATTTTAGGGACACGTTTAATCGAAAAAAATAAAAAAAATTTTTTTGATACTGTCTGGTACTGATGTTAGTGATACAAACAACTGTGCGAAATTCGTGAAAATAGTGTGTTGTGTGTCGTCCTCTGTCCATGTCCATGTGAACTATTTTGAATTTGCACCTTTAATTTCTTCAACATATGTATAGGCCAAATCGCTCACGTTTAACGAAAAGAAAGGCAAGAAGGTTGTGGCAACGTACGCTTAAACAATGATCAAGTCAACATGGTAATAATCAAGTAGACATGGTAATTTAATAAATCAGGTATACTTGTAGTTTGATTTCCATATGGGAAACAATACCAATTTCTTGGATTTTTTATTTCAACTTCCATTATTTCTTTTAATCTACGTCCTATTGTTGTAACATTTTATGGACTTATTATATTCCAAATATAGTATGGTGCAAGACTATGCTATTTTTTATGTATACATAATTTAATGTATGAACTTTGAAAAATGAAAATACCATTTAACCTATGTTGGGTATTTTAAAAATCTTCCATTATACTACGTCGACATGGAATATAAATGAAATTAAACTGCGTATTTTTTAAAATCACCGGGTTTTTTAAACCCTTAACGAAAAAGCTCGTGAATAAGCCGTCTGTACACAAGAAACCGTTTTCAAATGTAAGGGGGCGTTGATATCGAGTTACCCTCGAAAGATTCTCGAGGACCAAGCAGATGTGGTTACTACGGAAACGACTGCGTACACATACCTAATCCTTTACAAATAGTCACGTCAAATTGGTGTATTTCTTTGTAACGGCAATTGACAGATTGTGGAGCTAATTACATAGTTTTTCTTTTAATTCCAAATTTTTAACCTCATAAGAACTGACATTTGAAGGTGCCAACTGTAAAACCGTATAAATCGGGCATTAATTTTATAATCAAATAGTGTACAATAAATAAACAATAATAATTATTATTATTACAAGGGCGAGTCAAATATGAACCGGAATTTTTATTCTTTTTTATTGGTACAGGGTAAGTATTATAAATGTTAACCCCCTTTTATTTTTGTTATTTCTGGCCGATTTGGTTCTTTCAAAAAGTAGGTTCGAACGGTTTTCAACGTAGTTTCCGAATCTCTTGCTTCACAAAAGGGAATTTGGAAGGCGGTATTCTGATCAGACTGCGCCTGCTAAAGTGACGTGCAAGAAAATTTACAATAAATTTTGTAATACAAATTCATTAAATAATGCATCTAGAAGAAAAACGAGGAATGTTATTAATGATGAAATACAGATGAATATTTTATTATCGGTTATAGAAGATCCAAGTCGGTCTACTTATTCTATATCTAAATACGTACTCTTAAATTTAAGCCAGAGCAGCGTTATGCAACTTTTAAAAGTAATAAACATAAACCTTTTCACATCCTTCCTTAATAATTATTTTCTAATGTTTGTAAGTTTGGTATTTCTGTTTTATTTGTATCCTTCTGTGTCTGCTTTTGTTTTATATTTTGTTGTGACATTTGGTAAATATATAATATACATATATCTTGATAACCGCTAGTTATACATAATAAATAATTAACAAATTGACAAATATTTTACGAATAAACAATTTTAGACATTGAATATAATTTTAACCACTTTGACGTATTACAAAATTAAAATTTGCTTTCGTAGGCAACTAATCTTATAATATATGATAATATGTAGATTTGTTTTTACATTTTTCATCATAACTCAAAAACTCCTTATCCAAATATGTTATAATTATATATATTTGTATTCAGAACAGAACCATAAATTGAAATATGTACGAATATACAGGGTGTTCTATTTAAAAAAAATCATACGTTTTGTCACATCTCGTATATTTTACAAAAAAATCAAAAACCGTTAACTGATTCGGAAACTACGTTAAAAATCGTTAGAAACCACTTTTTAAACGAACCAAATCGGCCAGAAATAACAAAAATAAAAGGGGGGTTAACATTTATAATACTTACACTGTACAATATATGGAGACATCCAAAAAGAACGTCATCAAACTTGGCCGAGAAAAAAAAAGACGTATTTCTATTCTTGATCGAATTTATAACATTATTTTCTTGTCAAGACTGTCACATCATATGACAGCCATTGTTTATTTTACAAATTGTGACAGTCACTTGTCAAAGTTTGACATAACCGAAAAGCTTAGACATGACCGCTATTTCCATCTCTCTCGTTCATAGCCAGAATTGATGACGTTTTTTTTTGGATGTCTCTATACAAACATGAAAATACATACTATTTTTCTACATACCTCCCGCTTTTGGTATGCATTTTTCCCAACGGATTGGAAGTTTTTTAATGCCAACTTTGGATATAAGTAAATTTGTGTAGGTTGGCTTATTTTTGCCCAACGAATTTGTGGTTAAATGTTCCACAGACATTTCAAGGATACCCTTTATACAGGATGTCCCATTAAGGGGCCACAGCGTAACTACAGATGCTTTGGGTAAAAATATTACTAAAAAAACGACGTTTTTCACGAAACACTGAACTACTACTTTTTCTCGACGCGCGTTTCGTCGTATGTAGTTTATTTCTAGAATTATAAACCAAATTGATATTTTGGGTAACCTCAGACAAAATCGACAATAACGAAACGTCAGGAATATACGAAATAAGTTGTAAAGATTGTGATCAAAAGTATATTGGGCAAACAAAAATATTTAAAAGTATATTGGGCAAAGAAAATTTTGACTAGATTTAAAGAACACATGGCGCATTTGAAATATGGCAGAACAGAAAAATCTTGTGTTGCCCAACACGCTTTTGACAACAACCATAGGATAGACATAAATAATTTAACATTAATTAGAAATGTAACAAACAGTAGACAGTTGGATGCTTTTGAAAGTTTAGAAATCATTAAGTGTAACAGTAGTATGAATAAGGACAATGGTCCGATACCCACCAGTCCACTGTTTGCTCTGATAAACAAAGACAGTTATGGTTCAATGAACCGTGGCAACAAATTTAGTATAAATAGTGCAAGTGTGTAGGCTAGAATTTAGGTTTAATCTCCTTCCTGAAGATGCCAACGTAGTTGGCGAAACGCGCGTCGAGAAAAGTATAGTAGTTCGGCGTTTCGTAGAATACGTCCAGTTTTTTGTTTCTACGCCGAAGGTTCCAGTACCCACCCAGAAATATTACTATTTAACCAAACTCACCTTAGTCCCAAAGTTATTGGTAACCAAGATACAGGGTGTCAAAGTTATAATTTTATTTTCGAATTGGGTAAATGACTTCTTTAAAAAACAATATTTTTTCACAGATGTTTGTGACTTTTTTGAGAAGAATTTTAATTTGTCAATAATTTTAAGTTGTAGAGGGCGCTCTCTCCAGCGTTTGTTCTTCTGATTACAACGGTATAATATTATGTCGTACAATTTCGTATAAACTTGACTTAAAACAGTATACTTTTGGTTCAGTACAGATTAGATTTTCTAAAAGAATATGAACATCCGCATTGTATTTATACTACATCCAGTTTTAATTAACAGGGTGTTAACAAATAAAATCTAAAATTTAATAAAGACAATTAACATTTCCATGTTTACAAATTTTCAAAACCACATGCATTCAGTTTGACTAATCAGCCAAGTAATTTCTTTAACCACCATGAAATCGCTTATTTAAACACAATCCAGCGGTTAGTCAGCAATTTTGCTTACAGAAATTCTTTAATAATGCGTATCTAAAGCTCACGATGAAGATATCATACTGGCAAGAGCTCTTGAATGTTGAAGGGTAGAGAAACAAAATATAAGTGGGCACTGTGCTTTGATGACAAACACTTCCTAATGTTCTTATATTAAAAGAGTATTTTTCACATATACACCTTCTATTTACCTCAACAAAATAGCCTCTTTCACAAAAATAACTGTAGTTAAAATGAGACGGAAGAAAACAACAATTATATTGGAAATTGAAGAATTATTAAAAAAAATTGATTAGGGACCTCGACGGTTTTAGGGTTTTTGAAATTTGCGGTAGGGTTTGAGTCATTCCATATGAAATCGTCTAATTGAAGAAGCTGACCCATTTTAGATTTTGCTATAACTTTGAGAGACTCTTCTTTAGGGTCCCAAAGAACAAAATTTACACAAATTTAATTTTTACAAACGCTCGTTTCTGCCTATTCGAATTAAAACTTTAAAAAATCGTCATTTTTATGCTTTATCAAATTTAGCTCCAAAATTTTTCCTTTTTAAGATATCTACTATAAGTGATAACAGTTGATAACAAAAATTTCTACGTCATAATTAAAAATATGCGATTTCCAAAACAAGTGAATTACAAGGTTATACTTGATTTTTTTTTAATGAAACACCCTCTATGTCATTGAAAAATAGAAATACATATATTTTTCTAAGGTTTCAAATAACTATTTTCTGCAGTTTTGTTGATATTACCAAAAATATTCAGTTTGCAAACTGAACGCAAAAGGTTAAGTAAGCATTGAAAACAATAAGAAAACATGCAAGTATAAATGTCAAAAATTAACTCTTAACTTGAATTTTTTTATGAGGCTATGTGAAAACTGAAGTTTATAAATACAAATTTGTTAATATACAGTCTATACCCGGATTGGTGCAAAAATAGGTGAAAACGTATAAATATTTTTGAGTTCAAATTCCATCTTTTAGGATTCAGCCCTGCTTCAATAGAAACATATTTGTGGCATAATTTTAGTTCCGAAAAATCAAGTATACCTTGGAAATTTACAAGTAACTCATTTTCCCATAATAAACTGAACATCAAGTGTTGAACTGAAATTTCAATTCAAAAATATTTATACCTTTTTTTTGCATGTAAATAATGATTGTTGCTACATAGAACAATTGGTGTTTTTTTTCTTCTATTTTTTTTTTAACTAAATAAGTACCTTTTTTATGTTAATATATCATTGCTTGCAATGCCTACTTAACAGTCTGCATCTGCGTTCACTTTTGTAAATAGAATATTTTTGATAATATCAGCAAAAGTGTAGGAGTTAGATATGAAACGTTATATTGCTGAAATCAGTTTTTGGAATAACCTTATTAATTCATTTTTTTTGAAGAGCACATATTGTTTATTATGACTACAAAAATCTTGCTAGAATTTTTTTATGAATGGTATTTTGAAATCGAATGGGCACAGAAATATTTAACTTACAGGGGAAGGGGCCATTTATGGTCAATCACAATGTATATGATGTTCCCTCTACCAGCACAAGACTCTAATGCCTGTTTAGTTGGCAGTATCCTGTTACTAGAATTATTATAATCCTTCTGTTTTGACCCAATGGGTTTTTAATATATTCTATTTTGAAAAGGAATTATTCTTTGAAGGTTTTCGCTTCCATTTAGAAACTATATGTATTAATATATGTTCTTAATTAATTAATTCAAGGTTTTCACATATTTTTGTCGAGTTATTCATTCACTGGTGATTATCAAGTTCCCCTCCCCCTGTGTGACAGATAGGAGAGGGTAGAAAAAAGAAACCTTCTCTGACCTCAAAAACTAGGGAAAAGCGATGAAAGCGTAGTGGGACGGGAAAACGCGTATTTTACGGATTGGCAGGATCCTCAAAACACTCCCTCTTATCTATTAGAAATATCGTCACTATGACGTCTATCTCGATGACGCAACCCCCTTATATCGATCCTCCTTGGGTGCCGCGTGCCTCTGAACTATGCGGACTAGCGCGAAGGCCGAATGGAAATGATAAAATAAACATTTTACATTCCCCGTTTCCTGCCCACGAGCGAAAAACCGGAGAGGGCGAAAATTGAGCGGTTGTTGCGAAGATCTGGGGAGCTGCGCTCAGATCCCAAGGATTTCCTCCTCCATTTGTCGGAATTTATACGTTTAGTTTAGAGGTCACTAAGATTAGGGGCTCGGTTTTAAAGTGAGTTACAAAAATTGTGGCAAAATACTCAAATTCGTACGATAAGTTTTGAAATCATCAGGGAGTCAGGGGGGGGCGATGGGGGCGATCGCCCGCCTCAAATGGTCAAGTAAAAACCAAAATAGTCGGGGATTGCGCTTGCCGTTGCCTCCAATGACCTTTTTTTTTTTGCTTTTTTGTTTAATCTGCATTGGACGCCCCCCCCCCCCAAAGAAAAATACTGGCTACGCCCTTGGTTCATGAAGATATTGAGAGACATTTATTTTTCTATTTGGTATCAGTACATATATCAAAAATCCAAATAACACAGGACCACAAATGTTTGTCCAATGCGCGGAAGTACAGACCCGGTTTATTGTATGTTTTTGGGGGCTGATCACGAATTAGACCAAACCGCTAGTTTTTTTCCTTACCTCAAAAAAACACATTTTACACGGTAGCGTGATTAGACACGCACACAAAGCCAGAGAAGACCCCTTCTACGTTTTTCAACGCGCTGAATCAAAATCTGGGGTCAGTATGTATTTACCACTATCAGTTTTTTCCCTACGAACAAAAAATTCCCTATGAAAAACACTAAATCAGACAGCATGTCATATACTTGACGAGCTTGTGACTGTAATGTTACGGGAATGATCTACCAACAACCCTAAGCTTCAGAAACCTTCAACCCTACGACACATATGAATATTACAGTACCTTTTAAATGAGGTTATGAAATTTCACAGCTATGGAATTTCGAAGCTTTGGAATTTAGAAGCTATAGATTTGATCATATTTATGCTTCTTCATTAGGTTGTTGCATGCTAAATTTCATAGGTCCTAGATTGTGGTTTTTGAGAGTAATGGGTTTGAGATTGAGGTTATGAAATTTCAGAGAGATGGAATTTCGGGTCTATGGGTTTGAGAGTAATGATTGGATCATATTAATGCATTTTCATCACCTTCTTGTGTGCCAGATTTCGCAGGACCTACTTATAAGGGTTTTGAGGTTGAGGGTTTGAAAGTTGTGAGGTTATGGACGAAATATACGAAATAATATTAATTTAAAGAGTAGGTTATACAGTTCCAACACTTCCGGTTTCACTGAACATGTATTCAACTTCCTCATGTTGTATGATGAATAAATTTTACTTATAAAAGTGCTTCGTTAACAATTTTCTATGACACATCTCATTAAAATTCTACCAAATATGGTAGTCCGTAATTGTAGAAACATTGACTATGCTGTATGTTAGTTTTACTACTGATTCTGCCACCAGAAACCTGTAATAATGTTTGAGAGTTTAAGTTATGGAATGTTTTTAATTTACAAGGACTGACCGAGGGATTGGTTACAGAAAAAAATCATTTTAGTATACATTGGCTTGCACTAACGACCCTCGGAAGCCTTTCCATTAAAAATCTGTGAGTTCCGAGTTCCCTGATGGAAGATAGAATATAGCCCAGTCCTATATTCTGCTGAAATGGACATATAAATGCACATTTAAAAATTATCATTTGACATAATAGTTTTATAATTTTTTGGTTTCATCGGAGGTACTACCAGCTTACGATCTTAAAATAGGATACCCTGTATATTTTTTATCATTTATACATATATATAAACTATACACCCTATAGGTATATTATTTACATGAATTTATGTATTAATGGTCAGAGTTCGGGGTTTTTTTCCTTTTCTTCTTCCGATGTGTCTGGTTTAGGGTTTGTTTTGCCTCCAACACTGCAGCAGCCTTCAGGCTTATTGTATTTCCAGTTTACATCGTTATTTCATGTGAATAGGCTTGTAGTGTTAAATAGATGAGTTTTTTAACCACAAAAATATTTTTAATTATAATTTCTCTACTAATACGTCTAACTGTCTAATAATCTTCTTATATAAGAATAATAAAATAATAAAAAGGCTTCATTTTGTTCTTCTTACCTTCCTTAACCCTCTTTTCTTCTTAATCTTCTTGTCGTTTTGTCCCTTCTTCGCCCTTATTCTGCCGAACCTCCGTTGGCTCTCATTGCCATCTTTAACCTCCTTCTGTCCTTAACCCCCTTTTGTCCCTCTTAACCTGCTTTCGTCTTCCTTAACTGAATTCCAAATGGGAGTGAAGAAAATGCAGGTTAAGTGACATCTTGTAACCTAACGTCTTTTAAGAATAGATAAGTTGGTGGAAATTTTTACAGAAATGTAAAAAAATCTTTAAAAAAAATAATTCTTTTTTAGTATTGTGCGGGACTGCGTGCGGAGCCCTTGGCAAGCGTTGATAGAACACTAGGGTTCCGCAGAACACTTTTTGATAAACAATTATAGTTCTAGACATCCCGCTTTTGAGCGTCTATTGACAGGACTATAAAGCTAGTTCCCGTCCGAGAGATGATTTATCTTGCGATCGGCAAAGTGTTGACCCTATTTTTGTTCTGCTGCTTCCAGGTCGCCCTCAGTGATCGATTAGAGGACGGCCGCAGGAGAAGAAATGCGGTCCTGCAGCGGACGGCTGTACAAGGAGATTCCGCGAGGCCCCACTTTAATCGCATTTTTAAATTCCCCGACGTGCTCGAAGACACCCAAAAAAGAATACACATCGAGGTCTGGCACCGAGACAGAACGACGAGGTAAGCGAACAATCTCTCGTATAATAATTCGGGGCATGTGTCCGTTTAATGCGGGGTGGTGGGGTTTGTGGTCGGGCGTTTTTCTTCTCGAAAAGAAAGTCGATAAAATGCGTTTTTTTTCCCGACGAGTGTTATTTCTTGTAATTGTTATCGATTAGTTTGCGTAAATATTGACTCTACATACCAGTGAGGTGTTGAATTTCGTCCGAAATATTCACCACACAAAAGTTTGTTAAACCCTCTTTTAAAATTGTAAATTATGTACTTAACAATTTACTGAAGTTCCTCAACATATATATACATTTAATTCTTATTCCATTTTTGCAAACGATCCAAAAACGGGAACATTTAAGTGTGGAGTGTAAACTTGTCTATACTGCGTCTACTTAAGAGGAAGTACCAACCTTTAAAAGTGTCGTGTTGGGTTTGCCAAAGGTGAGTGGAAATATATATGTATATATAATATGTATATATATTTGGTGGTAGTTTATTCATTAAACTTTAATAATTACTGAGTTTGAATAATAACCTTGTTCAATTATTGTGATTGAAATGTTATTTTTTTTTGTTAGATATAGTAAGTATAGTTTAAGGGGGAATATACTGGGTGTCTCAGCTTTTAGTTTACAGACTTTATCTGTTCATCCAGGATAGTTAACAAAAAACTTTATATATAAAAGTTACTTGAATTCATGAGGGCTATAAAATGACATACTTATTCCGTTTGACATGTGCTAGTGACCTTGAGGTTATGTCAGTGTCAATATAAGTTTTTTTAAATACAACACCCCTTATTTTTCGACATTTTTGTATTTACCGAACAATTCTACACATATTTCATGTAACATACCCTATACCTATCTTCAACCGTTTTTGAGATTTTCAAAGTCAAACATCTATTATTTTACAATACAAAGAATTTTCAGTTTGCCTTGTCAGTTTTGAAACAATTGAGAGGCATTGTTAAAAGTAATTTTATTCAGATCAATGGGATATTTCAGTAATTATAAGCAATTACTTTAATAAATTTTCAGTTTCTAAACGGCGTATTAATCCTCTATTGCATATTGCACGTATCATTGTTTGACTTTGAAAATTTCGAAAACGTTTGAAGATAGGTATAGGGTATGTTACATGAAATATGTGTAGAATAGTTCGGTAAATACAAAAATGTCGAAAAATACAGGGCGTTGTATTTAAAAAAACTTATATTGACATTGACATATCCTCAAGGTCACTAGCACATGTCAAACGGAATGTGTCATTTTATAGCCCTCATGAATTCAAGTAACTTTTATATATAAAGTTTTTTGCTAACTATCCTGGGTGAGCAGATAAAGTCTGTAAACTAAAAGCTGAGACACCCTATCCTGTATATACCTTTGTGAGGGTAAAATCAATAGTTTTACAAATGGGTTTTCATACATGTTAATATAGGTCTTGAAGTATGTAAAAAAAAACATTTTATCCATAATTTTAAAACAAAATGGCGGCGCAGTGATTGATAGGAAAAAACGTCTTTTTTTAAGGTCCTCCGCAAGGTGACAATTATTTTCAACCTAGAACAAAAAACGAAATATATTCTAAAAATAGATATAAAAAACTAGTCTGGTATGTAGGATTTCTTAAAAATATTTATTTTTAAAAAAATGGCGACAATATTTGATCAAAAAATCGATCGAAAATCGATCATAAAATTTTTAAATCCCAACTAATCGAAAAAAATCCTTCTTACTGGACTAGAACATATTGTCAAAAGGCTACAGTTAAAATTTCAAGTCAATCGGTTCAAAACTGTAGGTGCTACGGTGTTGTTGGACTTCAAAAATATGGTTTTGATAAAAAAGCGTTTAAAGTTTAAAGTACTGCAAAATCATTAAAATTTCTACCTTGAAAATTCTAGTAAAAACGCCATCTGGCGACTAAATTTGAAAGATTGAATAAGGGTTGACTGCCGATAACATACATTTGCCGCCTAAAATTTAAAAAGCAATTTCATTCAAAAATTTTTCTCGAAATACTGTAAATCAGCACTTTAGAGAAAAATTAAATTTGCTAATTTTATAAATGTATTTTTTCAACAAAGTTTAGTGAGTTACGAGTTAAGTTTACAATTGTTTTGTGAAAATGGTTAACATTATAATCAGGTGTGTTAACTACCTGTGTCATTGAAGTGGTGAACTACCCCTAATCCAAAAACTTAATAGGTACTATGCAATGTGTTCGTAGTTTGACATAGGTATTTTTTTGGAAATGATTTGAAAACGAAATATTTAAGTTCGGAATGTCAAACTGTCTACATTATGTTTTGCCAAGAGGTACCAACCTTTACTAGTGTCCTATCGGGTTTGTCAAAGGTGTGTGAGGGTAAGCAAAAATCTGGTATTCAAATAATGGTAATATATTTTTAACTTTGAAGTATTCGCTATGTAACCTCATGAAAATTTTATATCGTATGCAGAATAGTGGACTGATAATAAAACAAACATTTCTTATAAAACAGATAGTGAAACATACATTGGAATATACCAGAATTTTTCCAGATCCTCTTTGTGGTCATAGTGTGGTCCATTTAGAACCATATACTTTAATTAAGAACTATATTTGTACTTTTTTATTTATTATTTTAGTTCAACTGTTTTTGTGTTAAAATAAATGTAGGGGACAAACATTGTGTTTCTAATTAGAATCTTACTCGTATATTAG
Source organism: Aromia moschata (assembly GCA_029963805.1). Lineage (NCBI taxonomy): Eukaryota > Metazoa > Arthropoda > Insecta > Coleoptera > Cerambycidae > Aromia > Aromia moschata. The sequence goes on from JAPWTK010000041.1 coordinate 1,146,633, forward strand.
ATGTGAGAATCCAAGTGATGCTTCAATACATTTTAAATTTTTTGAATTGATTTTGAATTATTTTTGTATAATTCTTGCAAGAAAAAAATCTCAGAAACTGTTGTTGTGATTGCCATACTGTGTATTTGATGGTGGTAATGGTAACTGTACAAAGCTGGTAATTATAAGATCGTCTTCTCTCTCTACACTGCGTCCGTTGCTTTTAGATATTACGACATTTACATAGATTTCAATGCGTTAAGTCATAATTTTTTATCTCAACCATAAAACAATTTATTCCGAACTATTACGTTTCCCTCGCACGCAACTGTTTTGCATCCATTAAAAAAAATTAAACCCATGTCCCCTTGTCCGTTTAAATTTTTACACGCGTACCAACCTCTCCATTTTCGTATCCAGTGGCGGGCGACAAAATTTATGTGGTATTTTTACAATATGCGGTGACGTCATGACTTGATGTAATACGATGGTGTCAAGTTATCGCATTCTTCAATAAGCTTAGACAGCGCACCGCACTCATCTTATATTTTCAGTAGATTAGTAGTATTGTCAAATTAATAAACTCATTTTTAATATTTCTGTTGTGACTCTAGGGACTATGCTATGTAGGTCTTAAATTGTTTTGTCATCGTTAAAATTGGTTAAAAAATTAGCCTTAGTATATAAATTCTTTATATACAGGGTGTCTACAAAGATCTCAATAATTTTTTTTCAAAATTTGTGAACCTGTATTTTGATCGACGAAAAAATTGATTTTTCTTTAATAGTGTTTTTTTAAAGAAAAATTTTTAAATTCAAGGTCATTTAACTAATTTTTTTCGAATAGGAAAACCTCGGGTACATCATATCTTTAAAATTCCTACTTTCAATGATCCCAAACTTAATAGGGCAGTAACCTTACGAGGTGTGGGTATTAAATAACCGAACTGATGTGCGCTGCGAGCGTGTCATGACAAGTTTGAACAGAACTGTGCCTGGTGATACTTTCCCCCCACTGAGCTCGCTGGACAAGCCAGTGGGTCGCTCAATTTGACTGTAGCAGTCGTTTGAATGTGGAAGTGTTCAATGGAGCAACGAGTTAATTTCAAGTGTATAAAGTTTATAATTTATTGTTAATCTGGGGAAAACTTTTATAGAAGTTTATGCAATGTTAAAAGAAGTGTACGGGAATGAATGTTTATTCCGCACAGAATTTTTGAACAGTTTAAAGGGTTTAAAGAGGGACGTGAAACGACTGAAGACGATCCGCTCCCCGGACGGCTCTCACCATCAAAAACGGACGAAAACATTGAAGAAATTGGTAAATTAATCCGAGAAGATCGTCGTCTAAGCATCCGGGGGCTTGCTGAAATAACAGGAATCGACAAAGAATGTGTTCGCCAGATTTTGCATGCATCGTTCAACATGCGCAAAGTTTGCACAAAAATGGTGCCAAAACTCCTCACTCCCGAGCAAAAGGAATCAAAAATGAACATTTGCGGTGACATTCTAAACAACAACAACGGTGACATTCTAACAAAAAACCAGGCTTGTTAGACACGGTGACACTGAAAGGGACAAGATTCGAAAATGTGGAAGCGGTTAAAGCAAAAACGACGGAGGTTCTGAACCAGCTGACAGAAGCTGACTTCCAGTATTGCTTTCAACAATGTAAAAGTCGTATGGAGCGGTGTAGAGATCGCCAAGGGGAGTACATTGAAGGCAAAAAAGTTGTTACTGTAATTATTGGTAACGAATAAAAAGTGTTATGGCAGTAGTTCGGTTATCTAATAGTCACACCTCTATATACGTAGATACAATTTTTTGAGGACAAAAAAAAAAAATAAAAAAAATGTCTAATATGATTTAACTATTTTGATACCTTCCTACTCAGACAATTCTGTAAAACCAAATATACAGAGTGTCGTATTAAAAAATACAAACTATGTAAAAATGTGAAAAACGCTAAAAGACTCCTTTCAAGCTGTTTGTAACAATGAAAACCCGAAATGAGTTACCCCTTTTCATCCAAGAGTTATCGAGTGTACTCTAACTTTGTAGACACGCGGTATATTTGCTTCTGAGTCATGACTAGGTTTCGAAGGTTTGTCTGCCCGCATGTCTCCTAAGAGTATCCCGCGTCCCCGGCGGTTACTCACGGGCCTGGAGATTTTTGGGAAGGATCAATGCCGTATGTGGCACGGGCAAAAAACGCGTATAATGTACAGGCGCTTAAAATACGGTTTTACTTTCACTTCATAGAGTTTTATAGTTCTGAGACCGCGTTGCTGACACATTTCTGAACTCTGGTATCACTAAACACTGGGGTCCGGGAAGTTTGCTCTAACGCATGGTAAACTGATTTAACTTCCACGATCCCGCAACTGGACTCTACGACGCACGAGTCCCGGCGTGTCAGGATCAGTCGGGGCGTACTTGCACACAAAAATCACTCGATAATTTACAAGGCGTTTATTTTAGCTCAGCTGGAAATTGATGGAAAGGAATGTTTTATGAAATCAAATTTTCTACGAATTTTTATTTTATACACTCGTAATATTGGTTACGACCGTTTTCTTCGTAAAATCAGCGGAAAAAAAAGATATTGAGCAAAAACCCTATACAGTGTTTCAAGATGGGGGCGTTAGCTCAAGTTTGAGGAGTTTTACTTCAAATACGAGTTTTACTTCGAGTACGTTCTGAAACAGAATTTCTGTTCGAATTTTTTGCTCTCCCAATAATTTTTTTTAGTTCGTCTGTTGGACTAGTAACCTCATCCCGTATCGAGAGGGACTCTCAGTGGAAAACGTTCCCCACGTTTTTCCGCGCAAGACGCGAGCCGCCTGTCGTGTTGCGCAGAGTGGGTCCGCGACGCGATCGATGCCGGGCGTTTTCCGCTTTTCCGGCGCGACTCCGCGGACGCGTCGCAGGAGGCTTCTTCGACCATAGGCGTAACCGGAGAGGGGGCCCAGCAAAATATATACAATTTTGTCTGATGAATCCATTTACATATCATAATTCATTACTACACGTCAAGATACTACGTATTAAGTCCCGTTCGGGCTCCATTTTTTGCAATTGTACAGGATGTCCCATAATCAAATCCGAAGTAGTTTTTATGCTGAAACCGAATTTTTGAACTCTTTCTACCTCGTAGATTTTCAGTAAATCTCGGTTTTCTGTTGCCAAAATACGTTTTTGTGCGAAATATATATTTTTTAAATATTAATCATTTTTTAAACCAAACATGTCATTTCCCAAGTATTTTTAAAGCGCTGAATACGGTCGAAATTTGCGCTAGACCCTTCCACTGTCTATAAAATGAGATTAGGGTGAAAAACAGCCCAAAAATGGAAACAATTGTGTTTTTCAAGAACGTATGACCAGACATGTCATTTCCGAAGTATTTTATGCTCTGAATACGATCCCGTTCTCAAAATTTGTGCTAGATCTCGTGATCATGACAAAATACAAATTATTTTGAAAGGTTTCAAATAGTTGTACTACCATTAATATAGTAGAGTAGTATACCATTAATAGAAGAAATGGTCGTAATCATACTTCGGAAATGACATTTCTGGTCATACATTCTTGAAAAACACAAATTTTTCCGTTTTTGGTCTGTTTTTCACTTTAAATTCTAATTTTATAGGAAAAGGAAGGGTCCAGCACGAATTTTGACAATGAGATCGTATCCAGCGCTAAAAAATACATACTTAGGAAATGGCATGTCTGGTTAAGAAATGATATATCTGATTGATATTTCAAAAAAAAAAATATTTTGCATAAAAACGTATTTTGACAACAAAAAACCGGGATTTACGCGGTAGAAAGTTTTCTGAGAAAAAAATTCGAATTCAGCACAACAATCTTCGGATTAGATAGGTTTAGTTCCTGGAGCAGATTTTTTTGTATACCTGTGTAATTTAACAGACATGTTCCATCATTTAACACACTGCTCATCCTCCTGCTTAGGATTGTGAACTATTTTTGATGTCCCAAAAGTTGTCGAAGTTCTCCATTTGAAGTTGGTACCACTTCCGATGAAACATGAAATCGTCTGAATGTTGTTTATATGTCAAAGGTTGATATTTGTTGTGAATATAAGATAGTGAAATTTTGAAAACGGTCTGTATAAATAAAGAAAATAAAGGGGAGCGATAGACTGTTTTCAAAATTTCAGTATCTCATATTCATAACAGATGTCAAGCTTTGACATATAAACAACATTCAGACAAGTTCATGTTTCATCAAAATCGCAAGTTGGTTGCTACCAACTTACGATTTTCAAATAGGACATCCTACAACTTTTGGGACATCAAAAATAGTTCACAGTCCTAAGACATTCATACACCTTCAGCTTTCATCGGAAGTGGTATCAAAGAAAAATGTTAAAAAAATGGCATTTTTTGCCCCCCCCCCCCCGAGACCAACGTAAAATACCTATTGGATTTTATAGAACTCTGGAACTTCTGTTTCTTAAACCACTTACGCTCAATCAACACATTATGGACAAATTCATATTTTTAAATAAAAAATCATTATTTTGGACTCAAAATGGCCTATCTAAGGTGCTTTTGTCTTCTTTTTCCATTTTTGAAGTTCGTTTGTGCATACAACCCCTAGAAAATACAAAATCAACCCCTAATATAGGGTAATTTTTTCTAAATGCCCAATAATTTCGTTACTAGATGCAGTAACATTTCAAAAATTTTGAGATTTTTTTTTTAAATTGGGATATTTTAGGGGTTATAAGTAAAAACGGAATCCATACATGAGGGAGAGAGGAAACCTGAAATCCATATAGGGGACATTTGAGCCTATCGAAATCCTATTTCTTCCTTTCTATTCAAAACCTATCCCTTCATCCCCTAAATACATCCTCCGGAGAGAGTGAGTAAAATTAATTTGTATATACATATAGAATTATTTTACCGTCATAGAAAACTTATCTATTATTTTAAATTCCCCACGAACTATTTCTTACATATAGTAAAGCTAAAAAAAATATCAAAAGAATACCCAATTTTAGGGGTTGATTTTGTATTTTCTATGCAAAAACGAACTTCAAAAATTGAAAAAGGAGACAAAAGTACCTTCCATAGGTCATTTTAGTCAAAATATCGATTTTTTATTTAAAAAATATGAATTTGTCTTTAGTTCAGTTTCTTTCAGTCTTTATTTTCTTCTTTAATTGGGCAAAAAATGCAATTTTTTTAACATTTTTCCTTTACAGGAATACCTCGTGATACAGGGAGATAACCTTGTGTCACCCTTTTTTGGGGTCTCTAAATAATTTTTTTTTAGTTTGGGACTAGGCACCCTCCCAGAATTTAATCCCGGTTACGCCAGTGGCGATAGACGGAGCTCGCCGCTGCTCCCGTGAAGGAAAAACGCCCTCGGGATGGCCCGCTTCGCCGTTTAGCGGCCCCGGCAGCGCAGACCGCCCTTGTGTGCGCTTCGAGACTTTGCCCGGCGATTTCGGGGGCGCGAGCGCGATTTGCCGATCCGAGTGTGCCGAGATTTCCATGGTGCGCCGCGATTTTTGACCGCGGACGCCCTGCCCGTCCGTCTCTCAGACCGTCAGTTCGGCGACGTGGCCTGGGGGTCATCGTTTGGCATTTGTTTATAAACATAATACGGTTCGGTACACGACAGCAGAGTAGTCGATTTTCTGTTAACTCGCCGATCTTTAGAAATCCCTCGTAAAGGCGATGAGAGCTGACTGGATTTTAAATGAAGGGTACTCGTTTTCTCCATGCTTGTTTCCTCATTTCGTCCTACTAAGGATACGTTATGCTACTTGTTAACCCAATTCGCGAGCAAATTTTAGTGCAAATATATATCTGTTACGGACCTATATATCCAGTGGCAATGGCAGGTGATGGATTCATAAATGTTCAAATTTTTTTGATGGAGCATGGAACCCACACTATGTTATAGCGACTGACTTTTACAATTATTAAACAGAAGGCTGGTATAAGAGGCCGGTAAACCATGCAAAGAAAGTTAAAAAAACCTATGTAATCCATTAAAGTAAATCCACTTGGGTGGAATTAACTATTCACTTAACAAGACTGATTGACAGCTATTTAATTATGTAATCTTGTATCAGTTAATCAGTAACGTTAAGAGAAAATGTCAAAACTGGTTTTTGTCTATAATAATTTTCATAAGTGTTGGTATTTAGCTAGTGTTTCCCCAATTTCCGGTTGCCAAATTTGATCACCAGTCTCTGATCTCTATCGGTTCAGTAAATTCTTACCACGAAATGAGCCAAGAGAAATTCAAATATCTCTGTATGATATTTCTGATGATGCAATGTTGAGCAACTGCCAAAAATGTGTTTTATACTACGCCGCTTTGCCACATGGATAAGCTATTGACGCTATGACCAAATGTTGAAATTTGCAGGAAAACAGTACTCCATAAATATGAAAACGAATGTCAACGGCTTAAATAGAAGTTGATCTCATTGTTTTAATTTTCGTGTTGTGGTTTAGTTACGTTAATATATGTAGGTCTATAAAGGAGGATCATTTAGACTTATGCAGTTAATGACAGTGAACTAATTAATAAATGAAGAGAATTGTAGTTGCTTTTTATAAAAAAATGATGACTGGTGCAGTGTACCTCAAGACGATTGATAGCAGAAAATGTAAGTTTGTGTTATTTTTTTTATAGGACATGTGTTCTTGTACGGTTAAAGTAGTGTGTGTTTTTCCTTTACCTCTAGGTAATTTACGCTTCAAGATACAAGGTGTGTAGATTAAGTAAAACTGATTCTTTAAAATGTTTTATTCAAATAGAATTACAGTTCAGTATTGTCTCCTTAAAAATAATTCCTTGGGAAGCCATATAGCGCCGGAGACGGTTCTTCCATTCCTCATAGCAGTGCTGGAACTCATATACTGGACTAGCCTTCAACTAGTCGGTTACAGCCGTTTTAATGTTTTCTATGGTTTCAAAATGACATCCCTTGAGGTGATTTTTCAATCTCGAGAAGAGAAAAAAATCACAAGGACTCAAGTCAGGCGAATAAGCAGACTGAGGAGCCACATTAATATTTTTTTCTGGCTAAAAACTTGTTTACTGAAATGGTTATGTGACGAGCCGCATTGTCGTGATGAACATCCAGTTGTTCTTGACGTTTGGTCTCACACGCATGACCCTTTTTCAAGACCCTCTTTGTAAAAGTGTTGATTTACTGTTTGGCCTGGAGGCACAGACTTTTTGTGGACAATTCCCTGGTTATCAAAAAAGCAAATCACAAAACAGTGGTGTGTTTCAAATTTAACTCTTCCCCGATCATTCTTGTCGTCAACCGACGATCTGAACGCACAAGATCCCGTATTCTATCGACATTTTCATGGGTTCTTGAAGATGAAAGCCTTCCTCTGCGTGGTTTATCTTCAATAGACTTCTGAGAATGCCTTAAACCACCGAAAAACTTGGGCTCATGAAAAAATACTGTTGTCCTTAGGCGTGTTGAAGTTTTGCAAAAGTATCCGTTGCGCGAAGTCTGAAGCAAAATCTGATAGCACACGGTTGCTCAAAATTAATGTCACTCATATTTAAAACGCACTAGAAAAAATCGGTTTACCAGTCTCATTACTTAATTTACACACCTTTTGTGTACGTTCGGTTTGCTATCTGAAAACAATGGTTTTATGATGTCTTTTTTCTTGTACACATTCGACGTATGCGAATTTCCTACAATTTGATATATTTTTTACTTATTTCCTATAAGAATCTATCAGTACGGCTTTGGTCAATATATTAATCCAAGAAATTCGAGGAAACTGTGGATTCATAAAAACAATTAACTCCACTAAACATAATGGAAATATTGATAGCTGTAAAATATTGGGTCTACAATTTAGATCGACACAACATTTTTAATTTTACGAACATTCCACGAAAATCGTTAATAAGGAAGAATTCTATAGCTATTATTATTTCTCAATACCGGTTAAGCCTTCCCTTTCGCAACACCTAGTACGAGATTTTTTTTATTGGCAGTTGAAAGCCTGAGGGTCTCTTCTCGTCGAGTAGGTATCTCGCCACAAAAACTCATTCAAATTACGGGCAGATTTAATAAATGAATTTAGGGACGGACTCCTGTCTTCGTAACCCTTTTTGCCGCTAAGATTGACCCTCGTACTCACTTGAGGGATACAGTGTTAAAGACGTAAAAAAAGATCAGCTTCTGAGTACGTTTTGTTGTCGACGGTGTTTTGGTAGCACAGCATTTGTCAGTTGGCTATCGAATGTGACTATTGCAACGCTTTTTGAGAGGTTTTGAATTGAGTAGTTTGAAATAAGGGAAACATGTTTACTGTAGAAGTTTTTTTTTATATTCAGGCAAGATGTCTATTAATAGGAGTGCATCAATAACTTCTAAAGTTGCACGATTTACGACTCAGAAGATGATGCGTTCCGATTTTCAAAATTTTCAGCAGTGCAGATCAATGCAAATACTTATAAACAGTGTCCCATCACGGTGGGCTTACATTGTCCTATCAGTACCGCAGGTCTACAAAAAAAATCTGCTCCAGGTACTGGACCTATCAAATCCGAAGCATTTTTAAGCGCTGAATACGATTCCGTTGTCAAAATTTGGGCTAGTATCTCCCATTTCCTATAAAATGAGAATTTAGGGTGAAAAACAGCGAAAAGGAAGAATTTGTGTTTTTCAAGAATGTATGACCAGACATGCCATTTCCGAAGTATATTTACGCGCTGAATACGATTCCGTTGCAAATGGTTCTGCTACAATCAATAGAGTGTTAAAATTATCCTGGTTAATATTATAAAGATTTAAAGGCTAGATTGCTTCTGAAAAAATATATATGAGAATAAGAAATGATAAATCTGATTAATATTTAGAAAATATATTTCGCATTCGATTTTACTGAGAATCTAGAAAGTTTTGGCTGAGTTAAAAATTTAGTTTCAGCACAAAAAATACTTCGGATTTGATAGATTTAGTTCCTGGAGCAGATTTTTTTTTGTAGACCTGTGTAATTTATTTTGACATAAAGACAAAACCCATCACTGGTATTCATCAAATTTTAAATTCTATAGAAGTTCGTCGAGTAACCAGTACTAGTTGTATAAAGTCTAAATAGTCCCTTTGCAAAAAGAGAGGCTGCCTCCGTTGTCGTTAACAGCAAAAATCAATTTGGGAGATTATTCAGGAGCATGAATAGCGCTCCCGCTGAGAGGTTCATATTTATTCCGCAAAGGCAATTTAACGTTTCTGGATGCGGACGGCACGAGGAAAATGAATTTTAATCGCCAGCGAGGTTAATTCTTGCGGCTTAAAAATTCATAGAGCGTAAGGTGGCCAAATTAGCAGCCGGATAAAATTAATCGTTCTGTATAAAATAAGTCAGGCTTGCTCGTTTTCTTATCGTGCCGATACTTCCACGCCCACATAACAAAATATAAGTCGAATTTGGTCAAAAAAAGTAATTGAAGGGGTTAGAATAAAAAGGCAGAACCGCTTCCACTTTGTCACAAAAGGAACCGCTTCCAAGAGCGGTTCCGGGGTTTTATTTTGGAAGCGGTTCTGGAATCAGGACCGGTTAACATTTTCTGTGCGGTATTGGAAGCGTTCCATAAAATAGTTTATTAAACCAGTGACCAGAAGTCGATCGCATTGGAATTGAGAATCAAATAATTTTCAGTTGAGACTTTTGTTTTAAGGCAAACGTCTTTACATAAATAAAATTAATTATTTCGATGAAAAATTCTCTAACGTATATGTTATGAGTTAAGAAGACTAAAACTGAGTTGTCTCCTTTCTGAAATGAACCAATTAGTGACCATTGTTCTTCACAGAATGCTCATTACAACGTCTACGAACAGGGTGACCGTTATGGAAGACCTTATCGCCTTTAACCTTTAACATTTCCACCCCAATTTTATTTAATTTCAACTGACTGGCTCAAATTAGTCCCCGTCTCACAATTGGCTCTCCACTATTACACGAAACAACGTTCCGGAGTCATGATTTTCCTCAAAGATTGTCCTGTCTGATTAAAGAAGATCCGAGTACAAACGCATGTTATAAATGAATCGCATGGTATTTACCGTGGATAATTGGCCGATCACTTGGGTATGGTGCGTTTAGTTTCGCTATGTCAAATAATACTTTAGGATATTATTGCATTGATTTTAAAGTTGCGTGCTTTGAAATACTATGCAGGGAGGGAGAGGGCAGGAACAAAAACAAAGCAGACATAGACTTCCTTTTTCAGAGGTTTCAAAGCATGGTTTCTATGAGATTTTCGGCGTATTCCTTCAAAAGTGAGCTCTCCATGCTTCACGAATTTGTTAAGAGAGCTTCAATGTATAGATTTTATTTTAGTAAAATCTGGTTCATTGTTGACTTGATAAAGCACTATTGATTGAAAGCTTAGCATTAATTAATAAACTAAATTAATATAGACATAAAAAACATCAAAAATATGAAGGAAAGATACGCCCAGAAATATAATCTAAAATTTATTTCTATACAAATCCAAAACAATGACCTTGTATTTAAATTGTTTACCAGTGATATCCTATTCTTAAAATAAACATTCTTGATGGATGTAACTTCAGGGCTACGACAACTCAGAGCTACAAACACTATTAATAATGGTCTCTGTGACAAATAGAAGTAGGCCCGACAAACCAAACAACATATCGCACAAATACTCAGAAATGTTTGTTTGAGTCATATAAGGGGTAGTGTAAATAGTAGATACATGGTAGCAATGTCATTATCAGGTATTGAGTAGGCATTCATCACAGAACAGTTATTTCAATTATTGTGTTTCTCTATCTATTGTCACCTAGCCACGTGGAGGTACATATGTTTTCTGTTAAATGCGGGTGGGCACAATTCCCGTATATACATAATACCTATTATGTATATACCTACACATTTCGGTTCTGAAGGGTGAAGTTGTGTGGGCAGTGGGGGAGATTGGGGCGAGTAATCGGGCATATTAAAATTTTGCATGAGATTAATTGCACACGGTCAGTTGTTTAATAAATATCTACAGAGTTGTTTAGTGAGTATATACAACTTAATGAAGTTCCGATCACTGATCGCTTACCAACATATCATAAATTTTCTTTGCTACGTAAAATGGATGCTGATAAGTCAACGATTACTACGGATCAATCCAAATAGTGGCGTTCAATGCCATGATCATTGCTCGATCAGAGATCGTTCTGTGGATAAACGCGAACATTATTAGCAAGAAAGTTACCGAAGTTTCTTTAACTAGGGTACATACATGTTTTTGTTAAGTCTTTACTTTCGGTAGCTGGGCTCTAGATCAACACAGCAATACCATTACAATTTTTTATTTTGAAACTTCTCTTAATCAAAAACAGAAAAACCATTTTATCTACACATAAATCACTAAATTGCTGGAATAATGACCAACCCGCTGACAATATCAGCTAAGTCTTGTTTATTGTCGTTCGTTGTCAGATATTATCATGTTGATGAGATCCAATGGGGTCGAAATCCGGATCCATGATGTCTGATGAGATATAACAGTAAACCGCTATTATTCTCATTTATATTTGAGTTTAACGGATCTACCGTTAGTGGTGTGCTGCAGGAACGACATCTAGCGATTGCTGATCCGCTGGAACGCGTCGAGTCCTATTTATATACACTAGAGGGCAGTGCTTATATGTCACCGCTGTATATATACCTTGTTTAAATAACTTTCTTAAAATTATACAAAAGCGGGAAAGATGAATTTTGGTAAAAATGAATGAAAACTCCCTCCAACGCGGGTGTGTTTTTTGGGGATCGATGCCCTCCCTAATATGTACCTACATCGCAAAAAATACATTAACTACATGTAGTTTAAATTTACAGAAGAGAACTCTTTTGATTTAGGAGCCCTTCTCTCCTCCTACCCAAAATACAAACAGTACTCTGGGGATACACTAACCGCTATTAGGGGTTGCTGTCACTATATCGGTTAATGCTGTATATTGTTGACAATAAGTGCTCTTGATGGTTTTGATTTTTTTTGTTGTAACCCCCGTATTGATTCTGATGATTTGTTTGTTATGTTATACACTAAACCTTTTTAGAACTATATTTGCTAATTGATTTTCTTTTGTTTGTAGAACGAGCGAGTTTCTTGGATGTATGTCATTTGACTTCAGAAATGCTATTAACAAGGTAAGTAGTTCTAATTAATAACAATTAAATAAAGATCAATTATAATCAGTTAGGTAATTAGATTGATGCTTAACTACATTAATTGCATTTACTTGTAATTCAATAATAATGGCAATTATTATTAAAGAAAATGAAGAAAAAACATACATAAATATTAAGTAAATCATTAGTAAAAAAATAAATAGGTAACAATACAAATAAGTAAATATTAAAAAATAGTAATAAATAAATGATTACTTACTAAAAAAGTTATTGCTATTATTGTTTAACTACAAGTAATTGTGATTAAATGATAATTGCCATCATTATTTATTTACAAGTAAATACGATTAATGCAGTTAATCGATAATTTAATTACTTACTTAATTATTCCTGATATTTTGTTGTTTTTCTATACATTAATAAAATGCTTCAAAAATACATTGAACGAATACTACGAACAAACAAAATATATTCAAATAAATGAAAGGGGTTTATTAAAAATTTAAATGCATATTTACACAGACATTTGCTCGCAGAGCAGTAGTTCATTGTATATCATTGCGAACTAGGGCTATTCAAATACGATGCTACTTGATGTGACCGAAAAATCTCATGAAATATGTGTAGCCCTGACCTATATTCTTTATTCTGTTACACCCAAAGCTGGAAACTTGGATATCGATTTTATTATACATCGCATTACGTACATTTTATAAAGCTTATAATGACCACTAATACAGGCTTAATGCCAAGTGTTGCTAACGAATTATGTCCTTTAGCTTATTTTTTTAGCTTATTAGAAGGCTTCGTCTAATTCATTTAAAGGAAGACAAAGTAAATAGAGATATTATTAATTCCGCAGCAGTTTAAGATATTAGTGAGAAATTATAAAGTAATATTATTAACAAAATTAAAGGAAAAAGGGAAATTTTCCACAAATACTGAAATTACAATCATTCTAACTCACCACTTTCGGAACTCATCAGTGTGGTGACAGCCAGAAAGCTAAAAAAAAGAAACAACAAAATTTAGAATGGTCTGCAATTCATGAATATATAAACTTCCAAGTTTCTGAAGTGTAACTTTCAATGAAAGATACAAAGAAAAACCAGACGAAAAGGACTGGGACAGTGGAGTCCCAATCCAAGCACAGAAAAACTAGTATGGAGACGGTTCCAAAACAAAAACAGGCAGCAGGAGCCGTGATTTATGGTATACAACAGTACCTCAGGCTGATGTGGTCGCAGTCCAATATTGTTCTATGGAAATAATAAGGCAGGGCACTGTGAATTATTCAATTTCCTTCAATTGTCATTTTGCCAAACCAAAACAGAGTTATTTTGGTTTGGGTACTGGGATACAAAGGACATAAGTGAAACGAAAAGACTGATAAATTAGCCAAAGAAGGTGCCTCAGACGCCCTAATAAACCTAGAACTTGTGAATTTAGAACCCTAGAACCTAGAACCACACCTGGGACCTAATTGGTCCGACAGGAGACAACATGCATATTCTGTTTGAAAGAAGAAAGCTCATAAAGAAACCTCAGTTTATGTACTGCCATTGTGAAGGAATAATAAGACTGAGGTTTCAAAATCTAGGGGAAGGAGAAGCCAAAAGGTAATAGCTATATAAAAGAGCCCATACCGAAGTTGTGGAATCTGATAAAAAGGTTCAGGCTGGTTGAGGTGCTCGAAAACCAGTTGGAGTGCTACAATAGAATATAGAGCTAATATAACTCTCTCAGTTACTAACATTTTAATATAAACTGATCTTAATCTAAGCGTTGATTACCGAACCGTAAATCAAAACTGTATCGTGTTACTAAATTTACCATTGCGCGTGTGTTGGTGCAAGAATTAGGTAAATCCATGGTTTCAATAGAGAGTTATCGCATCAAAGAACTTGTCTGATGAAAGGTTTTGGTGTAATAATCTGATAACCCCTAGAAGTATCCAATTTCAGCACCAAACTATAAGAAATTCACAAACTTAAAAATTTCAAAATGCGATATCGCAGCGGAAAAAAAATATTTGAGTAAACTCGACGTCATTTAAAAGAGCAAGGCATGTACTTTAAGATGTTATTCATAGGTTTTTGAGAAAAAAAAATGCGATGCTACATAACGTCAAATATAGGCCAAAATAGCTTATTTTGCACTTTTGGGTTAGGATATCTCGAAAACCAGAGCCAATTGAGAGATTTGGACCTCGGATTTGGATTCAGCGCATCAAAAACCTTTGCAAAAATATATTCTGATTTCTGGGTTAAAATCTTGTCGGCCTGTGTAATTGTTGTTTTAATTGTTTTTTTAATTTCCCAACATTTTATAAAAATGGACTTGACCAAGGTCTCCAATTGTAGACAGCGTACGTCTGCGATATTAAGTTATCTATTTTCCGCCGTTAGTCTTCTTCCACTGTCTTCTAATCTTCTTCCTCTTCCACAGGGATTCAGCGGATCATTCAGGCTGCTACCGCAATCGATCGGCCGCTCCACGAACGTGCCGATAACACCCGATTACCAAGCTGAACGCCTACCCGAGGACGGCCGACGAGACGCGAAGATGTGCGAGAGTCAGTCGAGCGTCGAGGGAGCTCATGAGCCTCGAGGACCTGGAGAACGACCTGAAGAAGTCGACGGGCAGGTCGTCGCTGAGCGAGCAGCAGAAGTACGCCGACGAGAACCTCTTCCTTCGGTACCTGGAGCTCGACCCCACCGAGGGACCGGACGCGTCCTCTGCCGCCACCCAGAGGAAGGCCACCGGCAACCGGAACGGCAGGACGCCGTTCACCTGCACCAAGAGGCTGACGAGGGCGCCGAAGTCGGGGTTCGGCTTCTCGGTGGTGTGGACGCATCCGCCGCGGATTGAGAGGGTGGAGAAGGGCCTGCCCGCCGACAGGGCGGGCATCCTGCCGGGGGACTACATCATATTCGTCGACAAGCACAACGTGGTCATGATGCCGGAGATCGACATTCTGAACTTAATCAGGTGAGCGTGAACCTAAAACGATTGTCAAAGAACATTTTTTTTCAGTAAAGAATTACACAGATCCACAAAAAAAAAATCGTCTGCAGGGATCTGACTATGTATAGTATATATTTTTTGGGTCGCTGAAATCGAAACCGAAATCTAATTTATCCAAATTGCTCCATCAGATTCGGTTCTTTTCCTAACCTCAAAATAGGCCTAACACCATGAAATTCAAGCTAAAAATTATATAATTTGAAAAAAACCCCAAACGAAATCCCATAATCATATATTTCATCAATTCCATAACCATATAATGTCAAAACTCCATAACCTTAGGCCCCATAACCTCAAAAACCCAATAACCTTATGATTCTAAAACCCCACTAACTCAGTAAAAAAGATACTTATACGCGCTTAAGCAGTGTAAATCGATATGTTTGAAACGGATTCGCCCTTCAATCCCAGTACCACTTAACCTCAAAACCGCGTGATCCTAAAACCTCATAACCTCGAAAATCCCATAACCTTGTGATTGAAAAACCAGTAAAAAAGAGACTTAAAGTTCAAAATTGTATGTTTTGTGTAATTTGGTTTGAAAAGACACAGATAAAGTATTAAAAATGTGCAAATTTTACCTTGCGAAAGATAACACATTACAAACAATTAGTATGAAGTATTGTACACAAATTTTGTAGTATCATTCCATATTTTACACTATTTTTGTGTTAAAACTCAGATTTAAAACTGTATAAGATTATGAAGTTTTCAAGATTATGAAGTTTTAGGATCACATGATTTTGAGATTGAGTGGTAGTTGAAGGGCACACCCGTTTCAAACATATTGATTTACACTGCTTGAATGCGTATAAGTCTCTTTTTTACTGAGTTATGGGGTTTTAGAATCATAAAGTTATTGGGTTTTTTGAGGTTATGGAGCCTAAGGTTATGGAGTTTTGAGATTCGATTATGATCACCACACTTGTTGATGTTTCACTTTTGGAATATTTCCTCAGTTTTTTTGTTTTTAATTGGCATTGACCGTAAAAACGTCAATTACAGATGATATCCTGAAAAAGTTTTTATCCAATTAATGACCAGAAAAGGCTATCCAACAGAATTAACAAAATGGTCAACGTTACAAAAAATGATAATCTTTACAATGCATAAGCTTGTTACATCAGATGTAAAAATTCTTCTAGCTTTTGTTCTGATGGTTAAATCTCATTTGGTGTTTTGTCATTTGCATTGTGACTTTCTTTGGAATAATTTTAAAGAACAAAGGGATCGTTATAGTCTTTTTGCGGAAGCTGACACCATGATTAGGGAATTTTTTTTTGTTGTAAATTCCACCCAATGAAAAGCATTTTCAGGGAAATAAGAAATACTTAGTCGCCGCCATTTTTCCATAATTAATTTTCATAACAAATTCTTGTTTTTGTTTCAGGTCATACGGGAGTCAATTAACACTCGAAATATTCAGGCGAAACCCATCCAGAAACGGATCCGTGCCCAGCGTGAAGAGGTTGTCGACGCCGTTAGCAACCTCCGGAATAATGGGAAGCAGTTCTGTCCTCCCAGTCACCTCTGTCACCTCCTCGTCGAATCTGGGCCACCGAAGGCCGTCTACCGAGTGCTCCACCAATACCGCCTCGGCGGAGTATAACAGGAGAAAGCTGCACTTGCCCCAGGTCACCTTCAGCGCTGAGGTTGGTAGCGGAGTCATTGTCTGATTTGTGTCGTGTGTATAGACACAAAGATGTAGTCTGATGATGGACGCACATCGAGATAGATGATTAATATACAACAAAAATTCAGTGTGACATTCAAAATTTATAAGCGTAGCTTTTACCATTTCCCTGTACATTGTAATATCCAGAATTTAGTATACCTTCATCTAATTTTAATGTAAGCTTTATTTTTTGGTTGGGGAATACATATTTGACGAGGGTAAAGGTATAACCTCAATATGGTTAACTCACAATGTATGACACGGTATGCAATAGTGCAGCTAATACAATATAATCATGACCTATAATGGTGAATATGATTTCAGCTGTTATGGTTTAGTAATGGATGGGTCTAGACTGACTGAGCTTAGCTTAATACGCGTTTAAACAATGACGGAAACGTTGCCAAAGCAATAAAATTAATCGTCATTTACATATTTTAATATACAGGGTGCTTCACGGTGAGTTTCCTATTAAACGTTTTGATAGAACTACATATAAACGATGTTCAGCTGAAAATTTGTATATGTGGGTTTTCAGAAATGCTCTACACATCTAAAATAATGGCGACTTTTTGGTACTTCTGGAAATAGCGTAAATGAATAGTAACTTCGTTGTTTTAAATGGTATGCTATATTTTTTATGATATACTTAGTTTGTACTCATTAATTTAAAGACACCTTAATAACCACTGTCACTCATTTATGTGGGTAAATAAAAATCCAATCGATCTTATTCCATGATACATGTAATAAAATTTAGGAGTAGGATTTCAAGAACTTCTTCTTAACTTATAGAAGATAATTTTTATTTAAATAATTTGGAATGGGCGGTGCTGTATCACTTGGTTTTTGGTCACATAATTTTTGTTTTTTAAAGATTATTGTTGTTGAAATTTGTGGGTGAATATTTCAATTTTAAGAAAAAACATTGAAATTGTAAACCCGTAGAAAAAAGCTAATAACTTTCACAGTGAGAACATTTGATGGTTAATTTTTTTACCACGTAATTATGAAAGGTTGCCAGTGTTACTGTCAATAATTCTAGATACACGGAAAAGTCTACAGGGTGCTCAAAATGGCGGGTCAAATTTGAACAACTTTGTCCTTTAATGGGTAGTTTATTTCAAAAAAAGAACGTACTATATTTTATGATTCCTTTTGAATTATCTTAAATTGTTTATTTTTTTATTATTAGAAGGTTAAATTTGACCAACTCATCCTTTCTTAAGTCGGCCATTTTAAATAGAACTTGCTGAATTTTATAACATTGTTCGCTGCTTTTTTCATCCTCTTTCTATACATACTTTTGTTTTACGGTTGAATTTATTTAATAGCTACATATATATTTTAGATGTGTAAAGCATATTAGAGAACCCCCAGATACAAATTTTCAGCTACATATTATTTATAGTTTTCTCAATACGTTTAAATTGGTCATTCACTGTGAAGCACCCTGTATGTACAGTTTACTCACTTGTTTCAGTAAAATTATACTCCTATGTTATAATAATATTAATTTTTTAGCTTATCAGTGCTTTCCATCTGAATAAAAGTAATGTAGGAAAACTTCCATAGATATGTAATCATGATGCTTCGTGCGTAATAGGCTAGTAAATTACTGATTTCCTTCCATAAACGTTTCTCTTGCAGTTTAGAACTGAGCTTGGAAAATAATATGATCACTGGATATCTAATCCCATTCCTCGAGGATCTGGACG
Source organism: Aromia moschata (assembly GCA_029963805.1). NCBI lineage: Eukaryota > Metazoa > Arthropoda > Insecta > Coleoptera > Cerambycidae > Aromia > Aromia moschata. Next base: position 1,165,219 of record JAPWTK010000041.1, read on the forward strand.
ATCCCCTAACATTTCCCGCAAATTTTCCCATAAACATATTCCAGCACCCTTTTTTATTTTTCTCTTGAGTTTTTTTTTAACGCTTTGTATAGTTTGTGTACTATTTATTATTTATTTATTTTGTGGCCAGTATGCGTGGACGAGCAAATTATTAAATTTAGTTTTATTTCTAAGGACTTCGCTAATATTTAAGTTTTGTTTAGGACTGTTTATTGCATTTTTGTAATTTATGTATTGTTTTCGTTTGAAGGATTTACTTTTTCTTCATTTTGTTTATTATTTATATTATTAGTTATAATAATTTATGATTTATTTCATTTATTTTGTTACTTATGTTATTTGCATTTTTGTACAAATATATGTTTTTGTATTAATAATAAATATTTTTTAAAAATTGGCGTAGTGACATTTTACACGCACTGTTAAATATAAACTGTTCGTCAAAATCATCGTAACACTTTTTAGATTGGCACCATTTGCGTTCTATTCAAGTTAGAGACTTGCGGTTTTTAATTTTTGGTAGCCTATAGGGTTGGTTTTAATTCCCCGAAGTTGCTACGCTGTGACATAAACGGTTCGCCGTCCACACCCCAAAAACCAACCCCATGTCGAAATTTGAACTCCAAAGATTTTGACGGCAATTTCAGATGGACTAAGAAGGGCGCTGTCGGGTAGAAACTCCATCTCGGCACACATTAAGACCTCCTCGATAAGTTCTGTGTGTATGGTCGCTGTCCCATTTCTTCAGCCCATTTCCAGACCCCCCCCCAAGCCACCCCTTTGTATTTACGCTGGGTTTCGCGTGGTTTGACCTCTGTTGAGTGAATCCATTGATCTTAATGCTGCCTAATAAATTGGTGTGGAGTGCCACAACTCACTTTCATCCTTTGGCAACTCAAACACCCCTCCAGACCATATCCACACCGATCCCCCGCCCACCCTCTCTGGGTCTGCCCCTGTAGAAGGCTGTGTGGAATCTCATTTTGTCGCAAATTCATGTTATGACATTACTTGAAGGCTCTTGAAGTTGGCGGAACACACTGCGAACGGTCGATTGAGCGCCAAAAGTGATATTCCAGCTCCAACCCACCCCCTGAAAATTTGCCGCGCTAAGGGGTTGTAAGCAGGTCTTGATGCGTGGGATGACTCAGAAAGCTTTCCTGAGGACGCATGCATTTTTTGGGACGCTTTTTGGCACACCCCGAGTCGTCCGTCTCCTTCCAATACTCTTTTGCGATCCATCATCCTCTTTCTTTGACCACCTCCAAAAATGTTTTGAGTAAATGAAAATTCCTGAAAGAGGGCTAGTTGGGTAGGCGGAACCTTCCTTTGCACTTGTGTGAGTGGACAATCGGTAAATTCGTAAGAGATAATTGGTAAGCGCGACAGGTATTATTTGTCACTTGGATGCATGAATTCTCGACTGGGCGAGCACTTGTGAGGCAGACCACCCAAACAAGACCTTTCTCCACGAATTTTACGAACGGAAGCATGTTATATATGCTACTGGAAATTAAAAACCGCAAGTTTCTAACTGGAATAGAACGCAAATGGCGCTAATATAAAAAATGTAACCCAAATTATGACGAGCAGTTTATTTAAAAACCTACTATGCCACTACCTATAGCAGTGGCATGCCCAAGGGCGTTTCCGTGTTCATCCCCGCCCCCCAGCTTGGGCCAGATCTTATAGACAAGTATTATAGTAGCTTTTATCGCACCCTCCCCTCATCATGCAACAGTCAACCCACCAAGCACAATTTCTAGGCACGCCACTGAACTACAAAGTATTTCTGACCTTCAATCATTTACTAAAACCTTTGAAAGATATAGGGATACATTGTACGGCAGACAATTAGGCGACATATAACACAAGGGTGGGAATGACTGAAATACTTGATCGTGTTAGTTCAGCTGCACTTGGCACTAGTCGCATGCCAACATTTCTAAAAATCGCGCCACAACAACGTGAGTGTATGGTAGGTGGAAAAGGTTAAAGCCTTTTAACGAGGTATTAGCAACTTCAAAGGTCGCTAGTAATGTATGATTATGTGTGGTCTTAAGGCAGATGTAAGAACTAAGTTTTACGTATACTTCATTAGAGTGTCCATTGTTTCTTGGACTTACTTGTGTTGATTAGATCCCATTAGTGTCTTCCTGGCCAATATTGTCTCAGTCGATATTGACACTGCCTGATGGTCTTATATGCAATGACAGATTTGTCTAATCCTTTACAGCCTGTCCCTATTTTTTTGTACACTTGATTGCCAGAATGTTTTTTCTTCTTGCGTTCGTTACTAGAAAACCTCTAATGTATCGACCATTTTTCTAGGCTAGACTTGTGCTTTGTGGTTCTGCTGCAGAAGTTCTGTACAACAGCAGATTTAAAATATAGACATTTAACTGATTCTCTTGTGTCATAGTCTCAGTGTTTTAATAGCCGTATATCGAAAGCTTTTCATTACCTGAGCAAGTGCCTTATCAATTTCATTTTTTTTTTCGGACACGAGGAAAGTATATCAAGAATTACATGGATTCTTTCATATAGGCAGGGACCATTAGAAATAAACATATTATTATGGCACAAAAATTGTGTTGATGAATGTAATATCGGTAATCGACTAATACATAATACATAATACGAACATAATCACTGAAACATTGTGATGGTGTGACGAGTTCATTATAAGCACATTTTTTTGGCAAGCGGTTTGCAAAAAGATAAAAAAAACTGTATATCCTACTTCCTTGTGTTTGTCACTACGTTAATGGAAAGAACCAGATAATATAATTTTAGTAGGTTTAGATTTTGATTTATATTTTCGTTTGTAGTTCACCTTAAATTCTGCTTATGTTAAATGCTAAGTTGATATTAAGTTAATTGTACAATTATTATGCAACTTATATTTAAAAATAACATGCAGAATATATTTAAAAAATCTCGAAGTAAGTGTAAAGGTCTTAAATAATCAAAATTTTTATCTATTTTATTTTTCAGAAACTTTGTTGCTCTCTCGTCACCAACATTTGTTGCATATATACCTCGTTATAATCCACTATTTATCGGTAAACGATTATGTTGAAGGTGGCGATGATAAATAAATGACGGTCAATTAATCATTCCCGACGTCTTTTTTAAAAGAGAATGAGCACATATAGAGTGTGTTTCAAAAGTCATGCGTATTTCGGAAAATTTTGTTTTTTTTTTGGGGCAAGAACTTTGGTGAAGTTCAATTCTCAAAAATGTAATTAGTGGTGGTGGGAGGGAGATATGGTTGTTTTTTTATTTTAATGGCAACCGCCTTTTTTTATTATTCCGTATGAAAGCTTAGGTCTTTATGATCAATCAGATATTTTCATTACAGCATTGCAATAACTTCGGTAACTACTTCTCTTGTCCTATTGCAAAAACTTTCGTTTTAAAAACAAACTTTCCGAATGGAGAAATTAACACAGACACAAAGGATTTAGATCCTCATGATGATTACTATGACTAAAATGGTTGGGTTAGGATCCAGGAAAAAGAATAATGAAGCAACATCAGATGACTGTTTCAAGGTATTACCTTTCATAAGTGTAGTGCAGCTCGAATAAAATGAGAAAAAGTGGAAATAAAAAACAGAACACGAAACATAAAGACAGCAGGGCCTAGATCTACATATTTGCAGCTTCGTATACATTTATTTGATTTTGAAGCTTGAGGGAAATAGTTATGGTGTGATATTTAATAGCTATTGTCTACTCCTTGTCAAGGAGTTGTTTAAAAAAACATTAAAACAAACTTTTCCCTATTGAAGTTTTTTCCATCTCAAGTATCAATATTGATACTTGATTGTGCGTGTGCGCGGGGAGCGTGTGATAGCTCATTTGAAAGGTTTTAAATTATCCATCCAGCACAAGATTTTTAATTTCTATAATTTTCTATTGAAAAAAATTGTGTCTGTTACGTTTGAAGGCCCGCGTCAGATAGGCTCTTACTTCCAATGAAAAATGTGGTGTAGTTCCGTCCTGTTGAAACCAAATATTTCTATCCATTTCATTGGGGTTGTCATCATCTGGGAAAAGCATACTTAACTCTGGAACTAAGAAATTTTGCAAGAAATCCAAGTAACGCGCGCCAGTTAATGTGCCATCAAAGAAATATGTTCCAATAATTTGAGAATTTATAATTCCAGCCCAAACGTTCACCTTATTAGGATATTGAGTATTGCTCTCCATCATCCAATGCGGATTTTCTGTACCTACAGTTCTGTTCTGTTTGTTGACTGTTCCATTTAAGACGAATGTTACTTCATCAGAAAAAATAATGTTTTTTTTTATAAATAAAGGATTATCTTGGCATATATTTGCCATGATTTCGCAAAATTCCAATCGGCGGTCATCGTCGTTAAGTTCTTGAATAAAATGAATTTTATATCGGCGGTATTTTTCGTTTTTTAGAAGACGCAATATGGACGTTTTACTAACATCATTATCGGCGGCAACTTGTCTTGTAGGTTTATGTGGATTATCTTGAATATCTAACAATACATTCAATTTCTGTTCATCGTCTAAAATGCGTTTCCTACCAGATTTAGGAATATCTGTGACATATCCAAATTCACGAAATTTGTTTTCTATTCTACTAACCGTAGACTGGGAAATGCGGCGCGGCGGTCAGGATACTCAGTATTGAATATTTCGCATACCTGCTTGCGCGTTCTTGTTTTATCACCACATCCTAATAATATCAAAATTTCAATTCTTTGGATATCCGAAAGACTCATTGTTAAAATAATGATCAACTTCACGATCAGCGATAAATAACATAATAGAATAATAAGTTTTCACAGATTTAGCAAATAAAGAAATTTAAATGTATAATTTTTTTCTGATATGTAAAAAGAAACCCCTTTTACTTCTTTGTTTTTGTTGACACAAAATGTTAATTTTAACTAAATTAACATTTTGTGTTAATTAAAACATTAAATGTTAATGTTAACTAAAAACATCAGATTTGACAGATGTTTGGTACATAGGCTTGATTGTATACATTTCATGATAATAATTTTGAAATTATCAAATTTAATTGTCTTGATGAAAAATATACAGAATTCAAAACCTTATGTTGCTGGATGGAGAATTAAAAACCCTTTCAAATGAGCTATCACATGCGCCCTCGTTCCGTTTAAAATTTTTAAAGGGGTAGCTGTCACTCCAAGGGGTTGGAGGGGGAAGTATAAAATTATGCTCAAAAAATGTCATTCTAGAATTTAAAATTGTCGTGTTTCAGGATTTTACTCATAAATTGTAAATTACGTAGATAATGAATTTATCCGTTACTTATGGACCTCACTGTATATGCGAGTCCCACATACGATGAAACAAGTGGCTTTTTTGGTTTATAGTATCAAATGCAACAGTTGAAGACAATTCGTTGTAAATGATCGCGTGCCACAGGATCCAAATTGCCAATTTCGCTCACACAGCTAAGCTATAATATTTTCCCGGTCACGTGTTGAACTAATTATTTTGTGAAAGGGAACCCTGTAATTCAAGCCGTTACTCATTCGGAAGGCAATAACTGAACATTTTACTAAATGGTCTCTCACTAATTTGAGACAATTTGACTTCAATTATTCAGGATTCGGTTCAATATCGATTTATCATTCGTAACAAGCATGCGGTAAGTTTTTGTATGGTTGATGAAAGAGCTTTTCCTAATTTGGTTCGTTTTATTGATGACCGATGGCAATAAAAGATATGTTAATCCAATGGAAATTGAATTGAAATGGAAATTGAAGTTCTCGTACTGAACTTATGTACAGAGAGGCAGAGGCGGCTCGTGGGTGTGTTACATGGGTGGGCACAGGGTGGGCACAGGTTATTAGTCAATAAAAAGTCCACCGAATTTATTTTGCAACGTTTCACAATCAAAAACAGTAAAAACACACTTCTCAGCGAAGAAAATAAACAATCACTAAAAAAGGTCACTCAACAAGTGTGACCCGTTCAGCTGATTTTCGAACGATTTAACGACGTCTGTCTGCTGCAATCGTCTCCAAACATTACCAGTCACCGAAAAAGCCCGATTAAAAACGATGGCTGGGAAACTGTGTGCCCTCGCCCACGCGTGCGAAATGCGAGAATTCAGATTACGGTGGCTCGGTGCTCGATCGATAGTCTGTCATATATATATGTGATAAAAATCATTATTTGTGGTATAAAAGGAATAATAATTAGAATATGAATACTTTGTCGTATACAATTAATTGATATTATTATAACAGTAATTTATAGTAAATTAACACAAAAGAAATATTTTCTATTGAAATTTGGGCTGGGCACGTGCCCCTGTGCCCTTTATCACCAGCCGCCACTGCAGAGAGGTCTAATATAAATAGAGTAAAGAGTAGATATATAATTATAATATAAAGTTGTGATAGTTACTGAATGTGTTACTAATATTGTAAAACAACGAAATAACTATTATCAGAATAGTGAAATGAGAAAAAATGTATTTTTTTTAAATAGTTTTTTAGTACATTACTTTGTCCAACCTTTAAACATTGCTAAGAACATGACAGTAATTTGACAGTAATATCGTTAACTAGGGGATGAGGTCGTGAGTATTTAAAAAAAATCTTTTTTTTTATTTTTATTTTTTTATACTTTTTTAATAAAAAATTTTTCATTCAGTCGACGTTTCGCAAAATGTATTTGCGTCCTCAGGACTAATTGAATAAGTCTTTTGATGTCGTTGTTAGAAACAAATGTAAATAAAACATTGATATACAATGTGTGGCTATTAAATAACCGAACTGCTGTCAAAACACTTTTTATTCGTTACCAATTATTACAGTAGCAACTTTTTCGTCTTCAATGTACTCCCCCTGGTGATCTCTACACCGCTTCATACGACTTTTCCATTGTTGAAAGCAGTGCTGGAAGTCCGCTTCTGTCAGCTGGTTCAAAATCGTAGTCGCTTTTGCTTTAACCGCTTCCACACTTTCGAATATTGTCCCCTTCAGCGTCGAATTGACCTTGGAAAAAAAAGGTACAGGGGGAAAGGTCGGGCGAGTATGGTGGATGTTCCAACATAGTAATGCCGTATTTTGCAAAAAAACGCCTCCACAGACAAAGCAGAATGGGCCGGTGCATTGTATTGGTGAATCGTGTCTTCGTCTTCTCACACTCTTACGAAGGGCTGTCATAATCTCGATGTAATAATGTTGATTGACCTGTTGACCCTCAGGGACTCAGATTAACCCATTGCTTCATCTGAATACTTAACATTTTTTCGACGCGTCACTGGTGCGTAGACTAATTCAAACAATTGCTACAGTCAAACTGAGCGACCCACTGGCTTGTCCAGCGAGCTCACGGTGGGGAAAAGTATCACCAGACAATTCTGTTCAAACCTGTCGCGACACGCTCGCAGCGAGTTGGTAGCAGCATCAGTTCGGTTATTTATTAGCCACACTTCGTATACATAAAAATAAATAGTGTAAATAAATTCTAATGTAAGATACTTCAGCCAGGAATAACTGCAGAAGGGGGAGCAAGCGTTCAAAATGTATTAAATCCATTTTTAAGCGAAAATGAGTTAAGCACAGAATCTGCATCTAAAGTATGAGTTAAATCCAATGCCGCGCTCAGATTTGAGGAAATCGCATTATAACCAACGTAAAATCCAGTTCAAACAAAATGTCACCGATTGAACAAAACGCATTAAATCCAACTTGAAATCTTTATTTGATCAAAACTTAGTAAATCCACAATACTATTATAGATAATTAGCTTAGGATAGTATTGCTAGTTACTTTGCTTCATGCTTGTTTTTTTAAATGGTTTATACAATATTTCTGAGAATAAATATTTCGTTTAAACAATTTGTTCTAAATTCTAAATTGACTCATGCTTAGGTTAATATTTCCAGTTACTTTGCTTCAGTTTTTAGTTTTTGATTTTTTTGCATTGTTTATAACATTGTTTCATGAACATAAATATTTCGTTTTTACAAAGCGTTGTAAATCCTAAGTTGACTCAAACAAACCGTTTTAATTCCAAGGCATTCAATCAAAACGCATTAAATCCAAAATATATTTTTAAATTTTTGCCATACTTTAGGATCAAACTTTATGAATTTTGGGGTATACTGTCAACTTGCTAAAATGAAGCGATTAACAATGCTCCTCTGTCCCAGGCGCTGCTCACTAGGGGTTTTTTGGCGATTTTCTGCAAAACAAGCTATCAGGATTTAATATGTTTTGAACGCTTGCTCCTCAATTAAGTAATTTGATCTTTACGCACCTATGCCTATGTTGAATAAGTTGAAGTGGGTCGGTGAACCTTACAGATGGTCTTCTATTCCTTAATTCCGATTCGAAAAACGTGAGATTGACATTAATACGAATGAGCCTTTTAGTCTATATACATATATGAATTTGTTCTAGAAACCCACTACCAATCCAGAAGAAAATAGGAAGAAATCCATGTACCAGCTGATAAACAAAGAACAACAATACGCTACAGGCCTGCAGTTTGCCATCACCAGGTTCGTCTCTTCGCTGGCCGAGAGAAGGGATCTCATAACGCCTTCTGAGCACAGAATATTATTCCAAAATTGTGAAGAGGTAATTAAATTTGGTGGTTCACTATAATTTACATGTCAGGTCTCTTCTTCATGGTATGCAACCAGTTTTTCAAGATGAGTGAGTACTAATGATAGTTGAGAGATTATTTCTTGGTTACCTATTGCCTCATTGAATGTATTATAAGTTGCATATATTGCCAATGATTTGAAGGTAAAATATAGTTTTAGATTTGTAGAAGGTAGTATTTACGTACATACACGGTGTCAATTTGAAAACGAACAGCATTTAATGTTGCCTAAAGTAATGACAATTTCTTTACAAAACATTGTCAAGAATAAAAAGTTCTTAAAATCACCCAAAGAATGCACTGGTTTATTCAAATTTTTTGAGCAACTTTTTTGGATTTTGCAAATAGTCAATTTTTGCAAAATTAGAAAAATTGCTTAATTTTTTTTTGTAAAAGTGCATCATTTTTCAATAAAAAAATTCAGAAACTAAATACATTCCACACATTCATGAGGTTAACTACCAATTTTTGACAAAAAAAGAAATATGGGACTTATCTAGAATTGTACAAGAAAGTAAAAAATGGCAAAAGAAATAGGGGTTGCCATTTAAAATTTTACGGGTAAGTGGCCTGGGGGTTAGGGGGTTGAAAGTAATACGACAACAAATGCCTCAAAAGTTGTCCCCCTTGATACGCAAATTGACGTGTTTCGCCAAATTTTGATACTGTCATTAGTTTAGGCAATATTAAATGCTGTTCATAAATAAGATCTAAATTGCTTGTAGTTTATGTAGTTAATTTCTCTTGGAGTTTTGATACATGGTAGCTGTACAATACAGTGTACATATTTAAACTTAATATAAATCGTTACAGAATAAAACACAACTAATTACAATCTAATATACACCACTAGAAAACACTGGAAGATTTTTTTCATGAAAACTTTTGGAAGCTTTTTGTAGTTTCTTTTCTAAGTTAGTAGAAAAAAAAAGACAGTTCTATCAAAATTTTGGAATGTGCTTGAAATAACTTTGCTCTCCGATCAAATTCCGATCCAAACTCCGATCAAACTTTGCTCTCAAAGTCAAATCATTAGATGAAACGACTATAACTGCTGGATATATTTAACATTTTCAACGAAGAAGGATTTTAGCTCTACTGTTTAACTTACTCAGTATATACCTATGTTAGTTTTTAGAGAATCATCCAAAATAAGAAACGATAGCAAATAATATCCTTTATCGTTAAAATACGTATTTTTATAGGCACGATATAAAGCTGTTACTATGAACAACTACTGTTTTTCGTACTTGTTTATTTATTCATTAATTAGTTATAACTTGGAAGCAGTTGGTTCTTCGTAACTTCTGTCTACCTCGGGCTTTTATCCATTTGTTAAAAAAAGGATTGATTAAATGAGCTTCTGCATGTTTAATATGTCACTATAAATAATTTTCCCTCTTGGTAGTTTGAAAAACGCTGATTGAATATGTATATGAAAAGTAACGAAGGGTACCTATCTAAGCAAAAAAATATCGTCCTAATCAAGTTCCAAGACTGTCCATTTTTCCACAGATTCTTCGGATAACCGAAAACATACTGGACCACTTGGTGCAGGAAGACGGTGAGCCTCAGATACACCTTCTGGTCAGAACCTACCATATGAAATTACATGAGATAACGAGTGCATACAAGCGCTATTGCTCGGGAATCAAGAAGGCGGACTGCATTCTGGCCAACAAGACCAAAAATTCCAATTCGGACTTCTGTCGATTTTTGCAGGTGCCTCAGATACCTAGGAGGAGGCCTGACATCACCACCTTCATCCACAAGCCCTTGGAGCACTATAGGGAGATGCTGAAATTATTAATAATGATACAGAGTAGTACTAAGCCTAATCATGAAGACTTGCCTGTGATAAATAACATTGTGCACGACTTACAAGTAAGTAATAATTACAAGTAACAGTCATGGGCACGAATCTAAATTAGTTTTGACTACAATTACTTTTCTCTTCATATAATAGTAATATAAATAAATATTTTACTATCTAGTAATTGATGCTTTAGTCTGTACCTTTTTTCAATTAGCTGTTAAATAGTACGAGATTTGACCACGTGATTTCTCTTCTCATAAAGAAAAAGAATGCAGAGTATCGGGAATTGAAGATCATGTGTTCGTTTTATCAAATAGTCAAAACATAGCGAATCATCAGAAATGTGGAAGTAGAGACTTATTAGATGCTATAATGTCCAGATAGATGATGGTAGTTAATGATTTATTGCATTTAAGTCTTGTTATTTTTTTAAAACTGAACAACAGTTTCATGACATAATTTCTATTTTTGCAGTTAACTTATAGAGAAATTACTTCTGAAGCAGGGCTCATGGAACCTGTAGGAGAAGGTAGACCCTTGCTAACAGTACAAGATTTAGAAAATAGGCTAGTTTTTACTAAATGCAAAGTAAGTATAATAATTTATTCGACACATTATGTAAAATTGTGATCACATAACTAATCATTGCTAGTATTAGGTGTTGGTTTTAAATGCAAAAAATGTTATTATTAATTTTGATATTTATAGCCCTTTGTACTGAATAAACCTGGACGCCAATGGATATTTGGTGGGGACCTCAGCAGGGTAGAAGGCAGGAATGTCCGGCAATATTGGACTTTACTGTTTAGTGATCTCTTATTGTTTGCCAAGGCGTCACGTGATCGTGTTTTGTTCGTTATCGAGGACCCTCTACCCCTAGTTCATATATCCGACATGTTTTTTAATGTAAGAAAAAAGGTGGGTAAAAATGTGGACTCAGCATCTTTGATTTAATGACAGAAGACTAAAAGTACATTGTAATTACTAAAAGTAACATAATTCCATCATTACGTGATGTTTTGAGTGGATGGTAGAACAAAAAATGGAAATACATTTTCTTCACTCTGAATTGTTTCATAAAAACATTTATGTATTACTACAGCAATGGTTGAAACATGAAATTTGTTTAAACTGCCAATCTAGTGAAATAATTATGCATTTTGAGATTTAATTGTCTAATTGTTTGTCATTTATTTTACTGAAATAATTAAAAAAAAATTAAAATATATTTTGTGAACTACTGGTACAACTGCCATTTCTCTGTATTCTAACAATGTTGCTAATTCTGTTAGAAGGGATACCAAACCGCTGGCACCGGCTCTGTTGATGACTTGAGATTGTCTTACTTTGCTACCACCTACGAAATATCACAGTACAACATACTTTAACAGAACGGTTGAACAAACCAGGTGCTAACAAGGCCAGTTGAGAAAAAATGTGTTAGTAGAACAGATATTTCAAATGAAAAAGCTGAAATATATCTGAAGATGAATTTCAATGAAAACTTCTTCATTCGATATTGCCCGAATAAGTTCATAATAAAAACTTGAGCCAATTGGTACCCTTACTTTTGTTTAAATTCCTTCAGAAAGTGAAAATCAATAAGAGTGAAAAAATTTGAACATATACATGAAAAAGGAAGCTCCAGTCTAGAAGCTCCTTGTTCATATCTTGTGGATGTATATCGCCTAAAAAAAATTCCGATGTTTCCTTTGATGTTTCCTTCCCTGTATATCACGTATTTTTTAAAATTGTCTAAATTCTTTTCAGTAGTAAAAGTTGGAAGGAAATGAATTACTTAGAAAAACCGACCGTTTTTACTTTTTTTTTTAACTGCTTTACATTAACTTTAAATATTTTTCAATTACACCTACTCTGATAAGCTAAAACTAACTGATATTACTGCGAAGTGAAATAACAATTTTTATAGGTATTGTTATCATTTCCAGACACTGAATTTAGGTTAACTATAAACCCGGAGGGTATGAAAGCCAAAAGTCCTACCGTTCACTGCGGGCCCGATCTGACTAGAACTCCGAGGAAAAATGCCAATAAGAAAACTGTGATCTTAAGGACGCCAACCCCGAACTTAAGGCTGTTTGGCAAAATTTACTCCAGAGGCAAATGTGAGTTCTCTTTTATAGCATGATATTTGGTATAGAACTCTAATATCCATAAAGATAATACAACCACACGCAAAAAAAACAAGTGTCATTTACATTTAAACATCACCATTGCCATATTTTTTTCGGGCTCAATCCGAATCCACAATCGGATTAAACCCATCATGTCATAGTTCGTTTCTAACGTCAAAAAATCGTCTAAAATCGTCAATCTTGCCATTTATAAGGTCGAATCGTTTGAAGAAATGGGGTTAAGATTTATTGCATTTTAGAACTTTTACTTAGAGATCTTCAGGCTGTGGGGTCATTGGGTTTGAGGTTCTGCCCTGAAACATTTCCGAGATATGTGTTTCTTGTTCGATATATGCAGCTACCGGGATATTGGGTTTTTGGGTTCAAGGGTATGGGATTCCTCCCATAATCAGACTCAATGTCTGAGCGTTCTGACTTTCAGACCCTCAAGGCTAGGGAGTTATTTGGTCTGAGACTATCCGCTCACGAACTCTTAAAATACGTGGTTTTAGTTTCATCATTCATACATACACACCCCTGGGCTATCGGGTTATAGGGTTGAAGGGTTCACTCTAGGTTTCTGTTAATCTTTCTCTCCCCCTTATACCTACATTAATTTTACTTTCGACGATTTTCTGTCTTTTTTTTGAGTTAGGGAAGAACTCTGACCTGATGGGTTTAACTGACTGCGATTTCGGATTCAGCGACCCAAAAAACAGGTAGGTGTGGTGATGTTGTCTACTTACAGGAACTGCAACTCGATTTATAGGCATAATTTTCTCAGAATACAATTAATTTCATTTCATTCACTTGGATACACAATTCTAAAAATAAGTTTAAAACAGTACTAATAGAATTAAGTACTTGAATCTGTTTACTTTAACGTAAACTAAATGTATAAAGTTTCAAAAAGTTTTTTTATATTCACAAAAATGTGCTGTTGGTTGGTTTTGAATAACAGCAAATGAGATAAGTTGTATTTTGTGGAGAAATATATGGTGCTAGTCAAAATTCCACTTCCCCCTCGTATCTTTTGAACGCTTATTCTTAGACTAATGAAATTTGGAGAGTAAAAATAAACGGATGTAAGCTTCTCTACTGGTGGTAACAGGTGACGTACTCGTCATATATTACGTCACAGGGTCACCGTGACCAATAACTTTATGGAAAGTACCTTGTTTTAAAGGTATTTAAAAGACCAATTCGGTCATACTAATTTTGTTTGGGTTTAAGACAGTTTTGATGGATTAAATAAATGATGAATTCAAGAGGCCGCCTCTGGTAAATTGTCAATTTGACAATGTTTATACCGTGAATTTTTAGTTTAATTATAGTTTAACGAGATATTTGAGACGATTATAACCGTTCAAAATATACGAGGCGGGGGAGGGGAATTTTGACTAGCACTGGATATGCAATTATATGAAGCAATTAGCCATTTATTAGCTGTATTCTGCTAGGATAGAAAAAAAGTTACCGGTACATATAAAAGTAATATATCGCATGCAGATTTTCAGTAATAGTTGTTATTTAGTGATCAAAATAGTGTTTTCTAAGTAGTTCTAGGGAGAAATAGTGCCGAAATCACATCCTTACAATATTAAATTATTTTTACGATTTAGTTTTCGTTAAAAGCTATAGTTAAATGTCTAGAAGATTCTTGAAGTAGGGATGCGAATTCTGCAAATTATAATAAATGATTTTTTTTATGGATATCTCGTAGAGTTTAATGGGTGATTGTAGTGGATACAAATTTTACGCAAACATTATATAGGGTGTTATAAAATTAACATTTTTTCCTCTTTACGTTCAATTTATCCTTTTTTCATAATTAACTGAAAACCGAATAAACATTCTTCTAATAGTAGTTTCTTTTGTTGTCATTATTCAGATTTGGTTTCAATCTAGGACAATCTGTAAAATTGCGAAAATTTTTATTTCTCTTGTTTAACACCTAAATATAAAGGCCCTGAAATAACAAATTCGAAATAGTAAAAAAGAGTAATTACAAAAAAAATTTCTTAAAATTGAAGATCTCGAAAACCGATCAGTTGAAATCGAATTTTTGATATCATGTGATATTTCGTTTTAAGGAACTTTAAATTACCCAAAACGGGTAGCGAGCATTTTGGCTTTACCCACAACGCGATAAGGATAATTTTTTGAAAAGTAAAAATTCGTTTTTTATGGGGCTCCATGAGGCCCCACAATGAAAAATATGACGAATCACGGAATTTAAAAAAATTCCATCGTATTCTACGCAAAATTTTTTAGTAAAAAATGTCTCATGATATTTTTCAATTTAACGCGTATTTTTAAAGCAACAAATGCAAAAACTTAGTTCTAAAAAAAGTTTTAGATTTTTTTACTCTAAAAATACGCATTAAATTGAAAAAAATGAAAGAGACCTTTTTTTACTCAAAATTTTGTGTAAAATACTGTGGTATTTTTAAAATTTTGAAATTCATCATATTTTGCCCCATAAAAAACGAATGTTCTAAATCGGACACCAGATTCGTAATCAGCGACCCTAAAAACTTTATAATATGTTTTTCATACATTTTTTTTACGTACCAAGATATAACGTAAAAATGGTAAATTTTCACCTTTCGAGCCTTCTAGCGGTCATACTGTTGCTCATCCCATCCTGGGACAAAAGCAATCCGAAAGTAAAGTTGTCAAGCTTTTTTTTAAGCAAAAAGGTCTGAAAAGGACCTAATTATATTTTTATCGCAATCTACGGGAAAAAATGCGATGTTTTTACTATTTTTTCAGGTTTTTTTTTTATTCGCGCTCATTTGCCTACAACAGTTGCGAATTTAAGATTGTTTAAAAAGCTCTAACTCTGTGACCGTTCGTGACGAGAGCATAATGTGACTTGAGCTCTAAAATTTTAGGGCTCATTTCATTCAGGCTATATCAACTTTTCTTATCACATACTACTTATATACAAAGTTTCAGAGAAATCAATTTTTTTTTGTGGCGAAGTTGGCGTGGAATGTCCCATATACATACCTTATAATACTTATCGTATTATAAGGCCAGGCGTACGAAAAATTACCCCAAATCGCAACCTACAATCACCCATAGATGACGTTAGTACTGTTATTGCGCACGCAGCTTTCACTTGAATTCCGGCATGGACGGCAGTTCGGTTAGTTCTCCATTAGAATCTCCCGACGCCCCGATCACATCGTCCGTGGTGACCCTCCAGTCAGCGGAGTCGCTGTCGATCCGTCGTCAGGTGCGTCATGCCCACGAGCCCTTAGATATCACCAAGACATGCCTCCTACCCGATCCGAGTCCCGCGTCCCGGCTCCACAACCAGATCTCGCTAGATAGAACGCCCGAGACTCCCAGCGCCAACATCTCTTCCCGTTCCTCCTCCGGCCTCAGCCAGGCATTCACCTCCCATTTCACCTCGGAGACCAGCCTCCTGCCCAGGCTGAACGCCCCGTTGGAGGAACCTCCTTCACCATCCGCCATCCTCACTCCCAGTACCGAGGTATGTTCGAACACTGATGGACAGAGCGACGAGATCGAATTCCTGCAGCTGGACGAGTCCTGGGACTTGACCCAGTTCGATTATGACCTGAGTTGCCTCAATATCGACGGTATTTCTCAACACAGCGACGATTAGAGGTTCCTCGTGGGAAACTGCAGTCACTGCTCGTTAGTCTAGGTTTAAGATTTCAGAGCGACTGCACCTGAAAAGACTGGTAGTACTCGTAGGGTAGATGAATATTTCTTATAATGAAGATTTGACTAGGTAAATTTATATGAATGTTATATGTGAGTAATGATGTTAAATGTGAAATAGTCTAATTTACCAGCAAATTTCATTTGTTTCCATAATAAAATTGTTGTTTTGTCGCTTTGATATTTTCACTCGAGTTTTTAAACTGTTTTTAATTTTGTTTTGGCTACTATTTGGCAGCAATAAACTTTATTGTAACTTTGTACAATCAAGAAATAAATTATGGACATGATTTAACTATGCTAGTGATTCTAAAAATTACACAGGTCAACAAGGGTCAAGAAGCAGATACACTAATACGTATTCCCGAAGGATTTTGGTGCGCTGAATCCGAATCTGGCCGTAGAATTATTCTATCACGTCAGGATTTTGAGATATCCTAACCTGAAAGTGCAAAAAACACTGTTTTTCGTCATATTTGAGGTTATGTATGCCATCTATCCTTTAAAAAAAATACATATTAACTAATTATATTTCATAAAACTAATACATTGAATTTAAAAGTACAAGGGTCCCTCTTTCGAATGCCGTTGAGTTTACTCAAATATCTTTTTTTTTTTCGTTGAGATATCACATGTTGAGGTTTTTTGATATGCGAAAATCTACTAAGGGTCCCTTAGACGTCAAACAGTTGATTGCAGTTCAGAAACTTCATACTCAGAAACCTTCAATACATACGAACTCAAACTCACAAATCCACAAACCCAAACCAAACCCACAAACCCACAAACCCCAAACCTACAATCCCTAAACCCACAAACCTCAAACCCACAAATCCCAATCCCACAAAACCCGAACCTACAAATTCTAAGCTTACAAACCACAAGCCCACCAACTCCAAACCCACAAACCGACTGCTTGATGTCTAAGGGATCCTTAGTAGATTTTCGCATATTAAGAAACTGAGAAACTTAGAAATTTCAACATGTGATATCTTAACGAAAAAAAAATATTTGAGCAAACTCAACGCCATTCGAAGGAGGGGGTCTTGTACTTTAAGATTCAATGTATTCGTTTTTTGAAAAAAGAATAGATGGCATTTCTACATAACCTCAAATATGACTAAAAACGGTGTTTTTTGCACTTTTAGGTTAGGGTATCTCAAAAACCTGACGTGATTAATTCTGCTGCCAGATTCGGATTCAGCGCACCTAAATCCTTCGGAAATATATATTCAAGTTTCTTCTTCCAAAAAAAGTTAAATTTTTGTTGGTCTGTGTTATTCATTGATAGGAATGATAATTTGCTGAACAAAAACGTGAAATGCGTTTATTACTGTATGAAAGAAAATTTGTTACGGCAGATTATTACTAAATGATGATAACTGATACTTGTGGTATTCCAGAGTTGTGTGAATATTCTAAATGTGAATGCTGTAAAAATTCTAAAATTGTGGGACAGAAAGGGTATAAAGTTATACATATACGGGGTGACCCGTAAAGAATGGGCCATACTTCAGAAATAGCTTCACTGGGTTAAAATAACCTAATTTAGCTCAACTTACCTTAGTACCATTGTGCTTCCTTAAAAAGTTATGGACCTTGAAAAAAAATATTTTATTTCATTTTTTTCTGCTAATTCTGTCAATTTTTAAGTTATTTCACGTAAAATTGGTATAGGGGGGTTTTTGGAATAGCCTAACATGAATATGATGTCATTTCTCGCGTCAAACGTACAGGGTGTTAACAGCCCCTTGTACCACTGCTTATTCTCATTATATTTTTTTTTGTTATCACGAATTTTGACAATATTGACAGTTTTCTTGAAAGAGCCATCCATTTACAGCAAAAATGGTATACCTGTTCCATGACGCTAAATCGCGTCGTTTTCGAGAAAATTAAGATTAACCGTAGTACTGCAGAATGGGCCAGTATTATTTTTATTAAATTTAAAGTGTGTTAATCTAGTAGGTAACTGTCATATCATGTTAGTTTCAATTTAATATAATAAACGAACATTTGTATTGTTCTTATATGGTGAATTTATTGTTTGTTGCAAGATGCCCCGACATAATTTGTTTACAAATAGTGAAATGACTGACATGGTGACACGCCCAACAAAATTTTAGTGAACGCGATGCAGCCAGAAGTTACGCAGATACTTACTCAAATCGCAGACAACCAAATCGGAACTTATTTTCAAGACTATTCTCAAGATTAAGAGAAACGGGAAGCTTTCGTCCTAGTCGTCATTATGGCCGACCTGTAGTTCATAACGTGCAGCAAGAGGGGAAGTAATATTAAATATTGTTGAAGGTGAACCAAGAATTAGTATCCGCAGAATGTCTGCTAATGTTGGATTAAGTCGCAGTACAACATCCAAAATATTACATGAGCAGCAACTTCGAGCGTACCATTATTCACCCGCTCAAAACTTATTACCAGGTGATTTTTTAGCAAGAATGCAATTTTGCGAATTCATTTTAAGGCAAAATGGGCAAGATGCATATTTTGTAAACAAAATTTTGTTTACGGATGAGGCGACATTTACTCGTAGAGGGATATTCAACAGAAAAAATTGTTACATATGGGCTGATCAAAATCCAAATGCCACTTGGGCGAGGCACTTTCAACATGAATTCAAAATTAATATTTGGTGTGAGATAATTGGCGATTACCTTGTGGGGCACTTTCCTCTTGCAGTTCGGGAACATCTAAATAATGTATTCCCACATCGTTGGATTGGAAGGGGAAGTGAACATCCATGGCCTATACGAAGTCCAGATTTAAATGCAATGGACTTTTTTTTCTGGGGGTATATTAAAAATCTTGTGTGTTCTGGTGAAGTTGTCAACACAAGAGCCGAGCTTAGGCAAAGAATAGGTGCAGCTGCAAACACGATTCTAAATCTGCAGCCGTCGTTTTTTGCAGTTCGAAGAAATTTTTTTGAAAAGATGCCAGAAAGTCGAAAAATTGCTTCAACGACATTAAATGTTAGTTTTATTTTCTAATACTGTTTTTTTTAATGTGCCTTTTAATTACTTAAAAAATTACTTAAACGCAAATAAATATGTTTCTCTAAATATCATGGATTTATTAGAGTGGTATAAAATTGTAAGTAATCTACTGTGACGGATACCTACTAGATAAATAGGCTTAACATTTTTTTTTGTAAATAGAATATAGCCATTCTGCAGTACTACAGTTAAGCTTAATTTTCTCGAAAACGGCGCGATTTAGCGTCATGGAACAGGTATACCATTTTTGAAACTTCAAGAAAACCCATTTGCAGGAAACAAAAAAATATAATGAGAAAAGAAGGGTTTAACACCCTACGTTTCACGGAAATTTACGTGAAATAACTTAAAAATTGACAAGAAAAATATTTTTTTTTCAAGGCCCTTAACTTTTAAGGAAGCACAATGGACTAAGGTAAGTTGAGCTAAACAAAGTTATTTTGACCCAGTGAAGCTATTCCTGAGGTATGGCCCATTCTTTACGGGAAATCCTGCATAAAATATTGGTTTGGATTTTGTAACTTGGACATCGACAATCCATGAAAATTTGCAATGAGATTTACCTCAACCTTTCATTATGTGATACAAAAACATGTGCCAACATTTTTCAGTGTGTCAAATTACTATCTTTTTACTATTATCCGAGTGACTGCAGTTTTCGTAAAATTAAAGTTTAGAAATGTGTTCCATCAGTGTTTTCCTTTTGCAAAAGCACATGTACCAAAACGACTGCCTATTTCGTATAAGTACATTTACCTTAATAAAATAAGTATTTGATTTAGTAAACCTTATTAGTTTTTCATTTTCTATTAGAATTGAGATTATTTATATTGTTACCAAAAAGAAATGTAATTTATATATATTTGCAAATAAAGCTTAAGTTATTACATTTCGCTTTTTAATAACCTTTTGCCTTTGTTTTGGTTAGGTTTGAGGACCAACATACATGCATCAAATATCAATTTTATTTTCTTTTTATTTAGTCTTGTTTATATTTTTTTGTTCAATCATAATCATATGACTGATGACTTTCCTGATTAATTTAAAATGAAAAAGGGAGAAATGACACATAATTATTTTTATTATTCTAGCTGTGGGGTACGATTTAAATTACACCTACATAACTTGAATATCTAACTTTTTCAGTTCAATTTCGTATTAGGATTCCTCTTAACTATATCGTGTTGCAACTTAAAAGAATGCAACTACATAATGTATGTTGGTCTAGAACATTAGAACATCTTCTTGCCCTGGTCCCGTGCATTTTTAATGATACGCATTTTTCAGACTACTCCACAAAACCTAAACCAAATCTGTCAAAACGAATGTAAAGAGATTCAAAAACAAATAGACGCCCTAATAGAGCACAAATGCAAACAGCTGTGCAAAACTAGTTTTAACAGTAAGTGCAACACCATCCATTTGGAACAATGGATGAAGGGGCAGTTGGATAGAGAACTGCCTCCAGACACACCTGAAATGGAACCGGTTTACGAAGAGTGGACGGAGGAGATGTTGAGGAAAAGATCGGAGGAGTTGCAGCTGATAGATTCAGAGGGTAACATTATTAGTAGCACGACGGAAATTAAGAGGAATGAAAGTAGATGCGAGGAAGTGATCCTGTCAGATCACGATCAAAGTCCTTCCAAGAGTACCACTACTGAGAGTCAAGTAAGTAAAGAGCGACACCAAAATAAGTGATTTTTCGCCTGCCATAATTTTATTCGATTTGCATACCAACTATTTCCAATACTTTGGAAGCATTCAACTCACAAATTTTAGTTTACCAAAAGTGCAAAAAGGCATCAGTTTGGTATTATTCACCTCATAGTTAGGCGAATTAACTTGGGCCGGCGGGGCTTGGTTTTAGTGGGTGTTTTTAGCGGAAATCTAAAGAGCAACGTTGCGGCGAATCGTAGCTCAGGTCAGAGTCGGGCTCAGGTCATTATTATTGCAAAGCGATACACAGAAAATACATCAGAATACATTAGTGAATATTCGAATAAACGTACTATGAAGCGTACTATTACACGACAGTATTTAGGTGTGGTAATGTCAGTGGTCACGAAAAATGAAACTTAAAAGGACTTACCAATTAAAACTCATAAATTGTTTGATACAAAGAGTAACATTACTTTTTAACTAGCGTATGATATTTTGCAGGGCATAGTTTTGCAACTTTTTTTCGTCTTTTGTTAAACAGTTGCAGTTTTATTACAGCTGATTTTGTGTTGCTTAATTCATTTTACCTTTAATTTGACGAAATATTAGAGTCTTCCTTGTCTCAAAACAGGTATTATGGGAGCAGGAATTTGGAACAAGTATACCCTGGAAAAACGAGTCTTCCTTCAAGGACAGACCTGTTCCAAATACCCGTTTGGCAGGTATAAAAATTTGGCAAGTAAGACTCGAATATTTTGTCGGTTAAAAGGTAAAATTGATGAAGTAAATTCTAATCAATTGTAAGGAAACCGCAATTGTCTAGCAAGATACGAAGAAAGCAATAGTGTACTGCTATCACCGACTTGTGATCTATGGCAAAAACACGGATCCTGTATGCCCCACTTTTATAACTGGTCATTAAAAATCTAACTGTCATTATAACTTTATAACTTGTGAATCAAATTTCTTCGCATTTTAGGTCGAAATTTTATGAGCTTCGTGGGTAAGTTCTTTTAAGTGCCATGTTTCGGGATCACTAACATTACCACACCTAAATACGGCTCCATTTTGTAATAGTTAGCCCCTTAGTATGTTTTAATTTTTTGTGAACTATTGTTTTGTAATAATAATGACCCGAGTCCGCCTCTGTTGAGATTCGCCGAAATCTGACCGTAATCACCATGTTCATGTTAGTAGCATCTGCGCATGTCAAATTCAAACTGTGACAGCGCTCGGGGACTCACCTATTGGGAAACTTTTCATTAAAAATGGCTTCAATACCCCTTACAGACCGACCACCAAAATACCATTTAATTATTTGAACTTTTTCGTCAATATGATAAATATCCATTTTTATTTGTATGAATGTATGTAGTGCTTCTACAATACGCTCGTAATAACGCACTTTTCTAATCAGGCACTAGACCAGAATAAAATATAAAATGGCATTTCAAATTTTAACTCAAACAACCCTACCGACAAACGGGATGCCTTTCATACGCCTGCGCTAGCGATTGGATCGCGATTGGTTCTCACCTCATATTTACATCTGCTCAATAAAGAAGTTAAACTATCAATTGCCCTTCATTCGCCTATGTACACATGAGGGTGCCGCTTACTGTATATTGTACTGTTGGTTAAGCTTTATCTTTCTCTTTCTGTTGGATTTTTAGTTACTTTGTTTCATGACTATTTATTTTGCCTTCACGTTACAGGTTACCGTTAGATCTAGTCCTCTCATGCCTGAAACGGTTTCAGTGTGCCGACAGTGCCACAAAAATTGCCTTAGTAGCAGTGCGACGGTCAATGGTAGTACGAAAAATTTTAGCGATTCGAATAGCAACATGGGCAGTACTGTAGCTGTTAATGCGAAGGCGAATAATTCTGTAGAAGATAAGAAAGACGTAGACGAAAATGATTGGCAACCGCTCCTACTTTTAGGTAATATTTAGGACAAGTATATTAGGACAAGTTAGTAGAACACAGTCAGTGATGCGACGAATTTTGAAAAAAATTTTACATTCCCAATAATCGCAAATAACTAATGTTTATTTATTCTTTCAGGGTTGATGGCCAACCCAGCTTCGAATTTAATAAATATGGACCCTTTTTCTCCAAACCCTGTACCTAGGATTTCCGTAGTACCTGCAACCCCTGAGAGTTCGATCAAAACAAGCAGCACCGAAACTAGAAATAAAGAGAATCCATGCCAGTGCCAAAATCAAATACAGGAGCGTAACAGAAATTCTTCCACAGAAAAACCAGACGTAAGCAATATCAGACATATTTATATGAATGTTAGTGATCTTAGTCTGAACATACGTTTGGAAAAAAATAAAAAATATATTTTTCATACTATAGAAAAAAGTTGTGGCTTGGGACTCAGGAAATAGACCAACAAAGGCCTGCCTCATCAATGCAAGATAACTTAAATAAGATGACAAATATAACTACAAGGATAGTCAGCAAAGCCTGGTGCTGTTTTCAACTTCATGTCCACGGTTTCGATTTCGATTTTTTTTAAAAGGGAAAATTTGGTATCTTGGAACCGAGGAAAGAGAACAACGAAGCAACAGATAACGTTGTTTTCAGTGTTGCATTATTTAACTTGTTTAACTAATTAACGTCAATACCTCGAACAACATTATCTGTAGTTGCTTCGTAGTACTTTTTTCTGGGTCCTAAGCCACGATTTTTTTCTCTGGTTTGTTTATAACTTCACTCTTTCCACACCAACTTTGTGTTAGTTCTGTTGGCTAAGGTATATACTTTAGATGTTGAATATTCCACCACTGATACTGTTCAGAAGTTTCAAAACCTGGACACTGTAAATTGTACATAGAATAAGTCCCTGCTGTCTGTCTCTGTGGTCTTTGTTCTTTCCTTTACTTCACATCTTTTTTCCATCTTATTTAAGCTGCGCTATATTCATGAGGAGCAATACTCTGGGAGGGCGTTTCCTGCTTCCTTATTTTTATTTATATTTTCAGTTGAAGAACATTGATTTTTCAAATGAAATCGATAACTCACCTGACGATTCACCCCAAACTGAAGAACATCCCTATCACTCCCTCAGTAGTTCGGTGGCAACGCTGAGACGTTTCGGAACCGTATCAAGCCTAGAAAGGGTGGGGTCCGAAGAACATGAAGACGTATGGGAGAATAACGTGTCGTCGGAGAGCGAAGAGGGAGATGAGAAAGGAGAATACGACGAGGAGATGGAAGAAGAGCCCGACTACAGGAGGGGTATTGACAACGAGGCCTTTAATCATTCGTCAATTAGACACTGGACCGTTAGAGCCGGCAGCTTCGTGGCGGAGAAGATGGCTTTCTTCGAGAGGTTCAGCGAAGATTATAGGAGTGGGGTTTTTTTTGAAAGGTGCGTAGAACACATGAGGCAATAAAAAATAATATATTTTTTTAAATACAGATTGCCATGAAAATTTCTTCCATAGATGAGCAACTTGGTTGTCAACCAAGTTTAAAATAGCAAACAAAGAATTTTTGTTTGTTAACTCCCCGTAGTATGTCTTGATATTAGTGATACTTTTTTTAAGAGTTCAAAATTGCATTTCTATCCAAAAGTTTCTCCTATGCTCTCCAATATTTTTCTAATTCCGTTTTTAAATACGTCGGACTGCATTTGCCACAAATCGAAGATACCTTTGACTGCCTTCAGAAATTGCACCAAATATTCATTATTTGGAATACTAGCCATAACTTATAACAACATAAAATAAATAATCCAATATAAGAACACAAATGGACTCCAGTAGCCTCTCAAGCCTAATAAAACTAATGTTTCAACTGGTTGACATGACAGCCACAGCCACATACACTACACCAGGAATGATAGTATTAGGCTCCGTCTGGAAAAGTCAAGTAGTTTGATTTCATCTTCAACAACCACCTTCAATCTTCAACTCACAGACTATCAACATCTTCTTCAACAGGGCAAGTTGAGGACATGTTTGACAACCATGTTGCTCGTTTTTGCTGTTTATTGATATCACTTATTGACAACTGAATGAGGCATATGCAGCATTGGTAGCAACTCGACAGTATGTAATTTTGTTTATTCAAAATCTGTAGATATATATATAATTCAAAAATTGGTATCATGTTGATAAGAGGTCATTACTTAAATGTTTTGGTAATTACTTTTATTGGTATCCGCAATCTTTTTTTGTATATTCACATTTAGAATAACAAGTATACTCATGATTAAATAATCACGTCGTCAATTATTTTTAGGTATCTAAGGTCTTCAGGTGACTCTGTAAACGGAGAGGATCAACAGGAAGAGGAGACATCTGGGGCTACTTCTGGTGAAGAAATTTGGGGAACTCCTACCAGCGGTGGGGAATTAGACGACAATCTGAATTCTCCATGTTACGAGGGAAAACAATCGGTTAGAATTCAAACTGACCTGGGTTAGAGTTAAGCTGAGCATGAATTTGCATGACAATTTTTTACATAAGAAATGATAATTTGTGTGCCGTTGAAATATATATACAATGTTAGTCTAGAAGTTATAGAAGGCTTATTAATTTTATTTACAAATATAAAAGGTAGTGCCCAAAAACATTTTACAAATGATCAATGTTTTAAGAGCGAGTTCGCATGCCTTTCACTAAATTGTTACTTAGCAATTATGGTAGAAGGATTATTTTGTGCATGGAAGAAAATACTTCTGTTAGCATTTGTAATTTCGCTTAGCCTAACGACGGATCCATATCTTCCGATTTTGGTGACGATACGGAAATGATGATGGACGAACTGCTGATGACGCCACCAATAAGCGCAGCGGCGATAAGGGGCTGCTACCTAGAAGAACATTAGAACCTCTCATCGAAGAGGAAGGGTCCGAAACGTCGTCTTCCTCTTCGGTGGATCCGTCCACTGAACCGTCTATTTCTCCGGAACAGGTAGGTAGAAATAGCTTGTATAATAAGGTGTTTTACAAACAAAAGACAATTTATGTGTGTCCGCAATGACAAATATCTTTTCGACGATGTGCTAAACCCATTTGAAAATGTATTCAGACAATTTATTTTTCCAATGTCGGAAAATTGCTTGGGAGGCGATTTGCTATTGCATATTTTATTACATCATATAAATCCCATATTTTTTAATATATGATATTATAAATATATCAATGGTTTGATGATGTCAATAATGAGAAAACGTATCAAGAATTTTGATATCTATACATGTTTACATACAACACACATTTTTATAATTACAATGCTGTTTTTATTTTTCAGTACAATGACTATTCTTGTTGTATAAATAGGTCTTCTAATTCTAAATATATTAAAAGTAAAATAATTAGCTTCTATCATTGCAAACTTTTTCTTCACCATTATCAAAGACAGACTTTAGCAGTCAGCTAAATAAAAACTTAGCAGCCAGTTACATAAAAGTTACATTCAAAATTAATTTTTAAGCAAATGACGAATTAAACAAAAATATAGTATCTAAATGAAATAAATATTGGAGTGTGGTACTTTTAGCTTTATTATTCCTTTAGCTCTTATTAGTATTGATATTACTTTTTGTTTTACAAAAATATAGGCGTCTGACTAATCGCTCTATAAAATTTCACTCTTTTACTGAATATTCCAAGTGTGACCAGGAAAAGGGATAAACATGAGTTGTGGATGAAATATGTCATTGCCATCTGGAAACATGGCCATCTGGAAACATTGCCATATGAATGGGTCTAAATGATCAGCAATCATATGTTGATAGGCTGTATCTTTCATGGTGCCGTCCACCAAAATTGGCGGAACCAATGGTGGATTCCCAATGGTGGATTCCCAGCTCGCGATTTATGATGATTTGAATATAAGATGCAACTTCGACGCTTACATTGTAGTCTACCGCGATGTCGAGGACGATGCAAAATACGAGGTGTGGCTATTAAATAACCGAACTGTTGTCCTAACACTTCTATTCGTTACCAATTACAGTAGCAACATTTTCGCCTTCAATGTATTCCTTTTGGTGATCTCTACACCGCTCCATATGACTTTTCCATTGTTGAAAGCAGCGCTGAAGGTCCGCTTCTGTCAGCTGGTTCAGAACCTCCGTCGCTTTTGCTTTAACCGCTCCCACACTTTCGAATCTTGTTCCCTTTGGCGTCACCGTGTCTAACAAGCCTGGATCGGTGTCAATGTTGTTTACAATGTCAGCGCAAATGTTCATTTTTGATTCCTTTTGCTCAGGACTGAGGAGTTTTGACACAATTTTTGCATGTTGAACGATTCATGCAAAATCTGGCGAACACATTCTTTGTCGATTCCTGTTATTTCAGCAAGCCCTCGGATACTTAGACGACGATCTTCGCTGATTGTTTAATCAGTTTTTTCAATATTTTCGTCCGTTTTTGCCGTTGAGGGCCGTCCGGGGCGCCGATCGTCTTCGGTCGTTTCACGTCAATCTTTAAACCATTTAAACCATTCAAAAACTTGTGTGCGGGATAAACATTCATTCCCGTATACTTATTTTCACATTTAATAAGCTTTTGCAACAGTTTTCCCCAGTTTAACAGAAAATTTGAGATTAACTCGTTACTCCATCTGAACACTTAACATTTTTTCGACGCGGCACTGGTGCGTAGACTAATTCAAACGACTGCTACAGTCAAACTGAGCGACCCACTGGCTTGTCCAGCGATCTCAGGGTGGGGAAAGTATAACCAGCCAGAGCTATCACCAGACAAATGTACATCTGTCTACAGTTATTGTCTTATTCCATGCTACATTTCAGTGTTTATTTTTGATGTGCCCTATCTATTGATCTATGCGCCGTATTTCGAATATGCCGTAAAAAATAAATTTTCTCTTGCATTGCGGGCAGGGCAACGGAACTGGCGGTGCTGCTGACACATGTTCGGCTGCTGCAGGAAGCCTCGCGACGACGGCGGAGCCGCCAGGGTGTACCGGCGAGGAGGCGCGAACGGCACCTTCCCCGGCGGCTACCGAGTCGACGCCGGCGACGCCGACGGAAGCGGCGACGAGGATGCCCCGCTCGGAGAGCTATCGACGTATCGTAGAGGCCGCCGAAAGCGGGCTCGAAGACGAGGACAACACATTCTTCTTCAATCGGTTCCGGCCCACAGCAAAGTTTGTAAATATTGAGAAGGTGCCGAGGTCCAAGAGCATCAAAATGTAAGAGTTTCTTCCACAAACGCTAAACGAGAATGAGTGCTCGTTTTTCGTCATTCGCTATCAGAAATCGCTGATACGGATTTCAATCTTATCGGATCTGATCAGTGTGACTTGTCTGACGGTGGATGATGAAGAACGACATGGAGGTATTGCTCCTTGGAGGTGTCGCTTCCTAGTGTGTTCGTCGTCGTTGACGCCATTGAAGAATAAGGCCCCGGGACGCACCAATGATGGCGCCAGCGATTGAACGATTAGAAGCATGGCAATCCGCGTTTATTCAAATGAGAGTTTTATACTCATCGATGTTTATTATTGGAAGCAATTTAACTTTACCATGTTTTTTTTAGAAGACAAAATTGTGTTGAATTATATTTTATTGAATGCAAATTAACTTTACTACAAGAAATTTGTGAAATATAATTAATTTAATCTATATTAGTCATATATTTTAGTAATTTATTTTGGTAATTAACATGTTAATATTAAGATAATTATGAAATGCACATAGTATAATTTTACAAGATTTACCTAGAAAAATTATAATATTTTTAAAGAAACAGTTATTAATAGGGCCCGCAAAGTATGTCATTGACATTAACAATTTCTAGAATTCATTTATAGTTGTCAATATGAAATAATATGGATATTTTGTTGTAAAAATGTTAAAAATATCGAGTTGTGATAGCTGGAAATTAGTTGCACTTCTCCAGATATATTTGAAACAGCAAATGAAGCTGCTGCTTATTTATTACCAGATATGTAAGTGTTTGAAGTTTGTTATAGACTGTCTGAAGGGAGAATTTCTATTATAATTATTATTACTTATAATGTTTAAACAACCGTGTCGTTGTATTGAACATTTTATTTCTTTGCAGTTTCGAGTTTTTTAATGTACGCAAACCAGAGAGGAGGATATACGAAACATTTCCAGAAGGTAGACATTTACTAAAAGTATTTAACAAGGAACGATCAGAATCCGACAGTGTATCCACATATTCGCCCAATCCTCTCTCACCTAGGCGGCTAAAGGTTAGTTTTTGAAGATCATAAAAAAGGAATATTAATAAATTTCTACCCAAAAGAAAACCTAAAAATTTAATATGTTGGATTTAGTAGTGGCCATAGTTAAATTAGTGGGAGAAGTATTATTGAAAGAACCAAATAAATAATAATAATCTTAAGAATAATATAATAAATTAATTTAGTGGATATATATAGACTTTTATTGATACTATGTTATGTAGGTGAGCGATATTTAGAGACAATGCTATTACCAGGTTCATCTATCTTATAAATAGTTTCGATTCAAATAAATTCACCTATTTTGATGAGGGATTAAACAGGAGTTTTGATGTTTTTGATTATTATCTACCTCAGAATTATTTAAATCCAATTACAACATAAAGTTTCTTTGTTTAGAGTTTAAAGAGTTTATAATTAATGTACTAATGTATTTTTCTATAAATGCGTAAAACTGCTGGAGGCTGCCCTATGACCGAAAAGTTTCAAACATTTAGGTTCATTATTAAGCCTGTTTGTAAACAAACTTTTTTTTTTTCGTGTAACTACTTTTTAATCTGAAGCGCAGGACAAAAAAATCAGGACAGAGATCATGATGAGGTACTTGTAGAAAAAATTTCTAGACGTTTTGGTGGGAAATTCAAATTTAAAAGAAATCCAAAATATAATTTTCGAATGAAATCAATGGCAATGGCAATGGCAATGACAATGACAATGAATGATTTTCGAAGTAATTTTCCCGTTGAAAATAATTCGGGCTCGGAATTGTCAACGTCAGGTTTTTTGAGATATTCTAACCTAAAAGTGCAAAAAAAACTTTTTTTTTTTGACATATTTGAGGTTATGTAACACCGCAATTTTTTTTCTCAAAAAAACCATGTGTGGGATCTTATAGTACAAGTCTCTTTTTCAAATGCCGTTGAGTTTGCTAAAATATTTTTTTAATTGCGATATCTCGGCGAAAAAAAAAGATATTTGAGGAAACTCAATGGCATTTGAGAGGAAGACTTGCACTTTAAGATCTCACACATAGTTTTTTAGAGAAAAACAATTGCTACATAACCTCAAATATATCAAAAAACAGTGTTTTTGCACTTTTAGATTAGAATATCTCAAAAATCTGAGCAATTCTGAGTTCCCGGATTTATTTTCAGCGGGAAAAAATTACTTCGGAGACCACTATTCATTGCCCAAGAGCAAAATCTTGCAGGGTAGTGTAATCGATCATCAAATTCCATAAATGCCCAGCCCTAGCAACAACTTAACGTTGATATTTTCATCTTGTTATGTTCCTTCGTAGGACAAACAATTAGATAGAAGATTCTGGAAGCAGTTGAGTAGAAGAAGAGGTAGCAAAGTCAATGTTCCGGCCTAAATTGCTAATCTAAGGACAAATGGACATCGTTTCGAATGAATAGAGTTGTTGATAAGTAACTCTAAGCTCAATCCAAGTGAGTGATAAAAGTGCTTCGAATAACTGAAGAGTTCGCGTGAATGTGAGCGATGGACAGGCCCGTTTTTGTCGTTCGTCGTAATGCCTTTTAGCTTATTTTTCGGCTCTAAACTAGTCGTTTACCGATACTTTTAATGAAGTTTTAAAATTATTGTTATCCACTTTTTATAAATTATTTATGATGTAGTTATCTCGATGAAAAATTTTTCTCTACTAAAATTTTTAGATGATAGTTTATGAAAGGGAGTTGTACTATATTAGATATTTAAAAGAAATCCGTCACACTGCATTGTGATACATAAAATTTTTGTATACCTAATGTTAAAGATATATTATTAAAAAGATTACCATAAACTTTTCTATTGTCTCATTTGAAGTACGTGCATAAAGGAGTATAATCCAGATATTTGTAGAGCAATATTACCCGAACAATTTTTAGCTTTATTCATTTCGAGGTGTTCGATTTCTAAACGGTGTTCGAACCTAAACATATGGAACACGTATTTTTTTAACAGCGGTCCATAAAGTCATTAAGGGGGTAATTATTTCAGAATATCTCGAAAACTAATAGATATAGAAAAAACTAGCTAACGAAGCTACACACTTGAGGCCATGGAACATTCTATGTCTTTATTATGAAAGAGGGCCCAGAAAGAGGACCCAAGAGGCAAACCATCAAGACCCATGATGTCATGCGTCACATACATGATGCTCGATAGAATTTTTCCCTACCCCAGATTTTGCCCCTTCAGGTTAGGCAAACCATCTTTACCAAGCGTGACGTGACGCAAAACCATGACGCCAATGCCATAATAAAGATATAGAATGTCAAAAACGGTAAATTGACAAAATGTTTCGCTTCACGAGAGCTACCTTCTGGGGTCATACATATACCGTGGCTGCCTGCTCAGTTGGGTGTTGGAGGTGAACTACGAATTAACAACTTTTTGATCCCCGCTAACACATAGAAGATGAATGTAGTTCAAATTGTACACAGAGCAAGTTCAAACAAAAATAAAATCGACGTGTTTTGCTCCTGGCTTGTCAATTTCAATTCCCCGTTTCACACCCTTAGCGACCCACTAGGGTGGCTATAAAAAAATACGTGTCCCATATTTTTAGGTCGTTTTTCATCTTACCGAGTTAAATCGAAATCGGAGGAGGACACCTCAGAACCCCTCCTTGTAAGTGAAATGTTGTTGCAATTTTCCTTACCTACAAACTGCTAATTTCCCTCCCCTTTCACATCAAGAATGGTGTCTGAATTTGAATAACGCCAAAACATAAGCTCCATATTTTATATACATACTAGCGACCCGCCCCGGCTTCGCACGGAAATATAAAAAATGGTTATTGTGGGTTATCCCTAAGAGATAGACATATACCATCGCGGACTTTTTTTGTAGACCTTTTTAAGGTGTATAATATTGTAGTACATTATTTTGATCTATCTCGTAGGGTTCAGCCAGCGTTTGCAATGTAAGCGCAAAAAAATGTGTTTATTTACGACATCACATTAGAAACCTCTAAAATTATCAGTGTTTCTCTACTATATTATGCATGTATTATACATATAAACCTTCCTCTTGAATCACTCTATCTATTAAAAAAACCGCATCAAAATCCGTTGCGTAGTTTTAAAGATCTAAGCATACATAGGTAGTAGATAGATAGATATATAGGGACAGACAGCGGGAAGCGACTTTGTTTTATACTATGTTATGATTATGATTATGATGATGTATGTGTA
Source organism: Aromia moschata (assembly GCA_029963805.1). Lineage (NCBI taxonomy): Eukaryota > Metazoa > Arthropoda > Insecta > Coleoptera > Cerambycidae > Aromia > Aromia moschata. The sequence continues at coordinate 1,197,585 of JAPWTK010000041.1, forward strand.
GAATTTGCTACGCTACGCCTTACAGAGTAGAATTTAATTATCATTTTCAAATTTGTATTTAAAAAAAGTTATAGGGTGTTCTTTAGGACGGTCTACCTGATTTTATCCGCTGTTACTTTTTTTTAAGGGGGGGAAAAGGGTCTGAGATACAAAAAAAGCATATTTCTTTAGCATTGCATTCTGACCCTTTCCCCCCCCCCTAAAAACCAGATACAATAAGGAAAGGCCAAATAATATGAAGGACTTAAGAGGTCGAATTATTTTTGTAATGAGGGCAATAAGGGATCAGGTGTTTGTGAACATAAGGAGATCTTTTGTGGACAGACATAAAGACTTTATATAGTCTTAATCTATGTCATATCTACAAAATAATAGGATAAATGAAGAAATGAAGATCGCCAGAACATGCAAAAAAAAAAACAAGTCAAACAACATTATTAATTTCAAAAAGTTTCTTATTAAACAAATGGTTAAAAGGATGTACGCATTATATTCAGACTTTTGCCGGACTCTGTATATAAAAGAAAACAATAAGAATACAATGGAAAATATCAACGTTTGTGTATTTCACCATAATATATTACATTTTTTACAAATTCAACAGACTGCATTTTTATACATTTTATACATCGATTACCCACTTCACAAACTTTTTTTTGCGCTTATGGTAATTTCTTTTCTCAAACAGAACGCTACATCTTCGTTCCTCATTTTTTCTTATGACTAAAATTAGCCTTGTTAGCAGGCGCCTTGCCTATCAGAAGGGATTCGAGCTCCTCTATGGTGTATTCGATCTCGATCATTTTGTTCTTCTTCAGGTCCTTTCTGTTCGGGATTTGGATGGTCACCTTGTCGTGCCTTGACTGACCGTTCACTTTGGCCTGGTTCCAGATGTTCTGCCAGAGCTTCAGCTTGTCCGCTTCTTTTGTATTGCAAATGGTTTGCATGAATTCCTGTTTATCTGAAAGGAAAAAAAACATAGTTTACCAATTTAGAGCTATATACGTGGCTAAGAAATGCACCTGGAACATACAAATTCTTTCCGCTATAGGCTTTATAGGGTTTTATAAAAGTATCATCAAAGTTGGCCGAGCCAAAAAGATTACATTTTCAAAAAAAATAACATAGTATTAGAGAAAATGACGACCGCTCATATTTTTACACACTTGAGCTTAATAAACATTAAATTACACTAATGGAAAAAATTAAAAGGGTCAAAAAATTTTTTCCGAATTTTTAGTGATTTTTCAATGGTCTTATCGAGGTCTAAAAAAAAGCGTTTTGAAACTTCATGTTTCTAGTTTTGAGATATTTCGGCAAAAATTTTTTAGAGCTACATGTTTCGCGCAATTTTAGGAAGTAGTGTGAGAAGAAAATTTTGCGGATTTTTTCTGCTTTTTTTTCAAGTCCACGAGCTTGAAAAAAATGTTTCTAACTTAGCCATGCTATAGACCGGATAGCTTGTTTATTCAGCTTCAATTTGCTTTTTTTTTTTAAATCGCGATACGACCATTTGCTGCTGAGATATCGAACTTTAAATCAAAAATGATCCTTTTGTCTTTGATTGTCATCTCAGCAACCAGATTTTTGAGGAGATTTTTTTTTATCCTTGACATGAATTTGAAAAAAACAGGAAAAAACGGGTGATTGATGGTTTTTCAGAACATCAACGGTTGAAATTCAAATATTCATGAAATGACTAATGTTACGTGTGCCTTTTACAGTTGAATATACCCCCAAAAACCATGCAACGTTACATTACGATCTAACGAACCGTTTTCTTGTTGCAAACGGTCAAACTTTTGAAAAAAATAAAGGGTCACGTTTTTTTGAGCTTAAACATGCCCTAGTCATGGCTAAACTAGTAAAAGGCACACGCAACATTAGTCATTTCATGAAGATTTGAATTTCAGCCGTTGATGTTCTGAAAAATTACACGTTTTTTCCTGTTTTTTCAAATTCATGTCAAGGATAAAAAAATTCTCCTCAAAAATCGCAGCAGAACCTTGTAGGGGGTTTATACCAGTTTTCAGAACTGCCCTTATATTTTCTGTGCTACCGTTGATTGCTGAGATATCGTCGATCAAAGACAAAAGGGTCCTTTTTGATTTAAAGTTCGATATCTCAGCAACAAATGGTCGTATCGAGATTAAAAAAAAAGTATTTTGAAGCTGAATAAACAAGCTATTCGGTCCATAGCATGGCTAAGTTAGAAACATTTTTTTCATGCTCGTGGACTTGAAAAAAAAAAGTAACGCGTAACATGTAGCTCTAAAAATTTTTTTGCCGAAATATCACAAAACTAGAAACTTCACGCTTTAAAATGCTGTTTTTTTTTTAGACCTCGATAAGACCATTTTTCACTGAGATACAGCATTCTGAAAAATCACTAAAAATTCGGAAAAATTTTTTGACCCCATAATTTTTTCCATTGGTATTAGTATATATCATGTGAGTTTCAAAAATTTGCATCTTTTTTTCGGACGACCTTGTATAATATTTGTTACATACTTACTGTAAAGGTATACTCACAACATTCGTTAAGCTTTTTATCGTCCATATTTTTCGTCGAGTCGATGTCAGACGACTCGAACTTGAAAGAGAACTGAGATTCGTCGTGCCATCCCTTAATCTTGGGACTCACGTAGGACACGTTTAAGGGCTCTTCGCGCTGAGCGTCCTGCTTCGGTAACAACTTAGACGGCAACTTCGCATTCTTCTTGTTGCAGCTGGTTTTCGTCAGGTAGTCAAGTTGCTTGGAAATGGACGAACCCGAATTGCTATGGTTCGGATCCGAATGAGTCTTATTCTGCTCCTTTCTCTTGCTCCTTTCCGGAACGGAGGGAACATCTCGCACGGGTATCTCGTTGATGGTCTTATACAGCCTGTTCGAGAAGTCATCGACGATATTCTTTATGTTCCCGTCTGCCTTCGAGACGTTTTTCCTTGGGTCGCCTCAGGTTCTGCAGCGTTTCCTCCAGCAGGTCTATGATCTTGTTCTTGAGATCTATGCCCGGCTTCAGGATTTCCTCGCCCCACTTCCAGAAACTGTCGTGGGCGCCTTGAGTCGGGATGCCGGAACTCATGTGGCTCGTGGTAGCGGCGTTTTGCTTGATGGGACTCGCGTCCTTCTCCACGGGGACGTTAGAGTGGAGTTTCTGGTCAATCAGCACCGGATGCACGTAGTACCTGTGACCGGAGCTCTCGAATGACTTCTCTCGCGATCTACGGGGCTCCTTGTAGTCCTTGTATTTTTGGTGGTTGCCCTCATGAGTTGGCTGACCACTTCCCGTTAGCTTGCTTATGTGGTTGACCAGTTTAGTAATGATTTTTTTGAAATACTCCTTGGTGACTGATCTCTCTTCCTGTATGGCCAACCGCTCCTCCAATGTCTTTATTTTAGAAGACAGGTACCTGAAATAGTATTCGCACTCTGTGTGACTCTCGTCCTTGAAGTTTACCGACTTTTTACGTTTGGGCTTGTCGCTGGTAAGTCTCTTGTGAGGTAGGGTGTGCTCCCGGGGATCATACGAATTTTCCGTCACGAAGGGTCTTTTTTGGGCGTCACTTAACAGTCCCAGAATGGCGCAGTTTTGGCACAGGCACGGCTTGTTGGGTTTCTCGTTTTGATCGTACTTATTTTTGTTTTTGCAAGTGAACAAGGCCTTAAGGTCGTTGTAAGTTCTTGGAGTGGTATAGATCTGTTCGACCCTATCATTATCTGCTTTGCTAACACTCCTGTGTTGTTGATTGTAGCCCGAAGGAGCTTCAGAAGTTGTTTCGTCCGTGGTAGATAACTTTTGCAGGTGTTCGAAAAATAGGGCTGATTCCTCGCTGTTCATACAGTGAACCGTGTTAGTCAAGGGTTTTCTGTTTTTTTTCAGTTGGCTGCAAGTTTCTACTTTTTTTGTTATTTCCACATACTTTCGAAATGTTATGCTTATGTGTTGCACCCACGGCATTGTCCTTGGATAATATTTTTTTTATAAATTTTTTCTGTTCGTCCTTTTCTAGCTCTATGGATGTGATGAGTCGTCTGACTTCTTCGCCGTTTAAAGTCTTTTTTGTGTGTGGTATATATATGGTCTACTTCCTTCGGTTTAATGACTGTAACGTCCAATAGGGTAGACGCACATCTCTCCGGTGAAGTTATGATATCTCTAACCTCGTCGTCCATCTCCACCTCGAGGCAGAGCTCTATATCTTTCGTTGGCTCTTCCTGGTCATTATTTACGTCGTTTTGTTTACCTTCACATTTTAATTTGTGTTTATTTTGGAACATGTTTAAATGCAAGACGCCAAATCATCGTGGTTTAATGGTTTATGTAGAAACTCGCATAATTTTGTGATTTTAAATTAACCTGTCAAAAATAAATTGGTAATGTCTCGTGACATTTTCGAAAAACAACTGAGTTTTCTAACTTTCAATAACATTTTTGACGTTTTATTTTTATTATTATTAAAAAGTGTGCTAAAATAGAAATGTCCTGCGAAGTCCTAAACAAAATAGGTAAGCAACACCTTAACGAACCATCCTAGATATACAGTTTCTTCTTTAACAGGTACTGGTGACTGTGAACGAAACGTACATCATAAAAGCGATCCAAATTTAGCGAAGATCATAGCTACTGAATTAGTAGCTGAAATCATCGAGAACGCTCTTGATATTGTCGAGGACAGCGACGAAAGGAAGTCTACAACAGTCGTCGGTGACATATTAGACAGCTTAACGAAGAAATTCGACAAGGAGATGGAGATGATGGAGGACAGCGCTAAATTCGATGACAAAGAGGAATGCTGCAGCCTACCTCTGAAAGGGCTAGGCGACCAGCTAAACGCCGACAAGGAGATCATCCGAGTAGAAACGTCGGTGAGACATCCGCCCGTCGAAAAGAGAAACCGTCTCACCGATCTAGTGAAGAACTCGAAACACATACTGGCGAAATTAATTCTGAACGAGAGCAAGGAAGCTCTAGCAGCGAAAAATGAGGAGGTAATCCGCGTGGTAGAGCTCGACTCCGGAGATCAACCCTTTAAAATCGACCGGAAAATTCTACCGGAGAATATTCCGCTTCCACGCGACGATTCCAAAGAAATTTTGGAGGAAGACCAGGCGGAGAACGAAAAAATGGACGAGATAGAGCTTGTTGAACCGAATGACAACGAAGGCGGGAAAGGAGAAGAGGTACACAAGAAGACGATGACCTTTCCTATGGATGGTAGGTCGGGGAAGGCCATGGGTCTGGCAGCGCGATGTCGTACGTTGAAGTTTCCCCAGGAGTTGAAGAAGAAGAAGTGGAACATCGGCTCAAAGTTGATAAACTACATCAGGAAGCATCACAAGAAAGAGGACAAAGAGAAGGAGGCCGGCGGTGTTGTGCTTCAACCGAAAGTTGATAACGAATGAAATATTTTTTAATTGCCCTGTGTTCTGAATATATATTTTAGCAAATAAAATTTTCGTGAAGCATTTTTTGGTATGTAGGAATTTCTCTAAAGAGAGAGAGAGAGAGAGAGAGAGAGAGAGAGAGAGAGGGAGAGAGAGAGAGAGAGAGAGAGAGATTAATTTATAATTTAAATTATAAAACAAATAATGACTGTAGATATAAGGTGACAGCTTTGACAATCAAATAAGGTAAAAATATTTAAAATGGGAGTAAATTATGCAAAATATTTTAAACATGTAAGTGCAAAACTCAAAAAATATTCTATACTTTTATACTGTTTGTCCTTTGGTACTCGATAAAGTCTAGAATATACTAGAGATTAGGAACATCATAGGACTTTCTGCTTCAAAGCCTTATCTATTTAATCACTGAAGGAGAGGGTTGACATTAAATTATGTAATAGGATAGATTTTTGATACAGAGAAATCCTGTAGTGTGATAATTTGTCGAAGGTCGTGATTTTTTTTGTTTCTAATTTAAATAAAATTATCGCAAAATTCCCAACTATATCTTTCTAGCAGTCGTGACATCAGTGACGACAAATAGAAGTAAGTATGCACGCTGTAGAGTACATATCTTTTACATTAAAAGAGCCAAATGTTATGCAAACATATTCGAAGAAAATTTTCATCTTGAATAGCACAGTTGTTTATAGTTAACATTTTTATTACAGGTCCAAAACAGCGTTAGTCATAGATCATTCACGTTAACATTATTGCCAAAAAAGCACCCGAAACCTCGGCGGCGTCCCAAATTCATTATTTCACGAACGCCCCCACCATACTCTGCTGATTTAATTATAGAAACTAGTAGAAAAGTCATCGGAACCGGCAAGCCAGCGTTATCGAAATATTTCGGGGTTTTTAACGAATACAGTGAAATCTCTCCCACTCGGCGTTGCCAAAGTTAACTTTTTGGAGTAGGTTAGAGCGCATATTGAGTATACCACTTTTTATTCATAGTCCGATTCACAAACCGAGAGAGTTTGGCCTGTTTGTATTTGTAATACGAGCGCTACTAGAATGTGTCTCAAGAAATTAAGAACCTACACACTTTTTTAGTTGCGTAGATCTGTAAAATTACACTGGAAAACTTTTCGACCTATCACCGAAACACTTTCTTGCACTCAATGCGCGCATTTCGCCAACCATGAGCCATCATCAGGCGATGATTAAAACTATAGTTAAATCTAATTATATATCCTACTTATACAAAATTTAGTTCTTTAAATATAGTTAAAATTGATATATGTATTTTTGTTTGCCTAGTATACTTTAGTTCACAGTCTTCTGTTATTTAACTTAGTTCATAAATTCCCGATTTCTCGTTGCTATTTGTTTTATCGTTTGGATTGCCTGAAAGTTTTTGCAATTTATTTTTTGAGGTGTTCACCAAAGTCATGTCGAGGTTTTTAAGATGTTGCCTAATTCGCGAGCGAATTTTGGCTTGTAAGGTAAAATAACAAATCTTGAACGTCTTTCCGCCTTTTCGGAAGGTCGTGAGAAAGTGTACAGATTTTTCTTAACTGTGCAATTTACAACAAAGGCCCACAAAATCAATGGAAAAGTCCTTTTCGGTCAAATCGTTCGAAACTTAAACATCTGAGGTGTGTAAATTAAGCAATGAGACTCAAAATAACTTCCTTGGGAAGCCACACATCGCTGGAGACTGTTCTTCCATTCCTCATAGCAGTGCTGGAATTCATCTACAGGAATAGCCTTCAGCTGGTCGGTTTAAGCCGTTTGAATGTTTTCTGTGGTCCCAAAATGACGTCCCTTCTTCACAAGGACTCAAATGAGGCGAATAAGTAGGCTGAGGAGCCACAAGATTGTTTTACTGGCTAAAAACTCGTTTACTGAAATGGCTGTGTGACAAGGCGCATTATCGTGATGCAACATCCATTTGTTCTTGATGTTTGGTCTAACACACCAAACACACGAGCTTGAAATGTGCCATTCCATGCTTTGGCGCTTGGTTTCCGGATGGTACTCAAACACCCAAAGTCTCATCAACAGTAATGACATGTTCCATAAAATGGGGATCATTTTCAATCGATTCCAAAAAGTTAAGACACCTTTCTTTCCTGTTTTCTTTTTGTTCCTACGAAAGGTATTTTTGGAAGCATTCTTGCGCAGATTTTTCTCATCCTCAATTCGTTAGTCAAAATCTGATGAACAGTAGTATGATTCAAATTTAACTCTTCCCCGATCATTCTTGTCGTCAACTCACGATCTGAACGCACAAGATCCCGTAGTCTATCGACATTTTCGTCGGTTCTTGAAGATGAAGGCCTTTCGCTGTGTGGTTCAATCGACTCTCTACCTTCTGAGAATGCTTTAAACCATCAACCTGCTAAACTCTTTAACACGCCTCTGGTCTCCGCAGGCGTGTTGAAGTTTTGAAAGAGTATCCGTTGCGCTGTGTCCAAGTTTGAAGCAAAACCTAATAACACACCGTTGTTCAAAATTAATGTCACTCATTTTTAAAACGCACTAGAAAAAACCGGTTTACGAAAACAGTGACAAAGAACAAAAAAATGATTCTAACAAGTTCAAACTTGTACCAAAGGTGCATTACATGTTAACCTACCGCCTTTCCAAGTCTCGTCTCCGCAGTGTTTATAGATCGGGCGCTACGTTGCCAGTATCATTACTTAATTTACACATCTCGTAAAGGATCTTTTTTTGTCCAGAAAGCTTCAAAATGTCATTATTTGATCATTGCAGTCATTAGCGTAGTAGATAGAAGAGTTAAATATGTCCGGATAACCCCCTTTCCTCTTCGCCACTGTGCACAATGCAAACATCGCGTTGGTTTTTTTGTGTCTTTCTTAAAACAATTCCAAGAAAATATCACTTGGACCCTTTCAACAATAAACGAATCAATTTAATTATCACACCTCGTAGAATGTCCCGTACAAATTTTCACTGCATGGTTGCATTTTTAGTTCGCTCAATGTCAGACGTACGTTAATCTATTTTCAGCCTAGTCGAGTGCTCTACGGTTTCAGTTTCAGTCCACCGGAGCCCTCCAGCGCCATCTACACGTATAAAACTTCCGACCCGCCTTGCTCTTTGCTCCACTTCTGGTCAATTCTTACTAGAAGGCAAGTTAGCAGTACATCACACAGAATGGTAAGTACGAGCTGGCCGCGGTCCTCGTTTGAGTGCTTTTGTCGTTTTTTTTTGGCTTTTGGACATGGATCAGCCTTCGCTTCCCAAACTCAAAGTTCGCGAACCGGCCTACGTGAGGGCTTTCAGATACTGGAGGCAGAAGATTTACAAAGCGAAAATAGTATAGATTTTATTCTTTTTCTTTTTTCGAAACGACAAACCTGAAATTCTGTAAGATTGTTCCCTTTCAGATTTTTTTTTCAGAAATGTATCGGATATAGGTATTTACATATAGGTGGGATTATTTTTGTGAAGTGTCCATGTGTTCTATATGTGCTTTCTAGAAGTGTACAGTGATCGACAAATTAAATGGATTTATTTAGCTTGTCCTGGGTTCAGAACGGCTTATTTATAAACGTGGAGAGTGATTAATAGAGTGCGATAAGGAGAAACGTTGTTTCTAAAGTAAAAATGTACTTGGAAGAAGCTAAACCGCAGGGGCACTCAAAAAGTACTTTTGTTTAATTGACTTCGATATCTTTAATCAAGAACTTTGAAACTGTTTCGTATTTACTAATTTTTCACTACAGAAAGTTTATGTACTGATATATATATATATATATATATATATATATATATATATATATATATTTTTTTTTTTTTTTTTATATATGTATATATATATATACGACAGTTTTGACATTACCCGATAATTTTTTTTTATCAACTTTAGGAACCTAATTTTATTGAGTAAGTCTAAAAATTATTTTAAAACTGTATTGATATTTTGCAAAATTTTTTGAAAAGCGTATATTTAAATTACATCATTTTACCTTTTAGAAACATTTAATTTGTTGTATACTGTACAGTATCGTACCACTTGTCGTAACAAAATAAAATACAATTGTACACGTAAGATCTATGTCTTAATAATAATGTGACGTCTGTTTTTTTTAACCTTTTTTGTATGTAGATACACGCAGTTTTTGTTTACACCTAATATATGTAGTTTTTTTTTATGTGTATTGAACAAATATATTTTTTAAAGGATCTCTTTTATATGAGGCGAATAATTTTCACGACAAATTTCGAGTAACATTCGTTCTATTTGCCTATATAAAAGAGCATGCATTTTTTGAGTTTTTTTTTTATTGTATTTTATTATAAAAAAAATATTTGTTGAGTATTCTAATGATAATTCTATCTTTTTTTAGGCTGATTTGAGTGCCAGAGACGTCGAGAGTGAGTACAAAGTTTTTGTTTAATTCAGTGTTCTGTTTAGTACATTTTAGTGATACGTAATACTACGGATCTAAATTTAAAACAGGATCATATATGGCATCAGACCGGGCAATGTTCAGAGAATGTTCTAAATTTAAAACGGAATAAAATTTTGCTATAATTAGAGTGCGCACCTTAACTCTCGTATTTCGTGTAATTCTGTAATAGTGACCCATTTACTTGAACCTGTTTTCAGTATAGGTTCTATTTTTTAATTTTTATTAATTGTTTTTGTTAATGAAACCACTGCCCTCGTTAACAGAAAAACTCCATAAGAAGTCATAGAGAATATTTGTTTATGTTTTATAAAAATATATTTTATTTATACTTATTTCTTGTTTAAACATTTAAGATTTTTTTAGAAAAATATTGGCTCTATTGCAAACATTGTTCTCTTTGAAATGCTGCTAACCAACCTAAAATGATTCCTATTTGGGTTAAAAAATGATACGTTTTTTTTTTACATTTTTGGAAAAATGCATGATTGGTTTAAAATATTTTTGTGAATAACGTTGTAATTTTAATGTAATAAAAAATTATGTACACAATATTTGAGAATATTATTTTACTTTTTCTTCAATATATAACAGCCAATTATGTTCTGTACTAGTGTTTATTTAACTCATATCGCATGGTAAAATAAGTAAGAGTTATACTATTAAAATAATTTAATAATATTTATGCATATTATATATATTAATTATGAATTTAACGTATTATAATAACAGCTTAAGTACTTATTTATTTAAACAGTTCTTTAATGTTCAGAAAATTCTTTTACTAAGCACTTATCCCAAACTAATATTTATCTTAGTTTACCTTATAATGTCGACACAATACGTTTAGGTAATTTTTTAGTTTATAATTTTTGATTAATATTTCTAAATTGCTTAATAAGATATTGAATGTGTTACTGATGTTGAAGAAAGGTGTGAAACAAAAGGTTTCTATAAAATTAATATCTTCGTTATGAGTTACATTTGTAAAGTTCAAGAATTCCTAGAAGAATACAACTGCTGTAATTCCAATTTCATTACTATTCAAAAACCTTAATCATTATGATTAGATGTACATATATTTTATGTAAAAGATTATGATTCTACGATGACTACGAGTTTAATGAAAAATAACTTTGTAGAGCAATAGAACTAGTTAGAGATTTTTTTTTGAATCTAGCCAACGGACAACGTTTCTTTGTACAATTTTCTAACCCGCTGGTGTTTACTAAAATTATTTTTTAGGGGCAAACTTCGTCTTCTCCATCTACGATTTTGAGGGAAATGGCACAGTCGATGCTGTTAACATTGGAGACATGCTCCGCGCCCTCAATCTCAACCCCACTCTGGCCATGATCGAGAAAGTAGGTGGAACCAAGAAGAAGAGTAAGCAACCTCTCGGTAAGGTATCCGCAACATTACAATTCTGTTAAAATTTCAGATGAGAAGAAACTCAAGGCCGACGAATTCCTCCCCATCTTCAGCCAGATCAAGAAAGACAAAGAGCAGGGTAACTTCGAGGACTTCCTTGAGTGTCTGAAGCTGTACGACAAAGAAGAAAACGGAAAGATGATGGCTGCTGAACTTTCCCACACACTCCTATCCTTAGGTGAGTTGAAACGAAAGAGGAGGGTTGGCGACTTGAAGAGAAAAATAGAAGGGTTTTGTCAACCAAAAGAGTCTCTCTTCTAGTTTGTTCGACATTAGAAAAATTCAAAACTGTTCAATTCATTCTAAATATTACAACAATACGAGGATCGGCCTAAAAGTTTTCAGCCTAGCAAAAAATCTTGCGTACTAGTGTCAATGTAAAACGATTTTTCAACTTTTTCATTTTTCTAACTTCCTGCCTGCGTCTGTCTTAGCTTTAATCTCTTTATTTGAAGTGAATCTTCCTCCAGCGAGCCATTTCTTCAGGTTTGAGAACAAGAAGTAATACTTGAGAGCCAAATCCGGCGAATACGGTGGATACGTGACAAAATTCACAAAGTTGTACTCAATGATGGTCGATTGAAGTTTTTTCAGAGCATAGTCACACTTGTTTGTTTATACAATCGTAACAAAGGGGCAACCCACGTGTCTGAATTCTTTTAACTTCACATGCTGCCATCTAGTGAATTTTGTGATCTTCACCTTATGTATGTGTGAGGCCACAAACTTTTAGAATCACTCTTTGACCGCTTAACACTTTAACGCCCAAGTGCACTGTCAAAAGACATGAGCTTAGAGGCTCATATTACTGATAGAAAAAATAAAGAAAAAGCAACTAAAACCATGTATTCCTATGATTTCGAGGTCGCTCTTTCGAATGGAATCGTTAAAATTTGCAAAAAAATTGATGTAACCTTCAATTTTTAACAAAAACTATTAAAAAACACGATTTTCTCAAGATTATTTTTTTTTAAATCGCAATTTCAGCTATGTTACCGTCCTTTATACCACTCAAAAACAAATAGAAACGTGCACTCGAGACGTGTAATTGAAGGAAACGCAATGAGAACAATTTAATTTTCTCATTTTTGAGGATAGAATAACTAGATATGGCAAAATTCAAAGGGTGATATTTCTCGTTTTTTTATTCTCGTTTCGAGATCATTGACGCAAAAGAAGAATGTTGAAAAATTAGTAGTACGTTGGGGGTTTTTGGGGTCGCTGATCACGATCCTGATGTAAGAATTTCAAAATTCAGGATTTAGAAACTTGCTTCAAAATGGTCGCCATGTCATATTTACCATCCATAAATGTCTCTTGACAGTGCACTTGGGCGTTAAAGGGTTAACTCCAATTATTGTGAAAAGTATCTTCGGACTTATTTAGATGCACCTTTTAATTTTTTAAAATAGTTGTTTTGATGAGAATTAGGCTAACAAAGTTGTAAGTCACAATTCAGACTACATTATTTTCTATTAGCAAAAAAACATTAAGGAATTCATATCTCTACAAGTGGTTCAAACTTATAATTTTGAACAGAGAACAATACCATTTATGTTTAAATTTAGCCAATGTATAACCTCGTATATCACTATCAGTATTTCCTCAGTTTATTGTGGATGATATAAAAATTGATGAAAACAAATGTATGTTTATTTGGTTATTTATTTTTAAGGTGAAAGGTTAACTGACGCGGAAACAGAAGAAGTATTGGCTGATTGCATGGACAAAGAAGACGATGATGGCTTCATCCCTTACGAACGTAAGTGTTCCTTGCCGTTTGTACTTTACTAGTATTAGTGAGTAATTTATAACCTTGGCACAATGTAGTTTGACTACACTTTAGTGACACTTCTCAACTATAGAGAAAAGTCGTTTATAATATTCAAATGGCACCGCAATTGGTCTCGGTACTTTGTTGTTCAGACGAACGGCATTTTATACATATGTATATATATTTTTTAAATAGATATTATGTTTATACAAATTCTTGATAGTGACAAACTATCAGGGTATGTTCAGGTGATCAAAATAGTGTCATTTATGATTTATATTAAATTTATAACTTATAATTTGAACAGGAAAACGCAGAAATCCGAAATTTGCGGGAGTCTATTGCTAAGATAAAAAAATGCGTATTTGATAAGATACAATTCCAAGAAATTATTTCGACCCAAAGGAGGGGTTCGGACCACGTGAGTTCAAACGCCTACAGCATGTCAACGGATTAACATGTTGGAAACCTAGTTCCATATTGCTGCGTTTTCAAGTTTAGATTTTGTTACAATTTTTCTTTTTTTTTAAACCAATTTTATAAGGCTATATCTCCTTAACGGTGCATTTTCTTATTATGGCGAGTTGAGGTAAATAACCTCTTTTTGGTTACGTGAACATGTTCTTAATACTCACCCATATATTTTCTCAAAAGAAAATAATTCTCCAAATTAAATTAAACTTTCAAAATTCAAACTTCCAGAACATATTATTTTTCAAGTCATATAGATCTTATTGTGTCCCAGACTATACTTAGGACAGTTGTAAACACTTGTGAAAGAATGCAAATATCTTATCATGGTTTTACAAATTTAATATATATTTTTTACCCAACTGGACTTTGATTATACAAATTTTTGAATGTATAGGTATTAAACATATTATATTTTCTAAAATGCAGAAGATGCTGTTTATACTATCTTGAACGAGATTAGCAATTTATTTTCAAATATCAGGGAGTATCAGACATGTATATAAATATATTTTTTATTTTAGTAAATGCACCTTTGTAGAACTTGTATATATAGTGTACATACATATCGCACTTTTTTAAAGCCAACAGTATTTGCTTGAGAACCATTTTGTTCTCCAGTTCTGTAGTAGTGGCCCGTTTTAAATTATGTTTTCTTGGCAATTTGCAGCATTCCTCAAAAAGATGATGGCGTAAGAAGTTATATTTAGTTTTTTTATTTTAAGTAAGTAGGTATTTTTGGATAGCTCGCCATCTATGATGCTCCGCAATAATTTATATGATGCTTTCGCAGCTTACATAACTATTATGCACCTATTTTTTTCTAAGGATTTCTAACATTTTTTTTCTGCGCTTTTTTCAAAGGTCAATAAACTTCAATCATCGTGCCGCCTAATATAATAAGACTGATAAATAGTATTCGTTTGTTAAGTTAGAGAGAAACATTAAGATACATGGTCCATAGAGTTTGCAACATATGGAAACTTTTTTTATTATTGATATCATAAAATTTCATTCTTGATCAAAAATTGTGCTTCTCCAGTACAAAATAATAAAGCAACAGAACTGTGATAACTAATCAAAGTATACGAGGAGACTTTTTTATATTTGAATATGGATTCTCAGTGGTCCAGGTAAAAAATCGTTTCTTTTCTTTTACCTTTTTACCTTCTAATTTTATAAATTCGTCTAGCCTATTTCGTGTCTTTGGATCTCCTCGTATACGATTACTTAAGGATTCAGGTTGTTGTATTCGTTTGTTTTTAGTGAATCAACTACCATTTTCAGGAATACAATCTGAGAATTCGATAATAAAACAGTTTGCATATGTTGCAAACTTTATGGACTGAGCTGTATAAAATCAATCTCAATCATCTCAAAATCAGAATATGAAATTGTCGAAAAAAATTATTTAATTTAAGTCCGAGGACCTTTTTTAAAAAAGAAAAACAAACATTTTGAATTTATTTTTTCGCTGGTTTTCTTATCATTACTCAAAAACTGATGACGCTAAAAAAATTTAAACTCAACATCCAAAAATTAGAAACTTGGAGCCTCAATTTTCTTGAAGACAACACGCTCATACATCCCTAGTTTGGAATGAAGTAAATGCAATGGAAATATTCTTTTATAAAACTTTTGGGAAAGTTTCCCAACGTTCAAAGTTTTTCTTATTTGCCAAACTCTTTACTGTTCTTCTTCATTCTACAATTTACATTTTCTTTTGTTTTTCATTCTTGACAAATTACTCGCATTACTTGTTGCTACTCATATTTTTTGGCAACAAATCAATGTTGTGTGCTTTCAGTGTTGTATGTTCGTAGTTTGACACGCCTTACTAATATTTAATTTTTCTCTACAGTTACCTGAACATGTGCCAACAAAAGCATACATTTCCGATATCACCTTTCGACCACCAGAAGTCAGCAACAATGGACATCACGCAATTAATTTTGGGCACTGCCAATACCAACATAAAAAAACTGATGTATTTAATTTATTATTTCTGCGAAGAAAATATTGTTAAATATTCGTTTAATATTGTATATTGTCATAAATAAAAATTAAAACCACACACTGATTAGTAAATTGATGGACAATTTGATTGTGTAAAAATGGAAATCAAAATGGTTAAAAATCAACGGATTTTTTTATTGATAATTGTTTCCTCAAGCCAAGTTCCAAAGGATATGCAAGGTTAAAATAGAAGAATTCTATACCTGACAAATTAATTCAATGTTCATTCCATCAGATCGTTTTAATTTGGAGTAAAATGAGTATTCTCTTTGAGAGTTAAGAGCTGTCTTTTCTTAATACGCCTCTCATGTCATCAAACATTTATCAACTATTAAATGTTTTCATATATTTATAAATTATTAAAAATATATTAATTATTTCTTCGACAACGAAATCTAATTGGTTGTAAAGTATTGGGGCTTGTAGAAATGTGAACTATGTGTATGTATATACATATGCGATGTGTGTAAATTAAGTAATGAGACTGGTTTTTTTATTTTTTTTTATTCGAATAGAATTAATGAAAAACGTCTCAAAATGACGTCCCTTGAAGTGATTTTTCAATCCCGGGAAGAGAAAAAGTCACAAGGACTCAAGTCAGGCGAATGAGGAGGCTGAAGAGTCACAGGAATGTTTTTCCTGCAATTCAAATCCTGCAATTATGCTCATTTCGATTGTGATTTTAGAATACATTCAAAGAAAAAAAAGTTGTTTTATTTATTATATTAACGGTAGGTGTATAATGTAACATCGTTATATGTGATACGCATCGTGGCTGTTTTGAGATTTACGCAGCAGGCTTCTTCTTTTTCGGTTTGATGGGAGGGTCCAACTCGCACATTCTCCTCAAGAAAGCTGAAACAGAAAAAAATGTTTATAGCTTCCTTATAAATGTAGTATACAAGTATGTAGCTGATAAATACATTGCAGTTTAAATGAGGCAATTTGTACATTTTTAGTAAGTGATAATTTAATACGTAGTTATCTCGAATTTGGAATCTACAATTAGAAATATGGCAGTTCAAAGACTACAATGCTTAGGCTTTACCCCCTGGATATCAACGCATCTACGCTGTGAACTATTCCAAAGTTTTGGCGAAGACAGTGACTATACCTAGAAGTCTTTTTTTGATAAATTGGTCATTGTTAGCTAACACTTTCTCATTACGAATTCTCTGACTGACAAGAGACAATAATCACATACATGTCTCTGAAAAAAACTCAGACTTTACCGAAAACTCAGGAAGAGCACTATGTAAGTTTTCCCTTAAGATTTTTTGCCATTATAGCCTTTTACTTAGGTCTAGTAACCACCCCTTAATTTATGGTGTGGATCCCATGCCTCAATATATAAGAACCCTGGGATGGCTATGACTTTGATTGTGTATCCTTCTTACATGAGTCAAAATTTGATCTTCTGATCATAATAATTCTAATCAAGACCGAGCAAAAACAGTTTAGAATCATAGTTGCAGCAAATAGAGTTCCATCTTTCTTGCCACTGTAGTCTTTAATTGTTATAATATCATTCTGGTGACGTTCTCTATGACATTGGAGCCTGAGGAACACTTCTTAGTAACAGCAGTGAAGACTAATTGTAACAATGAGGACCTTTTTCAAGTTATCTTCTATTTCCAATCTACCTGGATGCTATTCTTATCGTGCCTGTAGTAGGAACGTGTCAAACATTTTTCGGTAATGATTTTTTAGTTTTTAACACCAAGTGTTAAGTGGTAATAGGTTATTGTATTTATTTTGAAGTTTAAGTTTTGAGAGGTTGAAGATTTAAAATTTTGAAAGGTTGAAAAGTTGAAGATTTAAGATTTTGAAATTTCAAAATTGAGTTGGGAGACCTAGAAAAAATTAAAATCAACAGAACTATTAAAAATACAATTACTTCTATTTTGTTCAGTGCAAAATAGTTATAATAGAGGTAACGCAACTTTCGCTATAATTACTTGATTTGAAAAAGGATAGTCTTTACTTGATATGAAACCTTCAGAGAGTTTTTTCACCAATTTTCTTTTTTAACTAGAACTATAAGGGATCAGACAAGGAAGGCCGGTATACTATCTATCACTTTGCATGTATTCTAAAATTAAACCCATATTAATCTAATCTCATCTCATTGAGTTACCCCACAAATGCGACCACAGTCAATATTATATATAAAAGGGTGTTGTATATATTGTGGCAAGGTCATAATAGCGGTTAGGTTTGATTACCGCAATGTTATATTAGGAACTACAAACAAAAAATATTTTTAATTACTTCCACATCTACATAGTGGAGTGGAAGTATAGTATTTTATATTTAATAAGTAAATATCACATGTTACATTTGGCCACCTCTTAAAATATACCTATCGTAATCTAGATTAACAGCAAACAAAAACGATTATTTTCAAATCAACATTTTTGTTATAGATATGGAGAACATAATTAATATATAATCTTAAATCGAGAGGTTTATCTCATGTGCAAAAAAATGTACCTACACTCAAAAAATAGTGAAAAAGTGATCATCGCTTTAAGTGTTCCCTTCTATTTTTTATGACTTCACAATTTTTAAATTCATAATAGATGTGATTCTATATAAATTTTTTTTAATAAAAGAAATATAATTCAATTCTGTAAAAATAAATATGTTGAAATTCGTTTTTTTTTATTGACGATAATGTGTTGATGGTTTAAAATTTGTAGTGGTGATACCTTTTTCATTTCTTGTACTATATTCCCACACTAATAGAGAAGAAGAAGATATCTAAGTAGCTTTATACTATATAGTTTACTGATATAGCTTTTAGTTTACTTAATATATAATTTAATAAGTAAACCCAATTTTTTTTTTTTTTCCTCTTTTCAAAAAAAATTTCCTTTTTTAAAATTTTAAAAAAAAAATTTTTTTTTTTTTTAAAAAAAAAACAAAGGGTTAAAAAAAAATAAAAAAGGGGGTCCCCGCCCCCTTTTAAAATCCCCCCTTTTTTTTTTTTTTTTTTTAAAAACCTTTTTTTTTTTTAAAAATTTTTTTTTTTTTTTTTTTTTTTTTTTTTTTTTTTTTTTTTTTTTTTTTTTTTTTTTAAAAATAGACCCCCCCCCCCTTTTTTTTTTTTTTTTTTTTTTTTTTTTTTTTTTTTTTTTTTTTTTTTTTTTTTGTTTTTTTTTTACCACTCTGTCTGAGTGTAACGTTGTTTTAGCATTAACCCATTGCCCCAATTTCCCCATACTCGTGAAAGATTTTCTTAAAAGTCTATAACAACTAATTTACACTTACGTATATACTGAATTTGTCCTTCATCGTCTTCCTCATCTAAACAATCAGTGAAAAGTTCATCTACTTCTGCATCATTCAACTTTTCTCCTGAAATTAAAATAGAGAATGAACGAATCTGGAAAGTAGGAATATTCATTTTAAAAATTCTTAATTCTTAACACCTCGTAAGTTCGAAACGAAACGTTTTTGATCTTTCAAGCACGTCTAGGGGACTGATTGAAGCCATTGAATATATTTTCAAGATATTCAAGAGGTTACACCAGAAGTCAGCATCAACTTCCTTATTTTAAACGGATTGGTGCCTGTTTTATTGCACAATTCGATTATATACGTTATTTTAGGTGGATTATCGTCAGAGTTCCCTATATCTACCTCTTACAGTTCTTGAATTATTTAGAGTTTCTTGAAATGTTTTTCTTTAGCAGTCGTTTTAGAAAATAAAGTGTCGGTGATGGTACTATGATTAGTAAAACCCCTAAAACTTTGCAACAATGAAATTATTTCTTAATTATGTACAGGGTGCTTGAGACAGAGGTACCATTTCATGCAACTTCAAACAGTCCAAGCACATTTTATTTTTTTAAATACAATGCCCCATTTTATTTTCCGTGTTGATGTAGAATTACATTTTGCGTTGATCTATAGTAGCATTCTCTATACCTGTTTTTAATAGTTTTTTAGTTATTCATCGTTTTTTTTAATTTGCTTATAACTTCTAAAAAATTTGATTTTATAATAGCATATCATAGAAATGATACTTCTAACGGTGCTAATGATAATGCTGATATTTAATATTTTTTTCGTGTTTTTTGTCATTTTCAGTTGTTTTTATTAAAATACATATTCTGTGACCGGGTAAATAAAAATGTACCTACTGATGTCTATGAAATACATACGAATACATATATACATATACATACCTACGAGTGCATGTACAAGGAAAAAAAAATGCGTAATAAACATAAAGTTTTAAATAATACATTGTGTAATGTTAATGTATTTAAAAAGTCATATTGTGATTGCCGTTCTTTTCAAAGCATTTTAAAAAAGCACAGAACGAGAATTAAAACCTTTGCCATACAAACAAAAATTGGATCGTTTGAAGTTGCATTAAATGGTAGTTCTGTTTTAAGCACAATGTATACAATTGAGAAATTAGTAGTGCAATAAGAAATGTACTATTTCATTTAAAATAACAAAGTTGATGCTGACTTCTGGTATAACCGGAAATGTAGCCATGTTCATTAAATTCATCATATTAGCTAAAGCTCAAAAGTTCAAAAATGAGTTATTACCTAAGAGAAGCTGAGAAGCCCTAATACTTTTAATGAGTGGTCTCAATCGATTACCCTGTATTAAATATGCATACATTCAAAAATCATACGAAAACATAAAGTAAGAAGATTCTAATTTTAGGTATACACTTTTTACAAGAAAAAATACCTAGATACA
The DNA here is from genome assembly GCA_029963805.1 of Aromia moschata. Classification (NCBI taxonomy): domain Eukaryota; kingdom Metazoa; phylum Arthropoda; class Insecta; order Coleoptera; family Cerambycidae; genus Aromia; species Aromia moschata. The sequence continues at coordinate 1,217,839 of JAPWTK010000041.1, forward strand.
ACAAGGCGGCGCTCAGTTCACCACACAACATATTTCCATCTGACATTTTGTCGTATAGTTTGAGACATTCGATAAAGTCTTCATAGCAACCTTGATCTTTAACTTCTTTCTTCAGCTCACTTATAAGTGGTAGAAGCTCATCGTACTTAAACTTTTTTGTCCTAAAAATTCAGAAAACCCAGAGTGGATAATTAAAACGAAGTACTCTTTATGTTAAGCAATTTTAAATTTACCAAAAGCATGTAGATATTTACCTCCTTTTTCGGTCATGCCCAGTTTTTTAAGCCTCTCTTGACTGGGATTTACCCCACAGTTGTACATGAATTTGCCCAGATAGACCGCGTCCATGGTGTCGCCATCTTTAAAAAGGTCAAAGCAGAAATCAGCAACTGGAAGAAAAAATAATGTTAATTCCTTGTTTCTGCTTAAAAGTCCCTATTTAAAAAAATTGTCGGAACAAAATCTGCTGTTATCGAATTCCTCTTCAAAGGAAAGGAATTAAAATAAAAATTTAATCATAATTGTTTGGTTAAAATTAAAACTTCAATGTTGCGCATCTGGTTAGTAAAAAGGTAAAAAAGTATTGCGTTCAAAATCAGATGTACAAAAAAAGCAAATAAGTGTGACATAGCTGACTAGGAGAGCTACTAATAATTGATGGATATACAGGAGTGTTATAATCTTAAGTGGGTCACACTGTATAGACAGTAATCAATGATAAGGGATAAATGATTAATGTTAGTCCTTAATTCTTAAATACTTACTCTCTAAGTCTCTTTCCTTTAAGTCGGCCTGAAATCAAATATTCTTATTTAAATGTAAAATGTTACTATACAAAACATGACTTTTCCAAAACAGGACTTTTACAATCTTTTTGCACAACTTAACTTAAGCTTTTTATTCTTGTGATTTTTGAAAAATTGTCATTTTTTTTTAAGATACAGCTGTTGTCGTATTCCAAAAATGAAATGCTGGGGTGAAATAACAATCCAAGTTACGATAACTTTTACAGATTCGCAACTCGTAATGTCTCATCTTCTCATCAAAAGCAACAATTTTCTCCACACAACAACTCTATAAAACTAATCTAAATTCTCTACACTAAAAAAAAAATTAGTGTAAACTCTTACACTCCTATGCCAACTTTCGGTACTATAATAAAGGAAAAATAGATAGTCATGAACCTCATTTCTTACGAGCCATGTCGTTTTTGCTTACGATTTTTCTACAACAACAAGGGTTGTATAAAAAAGGGTATTTTGAGTTCGGACAAATGGCATTTTCTTCTCCTATGAGTTGACAATATGAAACTTCAAAAACCGCAATTAGCTAACTGCTGATTACCTTCTATGATTAAAGAAACTAGTGATTACTTAATCATATAAATAACTAGTTGTAAAAAGGCCTGGGCCTAAGAGCATCATCATTGCTTTAATATTGGGCTCCACTTCATAATGTTATCTACTCGTAGATATATTTTTAACGAAGTAGAAATTTAACATTGTTTTCGCATTTCTATAATGAATATCATTAAAATTACAATACAAAATGTATAACAAATCGAAAATGATTTTTTCCTTCCAAACTTATGACGATTTCAAAAACTCTTGACACAAAAAATAAAACTGAACAAAACAATCTTAAAAACAAAAAATATTTTGTTTTTAAAAACTGACTTTACAAACTACCTAACTACAATCTGGTACTTACCATTTTGCACCCCGAACAAATGTAATTTCTTGATAGACTATGCACGAGTGAGACCCAGTTTGAAATACCCCGTGGTTTTATATAGCGCATCTAATTTAAAATCTATCAGACATCGTTAGCATGTCAAATACCATTGGCTGTACTGAGTTAGTATAAAAAATGTGTCGGCGAATTTAACACCGCTGCAGTGGCTTTAATTATAAAATTGATAATTAAAAATCAAGAGCTGTTTGATGCCAAGAACCAGACGGCATTCGGTTCTATGTATAATGTGGTTGAGAAATTTTAGTCATCATAACGACGCTAAATTCACAAAGTGGCGTTTACGAAAAAAATGCGGTTTTGATAGCATTTATGTGGCAAACAAGGAAACTCGTGTATTGTCACGTGTGACATATCTGAAGTCAGTACTGTTGTTTAATCTGATCATGGCATAAAAATATGAAAAGGAAACGTAATGTTAAAAAAACTATATTTATTGTGGAGCGAACGTTCAAAATCTTCACAAACGAACTCAACGTTTCATGTTGTCAAATGCTTTTTCCAACGGGCGTTATGTTAGCACAAACATTACGAGGTGTGTAAATTAAGTAATGAGCAACGTAGCGCTCGACCTAGCAACACTGTGGAGACGGGACTTGGAAGGGCTATAGGTTAACATGTAATGCACCTTCAGTACAAGTTTGAACTTGTTAGAGTCATTTGTTTGTCTTTTGTGGCTGTTTTCGTAAACCGTTTTTTTTTCTAGTACGTTTTCAGCTCCAACTTTCTATTAGTGTTAGCTGTTAAAAAGACCTACCAGTTCTTTGGGTATAAAAATCGGTTCACACTTCAAATATTGTTGTAGTTTATGTGAATTGGGGTTTCTGGTTCTGCTATTCCAAGCAGAACCAGAAACCAACATTATGTCGTTAAAGAATGGCCGTTACGTGAAAACATTGTATCCAGACTGAAAAACGTCTTTAACGAACGCTTAGTAGAACAGCGGAACATTTATTTACTTTCTCTGCATATAAAACTAGGGCTTATAAAAAAATTTGTTAAATATCTTCCCTGACAATTTAGGTGCAGTTTCAAACGAACACGGCGAACGATGAACGATCAAATGGAGAAGCGGTATAGTGGAAAATGGACCTCAAACATGTTAGCGGACATGTTGGGCCATCAAACGTGAAACCGATCCCGGCGAATACAAGCGAAAAAAGACAACAAAATAATGTATTGATTGTATTATACTGATTTGATTTTTTTAATCTTCGAAAATTCACTAGATTGCTTATGGTTTGGGTTTCTCATATTTTATATTCTTCTTTCCTTCTCTAAAAACTTATGGGTGATAGGTAAAAACCAAGCTCATATTTGGCTTTCAGCACATTACAGTAGACACAAACAAAAATATCAGGTGGCGACAAAAATTTTAAAAATTCAGAACAGTGTAATTATTCTGAAAACTTGTATGAATTAAAAAAAAATGAAAAAAAGACGTGATTCCTTCATACCCACCGTTCCCTGAACTACAATTTGAGTTTGAGCTACTCCATAATATTTGTGCGAAGAGTTTCTCGAAAATAACTACCTAACCTGGGTAATATCTGTAAGCAAACGACGCGACGCGACGCGACGCCAATTAACCCAATCCAATGGGAGAAAACCGGTCACTAATTGTTATCAGCAAACAAAAAATATGGTCGTATAGAGAAAAAAAATTCTAAGAAAGATAGCGTTTTTTTGCGACTCGAGTTTTAATAATAACATAACCAAACAAATTCACAAAAGTCAAAAGAACGTTTTTCTGCAAATAAAAAAAAAAACTTCAAGTCCTACACAAGAAAGTTAAATTAGAAAGTTGTAGATGCGCATCGAATGAAATTTGAACGAAAAAATCGGTTCACAAACATTTGAGAAAAATAAAAAAAAGTCAAAAATAGCCCAAGACAAGCGGAAAATGATCCATTTTTCGAAAATTCAAAAAAAGTTTTATTTTTTCGAGTTATAACGATTTAAAAAAAAATACGTTTTCAAAAAATCAGGTTTTACAGAGGCAAAAATGATCGTACAGAAACGATCATGGGCTCATTTTATTTGCGAAGCCTTGTACTTTCATTCTATTAAAAAACCAAATCGCTTTTATTTAGTTTTTGCATAAAAAAATGCGTTGTAAAATTGTATCATTTTTTCGAACCGTTTGTTTTCGAATAACTTTTTTAATTTTGGTTTTACATTTTTGGCCGTTGCATATTTGAAAACTGGCATTCAAAACACGCATTAAAAAAAATTAAGGTCCTACGACCTCAGGGAGCCGAGATAATTTTTTTTAAGCGGAGGAAAAGATAATTTTGCGAGCGCGATCGATTTGAAATCGTGTTTTGTTTTCGATGCGTCCAAGCGGAGTGTCCCTCCACTCTGTCACCGTGCGGCTAGCACCGTCCGGCTAGCGCGTGCCGCATCCAGCGTTGTTCTTTCGCAAACAATTAGGTCAACATAATTTATGCGAAATGATTTGAAATATTTTTTTAAGAAAGTAAAAGTTTGAGATCTATTTCGTGTAAAAATGAGGTCAATCGGACGTTATACAGCGCTGTCAGGACTTAAAAAAAACATCTCGGCTCCCTGAGGTCGTGGGATTTTTTTTAGATACGTGTTTTTTGAATGCCAGTTTTCAAATATGCAACGGTTAAAAATGTAAAACCAAAATTAAAAAAGTTATTCGAAAAAAGCCGGTTCTAAAAAATGATACAATTTTACAACACATTTTTTTATGCAAAAATTAAATAAAAGCGATTTGTTTTTTTAATAGCATGATAGTACAAGTCCGTGAATAAAATGAGCCCATGATCGTTTATGTACGATCACTTTTGCGTCTGTAAAAGCTGATTTTTTGAAAACGTCTTTTTTTAAATCGTTATAACTCGATTTTTTTTTAATTTCTGAAAAAAAAGATCAATTTCCGCTTGTCTTGGGCTATATTTGTAGTTAGCAAGAAGTCTGTTCAAACAAAGTTGGAATTTATACAGCAAAAATACGAAAACGCGATGTTTGACATTTTTTTTAATTTTTCTCAAATGTTTATGACCGATTTTTTTCGTTCAAATTTAATTCGATGCGCATTTTTAAGACCTACAACTTTCTAATTTAACTTTCTTGTGTAGGACTTGAAGCTTTTTTTTATTTGCAAAAAAAACGTTTTTTTGACTTTTGCGAATTTTTTGGTTATGTTCGCCATTAAAACTCGAGTCGCAAAAAATGCTATCTTTCTTAGAATTTTTTCTCTATACGACCATATTTTTTGTTTGCTGATAACAATTAGTGACCAATTTACATGGGGGCTTTCGCTCGTTGTTTGGACTAAATCGCCGCTCATTCAAATTCCGCCACAAAGGACGAACACCTCGAAGCTTCCGCCCCCGCGGCCGCGCACGCGCTCTTCTTCAGGACATCTCGAGTGGAAGATACGCGATCGAAGTCCTGCAGCCTCCTAGAATCCTAGTCCCGATCAGATATCGTCGAACGCCGTCGCCTCTCATCGTCCCTACCCGACGCAACCTCGCCTACTGCGATCCGAACATGAAACAATAACAACAATACGCGCCCGTTGTCGCAAGTGTGCAATTTGGACGTGTTCGATTCGAAATTTGAGGATTGCCTTCCGTCGGCGGTTCCTGCGAGTGCGAAGTTGTTTCGTTTGTGGATTTTTTTCGCGAGAACTCCGCCGTGAACATGACGGACTTGTGCACGAATCAGGTGGTCGTAGCGGACAAGGCACAGGCGAATGGTGTCCAGGGAAATATAGGTAAGGATTCTACGTCTTTCCTGTCTGTTTAACTTTGTCAAATATATACATATGTACGTATTTTTATGTGTGTGTTGTTATTATTTATTATATTTGAAGATTAGGCTCGCTTCGCTTTTTGTGGATCACGACAGAGGTGACGATTTTTTTGCTGATAGTAAACAAGAAGCTGTTTACCTTACGATAAAAATATTTTTAATATTTGTGGTGTCCGTAAATAAGAGAATAGAGCGGGAAATATACAGGGTGACACAATTAAAGTGCAGTCTGTGCGGATAATGTAATATATATATATATATGGGGGGGGGGGGGGGGCATTTCACGCCAACTAAGTGAGGTCAAAAAAAATTCTGTTTGAAACATATCACAATCGATAGTACTTGCTAAAGAACTAACCCCTAAAATTTTAGATTTTTTGAGCCACAAGGAGAGGGCTGGTGAGGGTGAGAAAATACAAATGTTCGTTTCGACTCTAAAATTTCAATCTTTCTCAATAAAAAAATGAAAAAATTAAAAAGAAGGTTGCAGTGGTTTTCGATGTGTTTTTTTGCGTAGAATAGAAGGTCGCTGATTACGAATCTAACGTAGAAAATTTCCCGTAGAATACGATGGTATTTTTTTAAATTCCAAAATTTAGCCATTTTTTAAAAGTTGACTACCATACTGGATCCGCCATTTTGTTTTTTGAAAATCTGACGTTATATTCGTAATCAGCGACCCCAAAAACCTTGAAATTTATTATTCCTTTGCCATTTACTGTCTCACAGGATGAGAAAATACGCTAAAACCACGTTTTTTCACCTTTGGGCCGTTTTTGGGCCAGTTCCTGTTCGACGCGATGAAATTAAAATTAATCGAAAGTACAAAAAAAAAAAGAAAAAAATCGTCTCATACTTTTCGAAATTTCGATTTTAAACTTTCAATCCTCAAAATAAGGGTGAAAACTACCCCCAATAATTTTGAAAATATCGTATTCTTCGCAAAAAACACATCGAAAACCATTGCAACTTTCTTTTTAATTTTTTTTCATTTTTTTATTGAGAAAGATTGAAATTTTAGAGTCGAAACAAACATTTGTATTTTCTCATCTCCTTGTGGCTCAAAAAATCTAAAATTTTAGGAAAGTTAGTTTTTTTAGCAAGTACTATCGATTGTGATATGTTTCAAACAAAAATTTTTTTGACCTCACTTAGTTGGCGTGAAATGCCCCATATGTAGGTTGATAACATGAATGTATACGGGTGTGAAATTAAATTTGAAATGTAAATATGATAATGTAATCTTGTAAGGGTGAAATATATACTTCATACTACCTAGATGGCGCTTTCGTGATGCTTCATCTTCTTATTTTGTCTTGTCTGGTTGTAATTAAATATTCATTTATGTACCTAATTATTGTTTGTTGTTTACATGTTAGTCTGTATTGATCTACACACTTTATGCCCTTAAAGTCTCGTTTCTTCATAGTATGTATAAAGGAACGGGACTTTAAGGTCACAGTAGATCAGATTTTCACCTATAAACACCATAAATAATACCTTCGAATTAGTGTTCTCGAAAGGAGGCTATTAGCTACAAATGTAGAGAATGTACTGCAATTCTTTACCTTAAAAAAAATCAAAAGCTTTATTAATTGTCCCAGATTATAGTTTATTGTTTTGAAGAAATTGGCATTATTTCTTAATTTCACTTCTGAACTTATTAATGATTGATAGATTAATAATTGTTATAGTTTTTATCATTGTTATTGCTATTGTTGTTATCAACTAGGTTACCAATGCAATAATGTAATGTAATGATTACGTTCTGCAGGAGGTTCCTGCATGCAGCTAGGACCCTATAGTTATGTTTGTTTCATACTGCACTTATTCAAAGTGTTTATACTTTTAAAGGTTTTTTTTAATAATTTCTGAAGACTAAAAGATGATATGTAAAATGAATTTACGTTTAAAAAATAAAGTAATATTAATTCCCAAATGCTTAATAAATCTTAAGAAAAAATTGATTGATTTAAGCTAAGTAATATTGGATTTCGGGCTCATGTAAAATTGACAACTTTGACCCTCGATATCTGGAGAACCGAATGCAGCCTCAATCTGAAATTTTCAGGAGATTAAAGTCTCATCATTAACTATAATTTAGCATGCATTTGAAGTTAGATTTCAAGGGCTGTCAAACAGGCGAAAAATGGCTTGTTTTTGCGGTCACTCTTTCATTTACATATTTCAAACGTGATATTTTTACACAGATATTTTTATTGAAAGAGGTTAGCCGTTCGAATGATACAATCGAATAAAGTTTTTTGGTACCTAACTTTTGACTCAAACTGAATAATAAATGAGCCAACAAATCGTAAAGCAGACTTTATTTTTAGATTAAAAAAACAAATATCTGTACTAACTTTGTTTTTACAACAAACAAACGTATCTACTTGCTTAAGTAAAATATATTTCAATACTATTGTTCCGCTGGTGTACTGAGATGGGGATTAGACTTAAGTATCTACCTTTTTACTTAGCTATTTTTGCTTAAAAATTGGACCATGAGTCGGTTATGGAAGTTTTAGCACGAATGTTGTATACAATGTGACGCATAATGATGATTAAGACTCAAATTAATGCCAAGTTTTATAGTAAATATTAGATAAACAGCAAGTGCGCTTGTATTAAAACATATGACATTTACATAAATATCTAAATCATTGGTGAACACGAGTATAATATTGTGTATGTAAGTGAATATTACTTTTTCTTATATTTTGTAAGATAATATTTCATGATTATTCATGTACAAAAAGTGTAAAACATATTAAACATAAAACATAAAACTACAACATGAAATTAGAAATTGTATTAAATAAAACCGTTACCCATTTTCCGTTAATAGAAAAAATTAATTTCTTATACTCGATTTTTTTATATATTTAGTTTTTTTTTTATTTTCCTTTGAACGAATTCCATACTTCATGTTGAAATGAAATATAAATCGTATGGTTCTATGCTCTACTGTATACACTTTAAAATTAACAATTCCACAATAAAAAAAACTTGGGATAGTCTTAATAAAAACAAAGATTGTTTTTATTTGAAACCACAGTAAATATACCTATTCAGTTTCCATGTTCTTAAATAACACAGATCATGGTCAAAAAATATCAAAACAACGACTGTTGTTTTCAGTTCTGTGACAGAGTGATATGAAAATCTTTTGCAATACTATTATGTTTTTTTTTTCTGTTGCATTACTATTTCTTATTGCATTAATACTAAAAATATCACCCCAACAATTTTGCAATCATCTCATAAACCATTAACAATATAGTAAACCATTAACAAGTATAGGACATGTTTCATAAAATTTATTTATAAATTAAAGGAGAATCTGAAAATGGAAAAATATACAGGGTGTTTCATTTGAAAAATTAAAGTTGTATAACCTATTGACTTTTTAGGCACCGCGTACGTAAAAAAATAAAATGGTTAAACACACCTTTTTAAACGGTGTTAAATATAACTAAATAGAGTTGGGACACCCGGTATATACGTCCGCACATATGACTGTCTCCGTGAGCGGTGTCGGGTTAATTTACAGCGGTTATTACATTTTTCTATAAATAAATATTGTGTAATGTGAATGTGAATGTATTAGATAAATAAACTAAGTGTAGTAAATAAATATGGTGTAACTTGGTTTGTAGGTAAAATAATAGATGCTGGTTTAAGCTCCCGATTTGAATTGATATTGTAAATATACAGTGTGCGTATAAAAAGTTTCACACCGCTGGGAAAAACTGATGCAAAATTGTATAACATACAAATTTTTTTATTCGAAAAGCAGTATTTTTGGCATATTTGAAAGCATTATTTTTTTATAGTTACATTGATATATTTTATTAAGTGGTAGTTTTAAGGGAAGACTATTGAATATATATTTTTCATGACTTTTTCACGTACAGCAATAAAAAAATTACGTGCTGAAATAATCATTTTTCGGAAATATTTTTGGTTTCAGTATTCTCTTGGAAATGTTAGTGGCATATATCTGTCTAACATAATTTAATATTCCTGTCAATTATGTGTACTTTACTTTATTAAGCTTATTTGTTTTGTATATCATGTGAATAACTACATTGGTAATCTATTTTCCGAAACACCGCTTTGATGATTTTATATTAAAAAATAGCCCTCTTCACAATTCACAATGTAACTTTTTAAATTCTTACTGATAACGTCAATTATTGTTATCGATATCGTCAAACCTCAGCATTTGTAATATGACAAGAAATGTTTACAAATTAACCCGATTGGAAGTGTTTGTTAAAAAGTTTAAGTCAAAGTTTTATACCCACATTGTTTTATTTATAGCCGTTATTTTATGCACGCCCTGTATATGTAGATTAGATAAGGTCAGCCAAAATTAGACAGAGGCTCATCCTCTTGAGAAGCAGATACGGTAAATATTCTGTAAAATTTGTTTATCATATTTATTAGCAATTAGTTATGTATTTATTATACATACTTTGTACAGTAGTAAAAAAAACAGTGCTGTTTAATAATAAAATCACATGTTAATAGGATGGCAAAATATTATGAAAAAACTCATAATTCTTCAATAATCCAGTATAATACAATCATACTGGAGCTAGTTTCTTCATATTTTCTGTATTATTAAAAAATTATTTACTTATTATTTACTTTATAATTAATGAAATCCTGATACTAGTTTAGATGCATTTAAAGTGTTTGTGATATTTTTTATAAATGATTTATTGAGTTATACCCTTCTAAACAAAATTAGACGTTTTCCACGAAACCTATACTTTTCTGGACGCGCGTTTCGCCAACTAAGTTGGCATCTTCTGGAGAAGATTAAAACTAATAACCTACACACTTGCACTATTTATACTTAATTTGTTGACACGGTTCACTGAACCGTAACATCTGTCTTTGTTTATCAGACCATTGTCCTTATTCATACTACTGTTACACTTAATGATTTCTAAACTTTGAAAAGCATCCAACTGTCTACTGTTTGTTACATTTCTAATTAATTTTAATTTATTTATGTCTATCCCATGGTTGTTGTCAAAATCATGTTGGGCAACACAAGATTTTTCCGTTCTGCCATTATAAATGAGCCATGTGTTCTTTAAATCTAGTCAAAATAGATCTTTGTGTTTGCCCAATATACTTTTGATCACAGTCTTTACAACTTATTTCGTATATTCCTGACTTTTCGTTATTGTCGATTTTGTCTTTGGGGTTGCCCAAAAGCGTCGTCTGTAATTTATTTTTAGAATTATAAACCAAATTGATGTCAATATTTTTAAAAACTTGATCTAGTCCGCGGGTAAATTAAGGTTCATATGGTAATGAAAAAAAATTTCGAATTGTCAGTATCTCCACAAGTTGGACTGGGTGGGTACAACCCACTCCAACTTGTGGGATCAACTCCACTCCAGGATTATACCCTTCTGTTTGATAATTTGTTGATTTGATTTAAAATTAAATTACAGTACATATGTTTTAACCTTAAAAAATGGAGCCATCATATAAATAAAATAACAATTGTAATAAAAATGGTCTACGAGAAACTCGGTTCATACTTATAAGAAACTATATGTGTTGTTATAATAATAGTTAGGCAATTGATAGCATTGATTTTGTCTTCAATCATATTTCATTTATAATATTTCATTATAATAATTATTTTTCTTAAAAGAAAACGTTTTAGATTTAGTGACGGATAAAAAAAGTTCCACTTATTTTACTTGTGACCATAAATAATTCTTGTCATGAGTTTATCTGTAAATTCTATCATTTAGATTTTTGAAACAGTTATTGGGTTCGAGGAAACTGGTACTGCCAGGTCGGAAAGATAGATTTTTCATTATTAAACAATGGCATGTCTCATACTAATGAATTGTTTTGCTCAACCTCGTTTGATATAGGACGAACAGTAAGCTTGGTTAAGGTTATGATTGATTGATGACGAAATGAACAAAATCCAATACTTTTTTCTTTACAGAAATGTGTATAAACGCTACGAGAAGGAAATAGAAAAAACTCTAGAAAATAAGATATACATTATAACTATAGTAAGTAATTTAATTACTTCAAATATGACGTGACAAATTGGCAAACGTTTATTTAACCTGTTAACTGAAATTTTGATACGTTAGGTAAGTCAATTTTGACTATATAAGATGTAAATAGTCATGTAGTGTGAAATAGTACTGCAATATTAATACTTGTATTTTATTTGGACATGTTTCAAATATTAGTATTATATATATTATTTATATTAAATCCATATACTATTTACACAAAAAAGTATTATCAAACCTGTTGTGTAACAAGTGGTATCACTGATATAAACTGCTTATTATATTAAACAAAATAATAATTGTCACAAACATGTGAGGTATGGAAGTCGAATTGAATTACATATGCTTGTATGTAATTATGATATTTTTTAATAGTCTTTGCCGTGAATCTATTATTAAACGAAACACCCTGTACATTTTTGCATAAACTGAATAGACCATTTTTCTGAATTTAGTGATGTAAAACTCTGGAGCATTACCATCTACAGGTTTTGTGATTATGTACTTGAAATATATGGGATATAGTATGCATTTTTTTTTTTCTAGAAAATACAGTATACACTGTATTTCTAAAGGAACGCAAAGAGGACCACCCATAAGTGTTTCTTTACTCTTTTCTTAATCCCTACTGAGTTTGCGTCACCACGTCGCTAGACTCCTATATTATTGCTGTATAACAATTCACAGGGAAGGCAGCCACTGACTTACTACGACTTTCAAGAGTGCCCGTAAAAATAATTAAGGGATCCAGCTAGATATTTAAACATTAATTAATACACCACTCAAGCTTCCATCTTGACTATAAGCCCAAATGAACCAAAATACTTTTACCCAATCGTTTAATATCGACGTAAAATTTAGTGTGTTCTTATTGTCTCTTTTTCACGAAATATAAATATGAGGTGTGTAATTAATTAGTAATTAATTAGCCTTCAGCTTGTCGGTTATAGCCGTTTGAATGTTTTCTATGGTCCCAAAATGACGTCCCTTGAGGAGACTTTTCAATCTCAGGAAGAGAGAAAAGTCACAAGGACTCAAGTCAGGTGAATAAGGAGGCTATGGAGACACCGGAATGTTTTCACTGGCTAAAAACTCGTTTACTGAAATGGCTGCGTGACAAGGCGCATTGTCGTGATGCAATATCTAGTTGTTCTTGATGTTTGGTCTCACACGCATGACCCTTTTTCGAAGTTTTTCAAGAACCTCTCGGTAAAAGTGTTGATTTACTGTTTGGCAGGGAGGAACAAGCTCTTTGTGGACAATTCCCTGGCTATCAAAAAGCAAATCAGTATGCATTTGATTTTCGACTTGCTCATTCTTGCCTTTTTTGGGTCTTGGAGAGCTTGAAGTGTGCCATTCCATGCTTTGGCGCTTGGCTTTTGGGTCGTACTCACACACCAAGTCTCATCACCAGTAATAACATGTTCCATAAAATGTGGATCATTTTCAATCGATTCCAAAAAGTCAAGACACCTTTCTCTCCTGATGTCCTTTTTTCCTGCGAAAGGTTTTTTGGAACCATTTTTACGCAGATTTTTCTCGTCCCCAATTCGTTTGTAAAAATCTGATAAACAGTGGTGTGATTCAAATTTAACTCTTCCCCGATCTGAACGCACAAGATCCCGTATTCTATTGACGTTTTCATCGGTTCTTGAAGATGAAGGCCTTCCGCTGCCTAGTTCATCTTCAATCGAATCGAATCTTCGATCTCTTCCTTCTGAAAATTCCTTAAACCACCGAAAAACCTGGGCTTTTGAAAAAACACTGTCTTCGTAGGCGTTTTAAGGTTTTGCGGTTGCGCTGTGTTCAAATCTGAAGCAAAACCTGGTATCACACCGTTGCTCAAAATTAATGTTACTCATTTTTAAAACGCACTAGAAAAAAAAAACGGTTTACGAAAACAGCCACAAAGAATTAATTTATTCGCCTTGTATGTTTCATAAATTTTGCTTCATAATATGTAATTTATTCAAGTGTTACTATTAGATACAAACTTGTAGAGTTTTATATCGTTGTATTCAGAAAAAAAATGGGAGATTGAGAGTTGGGAAAAATGTAGATACAAGGAATTGTAGTTAAGTGCTATGTTTTAAAAATACGTAAAAGACAGTAATACATTTTTTGTACGCATATTGTTATCATAAATATAAACGGATAGAAGGCGGTGATAACATAGATAATTTTTTTCAACTGAAAATTCAGAGGAAATACAAAATAATATAATTTTTATCACATGACATATAAACGAATGGAAGAAGATTGAACTGCCAATAGGCCATGTATACTGGTATATAGTTTTTCGACGAACAGAGACAGTAATAATAACTGCAAATGGAGAATAATTCACGCTCGGTATTAAAATATGCTAATTTATTCAACTCGTAAATAGGTTTATTACGGTTTGTGACATCACTTGTGTTCGAGGGTCCAGCCACCAGCGACGTAACGTCAGGCATGCCTGCCATCTAAACGTGTTAAAAGGGCACGATTGTTGCATCAACAACGATTTTACTCGCTTTGCTCCTGTTACACTTTTAGCACCCATTAAAAACCATTTTCGGTTGTTTCGAAGTGAGAAGCAGAGTTTAAGCTGAATTAATAAACAGTAGTTTGCGAGGTCAAAGTTTTAGTTAGTGCCGTTCACGCGACCTATATATTATGTGGGTCAGTGGCGCAGCGGAGTTTGGGGCAGGGGAAAAAGAAAAATCTTAGTTTCTTTCGTTTTTTTCTTTGGATAATTTTATTTTACGATATTAAAATTTGTTTTTTTTTTTTAATTAATGAATCAATATTACTAATAAATGCACATAAACAAATAATATTATCACAACAGGAACCTCTGACAGCTTTTCAAATTAGAAATGTCAGAATTTTTAAGATTTACCTGTTAAATAATGATGTTCATTCAGCCAATGAATTTTTGAATCAATTAAAAAAGAGTTCCATAACAAATCCAGAAAGTGGTGATATGTAGTGATGGAAATTGGAGGTGTGTTTCTAAATTTCCACACTTTACAAACGGCGGCCATAATATTACTTTTTGTTTAATATTTGTATTTGTTCCGTTGGTAGAATTTTTTGGTATACTTATTTTTTAAAATGACATTTTAATTGACATGTATAATCTTATAACCTAAATAATAATGTTTAAACATAAAATAATATTGTGAAGTTTCTTAGTTCTTAGCACCAAAATGATTTTTAAAATTAATTTTAATAGTTTTGGAATTAAAGAATGCTACTTTACGCAGTAGGTACTTGTGTACAGAGTAAATTCGTGAGCATTCCTACTCCCTATCTCTCCGTTGGGTAGCCTATTTTTTCTAAAATTTAAAAGTATGCTGTCGGAAAAACAATCGAAACAAATATGTAGCAGCTGTTTAATTGATTTTATTTATGTTTTTTAAACGGAACACCCTATATATTTGTTTTGTTGAAATCTGTTTCTTCTGTTGAATTCCTTTTTTCTGATTACAACGATATAACAATATGTCACACTTGCATCCCCAGGTTTTTGAAATATTGTTCATTAAATAAAGACACATCCAAAAAAAAAACGCCATCAAATCTGGCTATGAACGAGAGAGATAGACATAGATAGAGATAGACAAACTTTTGACAAGTGACTGTCACAATTGTAAAATAAATAATGACTGTCATACGAGGTGTGGCTATTAAATAACCGAACTGCTGTCATAACACTTCTTATTCGTTACCAATTACCTACAGTAGCAACTTTTCTCCTTCAATGTACTCCCCTTGGCGATCTCTACACCGCTCCGTATGACTTTTCCATTGTTGAAAGCAGTGGTGGAAGTCCGCTTCTGTTAGCTGGTTCAGAACCTCCGTCGCTTTTGCTTTAACCGCTTCCACACTTTTGAATCTTGTCCCCTTCAGTGTCGCCGTGTCTAACAAGCCTGGATCAGTGTCAATGTTGTTTAGAATGTCAGCGAAAATGTTCATTCTTGTTTCCTTTTGCTCGGGAGTGAGGAGTTTTGGCACCATTTTCTTTGTCGATTCCTGTTATTTCAGCAACATAGGATGCTTAGACGAGGATCTTCGCGGATTAATTTACCACATTTTTCAATGTTTTCGTCCGTTTTTGACGTTGAGAGCCGTAAAAGGGGGGGATCGTCCTTGGTCGTTTCACGTCCCACTTTAAACCGTTTAAACCATTCAAAAACTTCTGTGCGAGATAAACATTCATTTCTGTATACTTCGTTTAACATTGCATAAACTCCTGTAGAAGTTTTCTCCAATTTAACAAGAAATTTGAGATTAACCCGTTGCTCCATCTGAACACTTAACATTTTTTCTACGCGTCACTGGTGCGTAGACCAATTAAAACAACTGCTACAGTCAAACCGAGCGACCCACTGGCTTGTCCAGCGAGCTCAGGATGGGAAAAGTATCACCAGACACTATTATATAGTTATATAATATTTTAGTTATATAATAATTAATATAAAATGTTATAAAGTTATAATAGAAAATTATTTGAGACATTACGCGTACTGAATCAATTGACGCAAGTTTGCGATTATTCTGTTGAATGGCTGTGGATCTCTCTGTCAGTATTGACAAAACTGATTAAAAAGTGTTGACGAAATATAATAATTACAAATACATAATTAAATGTGTAATAATATATATAATATCATGGTTTAAATAAGTTTCATTGTAGGTCTAAGAATAAAGAACGGTCAAGTTTTAATTTGGAACAGTATGTTTGTTTTCTGTTATTTATCGAAATTAGTATTAAAGACCAATCTTAGAAATGAAGTTTAAGATGAAGGTTCATTATTTTTAAAAGGCTATTATTTTCTTAGTACAACAAAGAAAACGGTGAGAATTTTAAGATTATTATGAATTAATTTGGAATTGTAAACACATCACACCTGTGGGATTTACTTATAAATATTTATCTCCTTTATTCATTTTATTATGTCATTTTTTTCAAATATTTATGTAATATTTTCTAAACATCAATTATTTTCATAACGTCAGAAGTACTTTAATTGGCTTGAGCTAATTAAAACCATGAGCCCTCGGATACAGTTTAATCATTTTTTCTTTTGTCCAGTTAGCATAGGAAGAAGAGGGTGTTTTGACAAAAAAAATGTATCAAATATCAATTAAGTATTGTGTTGGTATCAGATGTATGGATTCTAAAGATTCTACATCGTCACTACACAAATTGATAATTTGTTGTCAAACACATCATGATTGATAAATGTACCTATATAAAGAAACTATATTTCGCAGGTAGATATATATATTTATGCATTTATCTTCGCGTACAACAATACGACTTTTTCACCGGGAAGGTACATGGTGCAGGTAGCGTTTATTTTTAAAATCTGTTTTTCGAGACAAGCCTAGTCATCGGTGTGATAATAGATCCCGCATTTCCTTGCCAAAATTGTAACAGCGTCCGCCTGCTATTAATAAATTGGAAGTTACTGCCCTATTAGACCGTGATGGAAGACCTTGCGGGCAATCCCTGTGGGTCCGAATTGAAAAATTATGAGCACAAGAGAATTTTACGTAAGTTCCTATTTATAAATAAATAATTGTTATTGGAAATAGACGCGTCGGCCTAGATATCCTTGACTTGTGACATTTTTAAAGGAGACCAAGCTGGCAAATTGAATTTACCAATTATTTTTAATGGGTCGTAGTCTTAACGACCGGCCGGTATTTTTGAGTACATTTAGCTTGACTGAGATAGCGGAAAGTGTGCCACCATGAATTTGACATAGAAACACATATTGTCAAAATTAATAACAAACTGATTACATTGTTCTACGTAATGAAATTTTTGTCGCTGTCTGGTATTTTTATTAAGTTCTTTTGTGCCTACTGCAATGCTGAATTCAAATATGATATCGGTTTTTACCTATCACCAAGTTTTTAGCGAAGGGAAGAAGAATATCAAATTTGAGAAACCCAAACTATAAGCATTCACTAGAAATTTCGTGAAGAAAATACTGATTAAGTGACATGTTGCAACCTAAGTCTTGTAAGATTGGATAAGTTCTTCAAATAGATCTTTGTAGTTCTCCAATTTCTTGTCACCTAGGAAGTTACTACATATATAGTTATACACGGTGGAGACTTTACTGGAATATATTCGCTAGCGGGGTGGTGAATGATTTTTCAAAAAATTCCCGAGACACGTCAACTTTTAAATGTATTTACCTACATTTTGCAAGTAATGTGAAAAATATAGCCCTTCAGGGGTGGCTGAAACCACCCTCGACATGATTTTTTTCAAATGCAACCCTATGGCTTGTGACCCCTCATTGTAAAGCTGGTGGAAAGAGGAATCCAACGCACTGATCAAATTAGAATTTTTAATATGTTTGTAGGGTTGCATACAATTAAAACAATTTAAAAATTAAATTTATTTTCAACGTAACAATTGTTCAAAATGTGCACCATTCACTTGTTGGCAGCATCCCAGTCTGTGGTAGGTTTCGTCCCTTACATTATGCAACAATTGCGGTGTTATTTTTCCGATTTCCTCTCTGTTTCCTTTCCTCAGATCTGCTATGTTGTTGGGTTTTTTGAATGTAAACCCTACTTTTAAGATGTCCCCACAAAAAGAAATCCAGTGGTGTAAGATCTGGAGATCTTGCTGGCCACTCAATATTACCTCGCCTCCCAATCCACCTACCGGGAAAAATTCTGTCCAGATACTGACGAACAATGGCAGCATAGTGTGGTGGGGCCCCATCTTGCTGAAACCATAACCTCTCGTCGGTCAAGTTAGGGTTTAAGGGGATTGTAAATAAATGACATAGCACTGGCATTAGTTCGTGCTGGAGTAAACGCAAGTATCTTGCTCCATTAAGAGTGTCATCAAAGAAAAATGGTCCTACAATTCTATCTTGTATTATTCCGGCCCACACATTAGTTTTCTGTGGGCGCTGAGTATGAAGTTCCCTCATCCAATGGGGGTTCTCTTCAGCCCAGTAACGACAATTTTGGCGATTTACGTGCCCATTTAATGTAAAAGTAGCCTCGTCAGAGAAAACTATCCACTCTAAAGATAACTGGTTTTGATGAATACAAGTCATCAATAAATCGCAAAATTCCACTCGTCGATCTGGATCATCTTCAAGTAGCTCTTGAACAGCTTGTATTTTATATGGGCATTTTTTTCTCATATTTAAGTATTTTTAAAACTGTTTTGTGATTAAGATTACTATCACGGGCCAGTTGACGGGCTGGAGTGATTGGATTTTCTTCTAGAGCAAGCAACAAATTCAACTTCGTGTCGTCATCAACAACAGCCTGCCTCTTACTCGGTACTTTCCTGACATGACCTATCTCTCGATATTGTGCCTCAATTTTACTAATGGTACCTTGATTTAGTGGTGGCAAGTCAGGATGCGTTTCTCGAAACAAGCGAACAACTTCGCATTGAGTTCGCGCCCTATCACCATATCCAATCATCATCAAAATTTCGATTTTTAGTGATTCAGTTAAATAAGACATTTTCACCAATTTGAAATAACACTTCGTTTCAAACTCTGAATACAGCATACAAACTAAATTAGTCTTTGCGGCCGTGTAAAAACACTAGCAAAAAATAACAAATATCAGTTGTGGCAAAAAATTGCTTGGAATTTTTGTGGGGACATATCAAAAGTAAGGTTTACATTCCAAAACTAAACAACACACATTTTGAGTACGAAATTGTTGCGTTAAAAATAAATTAAACTATAAAATTACGTTTTAATTGTATGCAACCCTACAAATATACTAAAAATTAAAATTTGATCAGTGCGTTGGATTCCTCTTTCCACCAGCTTTACAATGAGGGGTCAGAAGCCATAGGGTTGCATTTGAAAAAAATCATGTCGAGGGTGGTTTCAGCCACCCCTGAAGGGCTATATTTTTACATTACTTGCAAAATGTAGGTAAATACATTTAAAAGTTGACGTGTCTCGGGAATTTTTTGAAAAATCATTCACCACCCCGCTAGCGAATATATTCCAGTTAAAGTCTCCACCGTGTACATAGTTTATATAGTGTTGTTTACAAAAAAAGAACTTTTATTATTTAAGTGAATACGGGTGAAACAAATTTTCAAGTATTATTGCTTTGTGGGTTTTATAGAAGATCAGTTCAAAAATTACGTTTTTAAACCTTTGTAGTGAGAGGGTCCTAATGATATTTTGAGATTAAGATAGGAAAAATAGGTTTTGGAAGGTGATTCTTCGGACAGCGGTAATTTTGATTATTTATTTATTCTCTGTCTTCAAATTTTGTGGGATTAAATCAATCGACACACAACAATGGCATGATGAAAAAGCATTTTCATGCCACTTTTTTGTTTCTTGATTCAGACTTGTTTAACTTTTCTGCATTCTGACTCTTTCTGCATTTGGAACAAACTATCTGTCGGTCACTGTATAACATTGGATTAAATTATCCTATTAAGACCGCATTACGCATCGTCTGTTGTAGGTGTGGCGGGATTACTGCGACTTCTGAGGCTCCCGAACAATCGTAGGTTTGATATATTGTTTACTTTAAATTTGATAATTAGGGGAGGGTGCCGCTCTGCGTTCTAGACACGCGATGTGGAACGTGTCGCGATGATGTAATTGCTAAAATGCTCCACCGCTGAGGTATGCAATTAGGACAAATTTCACGTAAATTGAGGTGAAGTAAAATGACGCGTTTACCAAAGCGTTATTCCAGCAGGAATATTCCTTTTTCATACTTTTACTAACAGAGAACATATCTTAAGTGTTGTGTATACAGGATGATAAATACAAGCTGTAACTCCTATACTAATAAAAAGCCACATCAATTTATTGTAGGAGGAGTGTTATTCCGCATTTTAATAGCCGCGACCAGTACAGCCATCCCCGGAGTACCACCCCAGCTTTATTCTTTCAAATGAAACCTCACATATTTTTTATGATAACTTATAGGTAATACACTTATAAGTAGGTAATAAACATAACATAGTATGTACCTATACTAGGTACGAATCTACTTATTTATGTAAATTCCTGTAAAACCCTAATTCTCACGTTTCGGCATTTACCATTTGTATATTTATGTGAATACGTGATACAGCCTATTTGATTTCTGTTAAAAACACCCGCATACTAGTTTGGTTTTCCCAAATTGACCTGCGGTTGGAATTTCCCCTAATTCAGTTTACAGCTGTTTATTGGAGACTGGTTTCGGGGAACCTACCTGGTCTGTGGCTGATTGTTGGTTTAGGGATTTTACGTTCAGTTTTGGACAGAGTCTCAACAGTTCATCTTTACCGTTCACCGGCTCCACACCGGAGTCTATCTCCGCGATTTACCGGACTTATCCGGTCTTGCATATCTTGTAAATATGTAAATAAATCACTGTACATATAGCCGACTAAAGTGCTTTACTTACCACACCACCCATCGCCATGTACTAAGATGTTAATAAGAAACCATTAAAGTAGACCATGGTATTAAATGCTATCGCACAATAAAATTGATGAGAAATGTCTAGAGATTCTTGATTATGAATTCTTCCTGACTTGTTGGACGAAATTTTTCAAAATGCGGATTTTTATGTGGTTTCAGCAAGGTTTCAGCAAGGTGGTGCTCCTGCACATAATTCCTTGAATGTGATAGGTTCTATTACAAGAACATTTCGAGATGCGGTAATTTCATCGAATGTACGAACATCAAAATGGCCAGCGTGTTCACTTAATGTTTCTCTTCTAGATTTTTTCTCAGGGGATTTTCAAATGAAATGGTTCACCTAGGAAACATTACCCAGTTAACAAAAATATGATTTTTGAAGGAGTCCCACAAATAGATGTATATGTGCGAACAAAAAGTGTTTTTTCTGTATTACGAGGTGTGTAAATTAAGTAATGAAACTAATTTTTGAATCTTTTTTTTATTCGAATTAAATTACAATTCAGTATTGTCTCCTTCAAAATAACTTCCTTGGGGAACCACACAGCGCTGGAGACGGTTCTTCCATTCTTCATAGCAGTGCTGGAACTCATATATTGAATAGCCTTCAGCTGGTCGGTTACAGCTGTTTGAATGTTTTTTTTATAATTCCAAAGTGACGTCCCTTGAGATGATTTTTCAATCTCAGGAAGAGAAAAAAGTCACAAGGACTCAAGTCAGGCGAATAAGGAGGCTGAGGAGACACAGGAATGTTTTCATTGGTTAAAAACTCGTTTACTGAAATGGCTGCGTGACAAGGCAGGAGTGGTTCTTGATGTTTGGTCTCACACGCATGATCCTTTTTCGAAGTTTTTCAAGAAACTCTCTGTAGAAGTGTTGATTTACTGTTTTGCGGGGAAGCACAAACTCTTTGTGGACAATTCCCTGGCTACCAAAAAGCAAATCAGTAAGCATTTGATTTTCGACTTGCTCATTATTGCCTTTTTGGGTCTTGGAGAGCTTGAAGTGTGCCATTCCATGCTTTGGCTCTTGGTTTCCGGGTCATACTCAAACGTCCAAGTCTTATCACCAGTAACGACACGTTCCATAAAATGAGGATCATTTTCAGTCGATTCCAAAAGTCAAGACACCTTTTCCTCGCTTTTTGGAATCATTTTTGAAAAGATTTTTCTCATCCCCAATTCGTTAGTCAAAATCTGTGAACAGTGGTGTGAATCAAATTTAACTTTTCCCTGATCATTCTTGTCGTCAACAGACGATCTGAACGCAGAAGATCCCGTATTCTATCGACATCTTCATCGGTTTTTGAAGATGAAGGTCTTCTGCTGCGTGGTTCATTTTCAATCGACTCTCTTCCTTCTAAGAATGCCTTAAACCACCGAAAACCCTGGGCTCTTGAAAAAGCGTAGTCTCAGTAGGCGTGTTGAGGTTTTTTGCAAAAGTATCCGTTGCGCTGGGTCCAAGTCTAAGGCAAAACCTGATATCACATCGTTACTCAAAATTACTTACATGTCACTCATTTTTAAAACGCACTAGGAAAAACCGGTTTAGGAAATCAGTCACAAAAAACAAACAAATGACGCTACGTTGCCAGTCTCATTACTTAATTTACACATTTCGTATATGTTATTATGTTCACAAGTATGGATTTAAAATGGGAAAGCTCGTTAGCCGCTTTTGATGCACTTCATATTTCGATGACACCTGTAAAGAAGTTTATTTCTTTAGATATAATTCTATATAAGATATATATCGATGCTTTTGCGATTACTCAAGTTATAGTGGTAAATTTACTACCACTAAGATAATAAAATAGGCCCTTACGAAGCGTCAAATGAATAATTTAAATTGCCATGCTTAAGTGAAGACATTTTATTAATTTCCTATACTTTGAAATACATCATGAACGCATTTCTTACACAGCAGAATGTCATTCGTCTTAATATAAAATCCTAAAAAAAATAGCGACAAATACTTATATATTTTTTGGTTAAATGGAACACTATTTCTTTCAATAATTTTCCTTTTATTTTGTGGAATAAAGTAAAGTAATCATCCTCCATAATACTTATAAAAAATGATAAACTAAATCATTGCCAATGAAACCCTCAATTATATCGCTCATAATGGTACATTATTTTGTTATCGCAATGGATGTCCCAGAGGGAGCACATGTTCACTGCAACTTATTGCACTCAAATAGGTCATCGATTGCAGTCGGAACATCGGTAAAATTGAGGCAAGGGTTCTATATTCGCGTGTTGTATCTGTGTATGATTTATGCGTTTTACTATTTTGAGTAGGAACATTTTGCGAACCATCTGAATACGGATATCGACGTATCGGGGTATCGGAAGGTTTATAAATAAGTATCTAAATATGGAAGGTAATTTATTGGAAGCGGTTAAGCCAAAGAATAATAGGTATTTGTTCTGAGTAATAAATGTTAATGAGTTTATTTTTCATATAGGTTTATTTCAGGGCGAAGTGTTGTCATGTGATAAGACAGTAATGGGCTGTGGCAAATTCAAACTTAAATATTATTGGGTTAATTTTGAACACTTATACGAGGTGTGTAAATTAAATAATAAGACTGGCAACGTAGCGCCCGATATAGCAACACTGCGGAGACGGGGCTTGGAAGAGCGGTAGGTTAACCCATTAACGCCCAAACGGATGTGATACGAGATCGTATCATAGTTTTGTTCCGCTTTTTCAAAGTCAATTAAAAGCGCGGAAATATTCAGCTTCCGATAATTCTGATATTGTTAATATATACATATATTGTAAAATCCAAACGTAAATTGTTGAATAAAAAATAATGTTCCAGTTCAAATTGTTAACGGTTACGGAGATAATTTTACACTTAATATGCCCATAACTTCATTGAAACTTTAGAAATTCTTTCACATTCATAATTATTTTTGTTCGTAATTTATTTTAATCCATTTGTTAAGCCATATGGAATAAGAAACTGTAGAGATAAAAGGACCCGAAGTTGAATAAAAAGGTAAGATATTATCTCTATTTACAAAAAGTAATGAGGTATTTACAAAAACAACAATTGTATATTCACTAAATATGAAAATAACAAAACGAGCGTGCAGTCACTTAAAGTTAAAGGTAAGAACTATAGATTCTGTGAGTTTCATATTTTTATCACGCAGTCAACACGTTCTTTTCATAACCTAAATAATGCGATTTTTAAAAATTTCGAAAATTCAAGCAAAGTTTTTTTTTTTATAAGGAGTGAGCTGCTCGGGTCGACTCGTGGCTGTATTTCGTCTATGATATGTATACTTAATTCCTGAGTAACATAAGCTGCTTCCTCTAAACGGTCAAGACGCTAGAGTCGATTAAAATTCACAAAAAAATAAGTAAAAAACACGTAATTTTAACACGCTGCCATTATTCGGAGGTAATGACTGATCGAATTTTTGATACTTACACTGAAACTGCCATCTTTCCCCTTCAAAATGCCGCCGCAAGCGGGTAGATATCTTAAAAAAGGGAAAATTTTAGAAATCTGATAAAGTAAAAAACTGTCGATTTTTAAAAGTTTTAATTCGAATAGGCGGAAACGAACCTTTGTAAAAATTAAATTTGCGTATATTTTGTTCTTTCGGACCCTAAAGAGTTCCTCAAAGTTACAGCAAAATCTAAAATGGTCGGCAACGATTTTTCTTATTTTCAGACGATTTTATATGGAATGACTCTAATGCATATTACAAACTATAAGTATTAATCCTGACACTAATATGAACAAAATGTAAAAACTATCCTCGAAAATTAATTTTTTAAAAACGAAGAACACTTCTCGATATTTGTTAAGACCTTTTGAATAGCCATGTATATGTGCAACTTGTTCCCCATTTAACCAAGTTTGTATACCATAACCATAATTTCCATGCTTGTCTTGGACACAGTGTATAGTAACATCCTTCTTCCTGTCCTAGTTCTTTGTGTACGTTGGACAGTTGTTCATGACACTGACTAATGAATAGTTATTATCGAGTGCTATTTTTTTGCGTTGTACCCGCCATGCAAGCAGCGAATTATGATTGAACCAGCATAGATAATGCCCACATCAGTGCGTGGGTTTATCTAAAACCAATTAAAAAATACTTCATGCATTTTATGAGTATATTATATAGTTGTATTTTGTGTATAATAATGGCCGCATAGATGAAAGAAACTGTATTAAAATATAATTCTGATCTTTTATATTAAAAATTAATATACATATATTAGGTACTCAATGTCATATATTGGTTTTTAAACATAATATACCTAACATAATTTAATATGGGCTCACTAACAACAGCACAAGAAACAATATAATAATAAATAATAATATGACAATAATAAAATAATAATAATAAATATTTCAAATAAATGACAAATTATTATATATTAAATACTCTAAGTCGCGGAGCGTAATAGGACCGCGTCGGTCGGGGGAATACGGCATTGTACGTGGAAATAGTCTATACAAACCATGGAATTAATAATTTAAAATATGCAATTTCGATAACGGCTCAGACAACACAGCGAGTTATAGACTGCCCGCGTCTGACATACGAGAGGCTCGAAATGGGTAGTGTTGTGCGCTTGCAATAACATATCATTCATAATATCACATCGCAATAAAACCAGTTTAGAATAATTTCGTCTACTGTAAAAAAATTCTATGGAAATAATGTATAGAAACTTTTTAAGGGTTGTATTTCTTTATATCAAGAATGTAGACTATTTTGTTTTTTATAGTCCTGTGATAAGACGCGATCTGTTTTTCTTTGCGGGATAAGTATTGTTAGTTGCCTCTTAACTGTACCTGTGTACATTATATTTGCATAATGAATTATCTCCCACATCGTACGCATTCTTTACATAATAAGTTTGATAAAGCGAATATACTAAATAAATCAAACTAGTAATGCTCCATTGGCGGGACACCGTTTATTAGTAACAAGGAAAATGAAAAAAAAAATACATATATGCATCTAAGTATTATAGACTTTGCTTTGAAAATAAATGGTTACTTTTTTGTTGACTAATTGCAAAATATTATTTTGTATTACTTTTTGATTTTTAATACTTTATTCAATTAATCGTCTATTATATCTATCATATTCTTGTTAATACCAGATACCTTTTTTGCTCCAAGAATATATTATATATACATATGTAAATGACTACACTTATTCGAACGAAACTTACTTATAACTTATATGAAACTTACAACATACTTATTAAAAACTGGAACACATTGAACACGTTTTTTTATTTTTGTTTCTACTAAATACGCATTTTAAGGGTAGGAACTCACCCCTCAAAGATTGATGGTGGGAAGAGCTACGTCTGATTATTTCCGAAATGATACATTTTCTACAAAAAAGTGTTCAGGACCAAAGTTGTAGGGTTTAAAGTGATGCACTTGATTATGACCTTGAGGTCGATTTCGTCATGGTCAACTCAAGGTCACCATCAACTGTATCATTTGTAAACCCTACAAATTTGGTCCTTAGCACTTTTTTCAGACAATGTATTGATTCGGAAATAATTGACTCTAGCTGAGGATGAGGGGTGAGTTCTACCCTTAAAATGCTTAGTTAGCAGACACATAAAACACGTGTTCAATATTTTTGGATGTTCAATATCTTAAGCTTCATTAAAATCGGTGAGTGTCAGTTTGTGTAGTTTAAGATGATTATCTTTTAGATAAAGTTGTTTATTATTCGATATAAACAATGTCTTTAAATACAAAATTTAAAGATGTCTTTGAATACGGAGCGTGGCTATTAAATAACCGATCTGCTTTCATAACATTTTTTATTCGTTACCAATTACAGTAGCAACTTTTTCGCCTTCAATGTACTCCCCTTGGCGATCTCTACACCGCTCCATATGGCTTTTCCATTGTTGACAGCAGTGCTGGAAGTCCGCTTCTGTCAACTGGTTCAGAAACTCCGTCGCTTTTGCTTTAACCGTTTCCACACTTTCGAATCTTGCCATCACAATTAATCACCGTATGTCACAAGCTCGGATCAGTGTCAATGTTGTTTAGAATGTCAGCGCAAATGTTCATTCTTGATTCCTTTTGTTCGGAAATGAGGAGTTTTGGCACCATTTTTGCGCAAACTTTGCGCATGTTGAACCTTTCATGCAAAATCTGGCCAACACATTCTTTGTCGATTCCTGTTATTTCAACAAGCCCTCGGATGCTTAGACGACGATATTCGCTTATTGATTTACCAATTTTTTCAATGTTTTCGTCCGTTTTTGACGTTGAGGGCCGTCCGGGGCGCGGGTCGTCTTCGGTCGTTTCACGCCCCTCTTTAAACCGTTTAAAACATTCAAAAACTTGTGTGCGGGTTGAACATTCATTTCCGTACATTTCTTTTAACTCATTATAGCCCAAACGGACACAATTTTTCGTCCTTTTTGGATCGTGAATCTCAAAGGGAAATTAATGATTTCACTAAATATAAACCACTTATCTTAATGTTTTTGGATGTGATCTTTTGATATCCGGGGTCAGAATTGTAATTAAATGCTCTAGAAAAAAAATATGGCTGACTTTATGGAGAAAAGTGCTGAAAATTTGGGGATTTTTTTTATATATTTTTTTTAGTCAAAAAGTAAAAAAAAAACAATATTTTTCATTTTGTTCAAAAAGTACTCTAACCTACTCCGGATTGTGGAGGGAGAGTGGAGGCAATAGTTGGAGTTGTTTTTTGCCGGCGTCAACTAACTCTAATCTTTTCAAAATGGCGGACAATGCATAAAATCTCATGAAATATGAATTTTGAATAATAGTATTAACGAGAAAATAATGTTATTGTGAGTTTTTCTTGGTCCACAGTCATTTTCCTGAATCAACACAATACTACAGAATATATTTGACTAAATTTTCAATTTTCAGTTATGGCGGATTCAAAATGGCGGCCGGATTTCTCAAGAAATGGCACATTTTTCATTATAAAGAGTAAATAGGAGTTTTTAATTACACTTTTCCAATGTCATTTCATGTTTTAGTAACATTTTCAGTTATTACTGGTTAAAAAAGTCTGAAATCCAAGATGGCGGATTCAATATGGCGGACATCATTCTTGAAAATTCAAAATTTGAAAACGGAAAAATTACAGTCATGCTTTACGAAATTCTGATGGAAAATGTCCTCTCAATCTTTTTCATAAAAATGCGTTCCATCTGAGTAAAAATTATTTGTCCTTCTAACCTCAAAACGAGTTTTTTTCCGGTGTTGAGGTTATAATTCTCATGATGAAATTGAGATTTAAAGGACTTAAGGCCACGGTTGTCCAGCGAGTCAGGTGAAAATTACGTTATGTTCATACTGTCACTCGCAGCGCGCTGGTAGATCGGATTTTAATAGTCACTCGTCAAATAATCTTTAAATTTATTAATTGCCAACATGAAAAAAACTAAATCTTGCAATTTTGTGCAAGAAATCTCTATCAATTAAATAATTCTTTAAACTAATGTACCTACAAGTACTACAATACAAATAGCTTTTCGTGATCTTAACAGATTTTAAAACATCTGTATGGGCAGTACAATCATATTGGCTAGTGCCTTCTGATGCTAAATTTTGGTTCAGTGTAGAAGATGAATAAAATGTAAATCTTTCAAACGCTTTCATTTTGGAGGTGAACTTATTTTTTTCAAATACACATCTAGTTTCCTCTCTATGAGGATCGACTTTGGATCCTCTAAGACTTTTGAGCCTGTAGCACAACCACCTGGGCGGGCCAATTTTAACAATGTTTAATTTTTTTATTCATCCAATAAAAAAAATAATATGATCCGCCAATGGTATCTCCAGCGGGCTCCGATCGATGGGGCTTCAGCGCACTACGGGTCGCTGGCTTCCACATAGAACAGTATTGGTGAGGGCTCAGTGAACTACCCCGTTTCTCTTGTGACGGTAACAGGTAACATCACACCTGCACTAATTATTTATTCGCACTTTGCAACGAATTGAATTGTAAACGGACGTCAATTCAGAATGCTACTAGCCTCCAAAAATTAGCTTTGTTCGTGTCACCGCTTCCAAACGTTTTGGAATGCTTTTAGATGTTCACCAAATAGCCCACCAAGAACATGGGCTCACAGTGTGCTTGAAGGTGGAAATATTGTGATGAAAATGAGCAAAATTGGTTTGCGCAGGCTGATTCTAGATTAAAAGTAGATTCAAAATTTATAAAATTTAAAATCGTAGCTGGTCCCTTTCGCGTTTTATCCTCATTTTTGGATTTTAACCCTTTGCAATACAGTAAGTCGTATATATCAACTATTTCTTCTAGCACTTAGCACTTTCAGAAATAAAACTATCGTAAATAAGTTTATTATATCTTGTAAATATAGTTCTTTAATTAAAAAAACACTCGGCAATATTCCAATACTAAAAATAAAAATTCATTTGTTATAAAACACTTGGAAATTATCAAAATCCAAAAATTGTATTTTCTCGTACAAACATAAATTTTCAACTTATTTTTTAAGTGAGTATAAAAGCTCATAATAAATCTCGCTTTGAATTGAGCCAAATTTAAAATGTAATTTTAAAATCATAAATTATTTTTATTTGAAAAAAAATTGAATATTTTAAACCACTTTTAGCTTACCCCAGGGTTAACGACGAGGACATAGTGGTGATATAGCCCCATGTTTTTTTCTGTATTATTTGTATATTTTTAATTTTTTTTTATTTTTTGTATGTTTGTATTTCTTTTTGTATTGTTTTTATGTTTTATAGATGTTTGCAATATATAGAAAATGATTTCGGTTTAGGGTTTTGGTCAGAATAAAGTAGCGAAGATGTCCATCGCAAATTTTTAAAAACTTGGGAATCCTATCAAATAAATAATGTTCATATTGAGTCTTAATGAATAAAAATATACAAAAAATACAAAAAAATAAATAAATATATACAAAGAATACAAAAAAAAACACATGGGGTTATATCACCACTACATCCTCGCCGTCAACCCTGGGGTAAGCTAAATATGGTTTAAAATATTCAATTTTTCTCAAATACAATTGATTTATGATTTTAAAATTACATTTTAAATTTGACTAAAATCAAAGCGAGGTTTATTATGAGCTTTTATACTTTCTTAAAAAATAAGTTGAAAATTTATGTTTGCACGAGAAAATACAATTTTTTGGATTTTGATAATTTCCAAGTGTTTTATAACAAATGAATTTTAATTTTTAGTAATGGAATAGGTATTGTCGAGTAAGTTTGTTTAATTAAAGAACTGTATTTACAAGATATAATAAACTTATTTACGATAGTTTTATTTCTAAGTGCTAAGTGCTCGAAGAAAAGTTGTTGTATACTACTTACTATATTGCAAAGGGTTAAAATCCAAAAATGTGGATAAAATGCGAAAGGAATCAGCTACGATTTTAAATTTTATAAATTTTGAATCTACTTTTAATCTAGAATCAGCGTGCGCAAACCGATTTTGGACTCATTTTCATCACAATTTTCCACCTTCAAGCCCACTGTGGGCTCGAAGTCAATTTTGAGTGTTTTAAAATCATTTTTATATTGTGGTACAGCTAATAAGATCTAGTACAATTGGATTATTATTATTATTATTCCATAGAGATGATTATTATTCCATACACGTTAGTATTTTCTGTGCAAAAAGTAATCTAATTGTTTCATTCTATCTGATTTTGCAATGCAGTTCTCTTAATAAAATATATAGGTTTTTGGTTTAATTTGGTGGGTTACGTGGTGTCGAATTATATTATAATGTAGGTCGTAATTTGTTTTGGATTGACAGTAGCATCCTGCATATCCGACACCTGAAATAGTTAACGTAGGATTTTGAAGCTACTCACACCAAAATTTTAGATAGCCTCACTGCTAGATTGACACAAGTACTAAAACACCTTTTGTATTGTGTGTGATTTTTAGTTTTGTCGATTAAAAATATGATTTAATGTAACTACAAAAGTTGTAAATTGTCTGCAATGCAATAGTTTTTCTACATAAGGCAAGTATATATTTTTAAATATTATAAATTGTTAAAAGGTTTTGGTTAAAAAACAAGTAACACATGTTTAATGTCATGTTTGTAATGCCATTTAAATTCCTAACATTTTACTAAATTTACGAATATAAAATAAAACTCATTTATGACACAAACAAGTATAATTTTATCATAATTATATTGTCAATGGGAAGACGTTCAATTGTCCAATTAAATTGAACACAATGCTAATTTAGACCGCTTTAAATAATTTGTTGTAATTACTAACGTTATCCAGGCGAAGAAAAAGGCTTTAGAAAAGAAGACGGGCGAGAAATGTAATAAAAGGAAGTGGATAAAATAGAAGGAAACTTTTTCCAGTAGAAAATTTCCCGTGGGATATGTATGAATAATAAATAGAGAAGGGTTTGCTCTCCTTTACTGTAGGAGGTTATATCGATTATTAGTGGATTATAAAAGTGTGTTTGACAAATACAAAGTCATATATACTGTTTTTGTAGAATTTCTATTAACATATGTATATACCAGTTTGCCTTCTTTGATTTGTAAACGAACAAAACGCAAATCTTCTGCGAAATCGTAGTGGAAGTGTAAAAAATGCGAAGAATAGAATATTTTCCTGATTGTGACTCAAACATGCGTCCCATAAACACAAAATAATCACCATTTGTAGAACTTTAATTTTTCTGAAAAAAAAATGTTATTTAATTTGACATTGAAAATATATTTATCTACGAAGGAATAATAAATGGGGGAGGCAAACATTTTTGCTATTGCATTATATTATTTAATGTATCATTTAAAAGTATATGCAAATAGGGAAAATTTATGATACAAAAAAAGAAAATTTATAAAAATGTAAATGAGAGCTGAGTTATAATTAATTTATCTTCAGTGCGCTGAATCCAAATTGTTTGCCTCAAATTTTTCCCAACCAATCTATATAAATCGCTATCTCTATGTATATCTATGTAATTGATAATGATATGTGTTTTCTAATGAAACGGATTTTCGCTTTCTGTAGACTTCAGACACCATAATATTTATTATAGTGTATTAAAAAGAATACTAGATTAATACTCAACCTAAATTACCACAAAACCTCCATAAACTTCGAGTTACTACGTGAAATTACCAGAGAAGAAACGCAAAAAAATGCATAATTGAATATCAGTTAAATTTAATAATATACCTAGTGTGTTATTTATCTAATATATCCCTTTCTCGTACATTATCAACAATTAATTTGATGGATATTGGATTTGGCTCTCTTCAAATGTTTGTGGTTACTTATACTAATGCTTTTCTCTCTTTTTTTTAAAAAACTTATAGGTTATGAGTTATGACGCTTAGTCTTATACAGTAAGCGGCAGCCTAATGCGTACATAGCCGAATGAAGGGCAATTGATAATTTAACTTCTTTGTAAGTAGAGTAAATATGAGGTGAGAACCAATCGCGATCCAATCGCTAGAGCAGGCGTATGAAAGGCATCCGGTTTGTCGGTAGGGCTGTTTGAGTTAAAATTTGAAATACCATTTTATATTTTATACTGGTCTAGTGCCTGATTGGAAAAGTGCGTTATTACGAGCGTATTGTAGAAGCACTACATACATTCATGAAAATAAAAATGGATATTTATCACATTGACGAAAAAGTTCAAATAATTAAATGACAGACGGTACGAGCGCGGCCGCCGACAACCGCGGAGTTCCGTGACGGGGCAAGGAGAGTGCATTAGTGGGTGGAGCTTAGAGTGAACCATTGGACCGTTCGTTCTGCCTTCGTTCGCATCGTGCGTTCGCTGTTGTCATATCAACATAATATTCCTATTAGATATTTTAAAATTGTTTAAAGTAATATTAACTGTTTAAAATTGTTTCACAGTAGTTGGGTTGAAAAATGATAACAGTAGACTTTATTATACGATACGCAACGTAGTCTGAAAATTAAATAAGCTTATTTTAATTGATCGTACATCAATGCATTTTGTAAATATAGGGTTTTTATAAATACTTATTATGCAGAGTTAAGAGTTACAGTTAGTTCTGGTAACGTTGCTCTTTAGATTTAGACCCCCTCTTAGCTTTCTGTACAACCAAGATGTGTCCGTGTCCGTAGCATATACAACATTAATAATGAAGTCTTGTTAATATTTTAGTCAAGCGTGGATGAATCGAATGGTTTCAATCCAAGCTGATGGCGTTTGAATTTGTCCGTCTGTCTGTTTAGTGTAGGGTATTAATTCAAACTTGATCGTCAAAATTATGTCATTCAGGGCTTAACGGGTTAAACGCGTTTTTCTCAAAACCATGTTTTTCTAATATGCGGGCAGCATAACTTCGGCAATTTTTATCCAATTGACTTTAAATTTTAATTGCAGCTCTATAACTAAATTATCTAGAGCGGTACACACGATTTTTGTAATTGATTAATAATTACGGTTGTTATAAACAAATAAAGGTCGATTTTTTTTTCTTTTTTATTTTTCTTCAAACTGCCGTTATTTTGTAAAAAATCATTGATTTGACTTGATCTTGGTTACCGCTCTAGGAAAACTAATATAGATTATGGAATTTTTTTTGTTCTAGGAGCATTTAAAAAATTGCTACATTGCCCGCCATGGGTCGATCGAAAAAAAAAGGCATCAACGTTGCGTGCACCATCACGCCGCCATTTTGTATTTAATATTTAAAAAAAAATTGTACTTCAATATGTACTAAATAAACCCTCAAAACGATTTTTCAATATTTTTATTAGTAGCTGAGAAAAAAAATTCCCAAAATTTACCTTGATTTTCGGCCTTCTAGAGTGATGTAACCCCTTAAAACCTGCATTTTTTGAAATAACTTTATTATCATTGGCCTATGCTAAGCTATGATGCCATTTTACCCTTTTGTACAGTGCTATAGATTCGCTATAACATACATATATAACAGTTTTCTCATGGGAAACATTCATCCGAAGGCTCTTTGGTTACCGCGTAACACAAGCTACACAAAAATGTGATTTACCCTTTCTTTCTTTTTTCTCCTCTAGCATTGACACACCACCCTCCTAATCGATATTCCTTCTCATTTCTGGTTAGATTTGGTTACGTTTTATTCAGTGAACATGTAGGTATTATTTTTAGTATCAGTTTGTTCGATAGTTTTCACATTGTTCCATACGCAAGTATGTGGAGAACTGCAATTAGGCAGTTGTTTTAGTTTATATTGTATAATATTGTGTATTGTGTAAAAATCTAATGTATAGTAATAAAATACAAACAAACTTAGTAAGAAGCGAAACGTTTACCTTTGAAAAATATTTACCTCAGGTACACAGGCTTTAGATATTTTTAGGGATGATTCCTTGATGTACAAGGTGTTGCATAACAGAACTGATGTTATGTAATAACACTTTTTATTCGTTACCAATAATAGTAGCAACTTTTTCGCCTTGAATCTACTCCCCTTGGCGATCTCTACACACCCCTCCATATGACTTTTCCATTGTTGAAAGCAGTGCTGGAAGTTCGCTTCTGTCAGCTGGTTCAGAACCTCCGTCGCTTTTGCTTTAACCGCTTCCACACTTTCGAATCTTGTCCCCTTCAGTATCACCGTGTCTAACAAGCCTGGATCAGTGTCAATGTTGTTTAGAATTTCAGCGCAAATGTTCATTCTTGATTCCTTTTTGATTTAAACTATTCAAAAACTTGTATGCGGGATAAACATTCATTCCCGTACACTTCTTCTAACATTGCATAAGCTTCTGTAAAAGTTTTCCCTAATTTAACAAGAAACTTGAGATTAACCCGTTGCTCCATCTGAACACTTAAATTTTTTCAACGCGTCACTGGTGCGTAGGCTAATTCAAACGACTGCTGCCACAGTCAAACTGAACGACCCACTGGCTTGTCCAGCGAGCTCAGGGTGGGGAAAGTATCACCAGACACAGTTCTGTTCAAACTTGTCGCGACACGCTCGCAGCGCGCTGGTAGCAGCATCAGTTCGGTAATCTAACACCTGGTATTAAAAGTAAACGTTAGTATAGTTAATATACTTATATTTTGGTTTTACGAATATATAATTTAGAATTTTTTTCAATGTTAAATGTGCCTTAATCGAAAAAAATGAACTATGAACTGATACATTGATACTGATACTATAATTGATACTTGTTTTACATAATTTTAAAATTCGTTGAATTTTGTGTTGTATTGTATTTTCAGTAGGTCTAAAATCCACTTAACACACAATTTCCATATTTTATATTTGCTACCAAAATAATAAGTAAATAATTTATAGGAATTCGGATATGCAGTGTTACACATAAGTCCGCATCATATGTGATATTTTTTTTGGTAATTGGTTAAGGAAAATTCAGTGTTTTCCATCAAATTTCATATTTTTCCATTTATTTTAGGAATCTGTGTATTTCAATTTTCCTCAATCAGTACAAAACT
Organism: Aromia moschata; assembly: GCA_029963805.1. Classification (NCBI taxonomy): domain Eukaryota; kingdom Metazoa; phylum Arthropoda; class Insecta; order Coleoptera; family Cerambycidae; genus Aromia; species Aromia moschata. The sequence continues at coordinate 1,253,355 of JAPWTK010000041.1, forward strand.
ATTCCTTTACACCAAACTTATCATGTCAATGTCAAAATTTTTAGGTACATTTTGGCATTTTTTTTTTAGTAAAAACTAAGTAACAGTAAAATCAAAATTTTCCTTAACCGATTAGGAAAAACTTTTCCCATATGATGGGAACTTGTGACACTGTATGTACATAGCTTATGCAAAGAAGATAACATTATTCATCGTTTTATTTTTAAGAAAACACTAACTCTCACTTTTTGAGTGTTTGAATAAATCTGGCGTTAGATTTATTATCTGTCGCCACTTTCTGTTTAAACAAACAATATGCAGTTACTTAAATTTTTGCTCATGGCACTAAGTTCTCTGGAGCCGTACAACTTTAAAATACTCATTACTTATACACATATAAACATCTGGGCTCCAACAGAACAATGAACCACACATCTGCTGTTAAAAAAAAATATAACTAGATAAGTAACTGAAACCATAAGTCACAAAATCAAGTGAAGGTTGTCATATAACTCCAAGATATATGTTTAGTACGTAAGTTTTATTTTCTTGAGAAGGCTCACAGCAAACACACTTTGACGGTTATTAGAAAGAAATATACACATACTGACTCATATTTTATTATTACGATAAAAAATGTTAATGTCATAAAACGTTGTGCCGGGAAGCAGCTGCCGTTAAAATTGTAAGGTGTTCTTTAAATTATAATAAACATGCAAATATTATTTCTCGTGTTTATAATTCTTGTTAATACTCGCGAAGTTATAATTTTTAGTGTGGATGATGTAGTTTTTCGCCCTTTCTAGAAACGATGTTCCCTAAATTAACACGATTTTGCGTGCTGCTAAATTATTTATGTCTTTTCTGAGCAAAACAATTTTACTATATTCACTAAAGTTGTAAAGTAAAGAGTCAGTGCAATAATCAGCTTCTAAAAACTGAAATTTAAAAGGGACCATATAATACTTTTATAACACAGTATTATCGTATATGCAATATTATTTGCATTGTATTATTTATTTTTTATTTTATAACAAATTGAGTGGAAATTCTGTAAATACCACCACCACACTAACAAGGTGGTTATTATTAATCCTAAAGGGAAGGCTTTTATAATAAGAAATTTAGTTTACGCCGAAGTTTTTCTTTAAACTGTACATGCATAGTTTTTAAAAGTAGCTAATCGCTTTAGTTTTATGTGTAGAAAATGTGTTTCGTTCATAGTATCTACAGTAAATCATTTGTAAAATTAGTAAAGTTGATACGACCATTCCTTTTGTTTGTTGCACTATATAGTGTCAAATTTTCGCATAACTTGTTTAGAATTCGACCTGTTTGTTATCTAGAATAATAGTTACAATATAGTTAACATCACGCTGACCAACTTACAAATTCACTAGAGCAGTAGATGGATCAGAATATTAGTAGATGGACTTAGAATTTGTCTAACACTAAATACTTAACAGTTTATACTTCGTTGCAGTCAAATTAACGAATAAATTAAAAAAAAATGTCACAACAACCGAATAGCATCGTGAATGGTCCTTCTACAGGATATAATACCACAATCAAGGATGAAATCATTAACAAGGACATGGTAAGGATATGTGTATGGAAAATGAATACTTAACTTCATATCGTTAAATTTTGACAATTAACTAATAATCAGTAATTAATAATGTCGATGGTTTACCACCTACGTTATAGAAAATCAAATATTTTCTTTATGTGGGCGCCTTTATTTTATTAAGTTTATGTTTTATCCAAACCCTACGGGTAGCTTAAACTACGAGGTGTGTAAATTAAGTAATGAGACTGGCAACGAAGGGCCCGACTTAGCAACATTGCAGAAACGGGACATGGAAGGGCGGTGGTTAACATGTAATACATCTTCAGTACAAGTTTGAACTTGTTAGAGCCATTTGTTTGTTGTGTGTTTGTTGTGTGTTTTCGTAAACCGTTTTATTCTAGTGCGTTTTAAAAATGACTTCAGACTTGGATACAGCTCAACTAATACTTTTGCAAAACTTCAACATGCCTACCCCAGAGTGTTATTTCTACCGAAAACCCTAGGATCTTTTAAGGCATTCTCAGAAGGAAGAGAGTCGATTGAAGATGAAGGCCTTCATCTTCAAGAACCGATGAAAATGTTGGTAGAATACGGGATCTTGTGCATTCAGATCGTCGGTTGACAACAAGAATCATCGGGGAAGAGTTAAATTTGAATCACACCACTGTTCATCAGATTTTGACTAACGAATTGGGTATGAGAAAATTCTGCGCAAAAATGATTCCAAAAAACCTTTTGCAGGAAGAAAAGCACATCAGGAGAGAAAGATGTCTTGACTTTTCGAGTCGATTGAAAATGATCCCCATTTATGGAACGTGTCTTTACTGGTGATGAGACTTGGGTGTTTGAGTACGATCCTGAAACCAAGCGCCAAAGCGTGGAATGACACATTTCAAGTTCTCCAAGACTGAAACAATCAAGAATGAGCAAGTCGACGATCAGATGCATGCTGATTTGCTTTTTTGGTTGCCAGGAATTGTCCACAAAGAGTTTGTGCCTCCAGGCCAAACAGTAAATCAACACTTTTACAGAGAGGTTCTTGAAAAACTTCGAAAAAGGGTCATACGTGTGAGACCAAACATCAAGAACAACTGGATGTTGCATCACGACAATGCGCCTTGTCACACAGCCAATTCACAGCCACTCACAGCCATTTCACAGCCATTTCACAGTAAACGAGTTTTTAGACAGTAAAAATATTCCTGTGGATCCTCAGCTTCCTTATTCGTCTGAAAAACAGTCTCATACTTAATTTATGCACCTCGTATGAGAAAATATATATTTATTCACTTCAACAAAACACTTATATCTATCGGATTTTGAATATAAGCTAATAGATACTGAACAAATCAGTACCAAAGTAAAATCATAAACGAGGATTCATTACATATTCCTAATTTATATATATTCTGAAAGTATTATATAATTTTATAGTTTTCGTTGTAAGTTACTTCCGTTATAAAACAATTTGCGCGTTTGAGAAGACTTTTACAAAATCTACAGGTATATATCACCTTCAGCTTATGCTTTAGACTCAAAGCAATAGAGCAGGCTTTAGACTTTAAGCAACCAAAAAATGGGTCTCCAAATACTTTTTTTACCGACTGTATATATTGAGTCATTGTATCCTTACATATAAATACGTGAGTTATTAATAACATAAAAAATATATGTAGGTTTATCAATTCTGAGCCAAAATCCTACGATTTTTCGGTAGTTCAAAGACCTTAATTTATGTTGAAACTTATGAAATATGCACAATCGAAACTTGAAAATGTGAATTGCATTTTTGTTTTGAACTAAACTTTATGCAAATATTTAATCTATGTACCTATATATGTATGTACCTACATATGTAATATAAATACATCCTGATAAGAAATGTATTAAGTAATCGTAATATATCTTCAGAGGTAAGGAGAGGCAATTAAAATTAAATTGTATAAAAAGGATGATAAGCAAATAAATACCTACACCTGCTAACTACAACTAATACATTTAACTGCGTGTATATATGTTGAAATACTAGACAAAAGAACGTACGTGTCTCTGTATGAAATTTTGAACTTTAGTTAATGAAACTTTTAATATACAAGTATATAACGTTACAATCTACGATGAATCCCAATTGTGGTAAATTGTAAGATCAATCAGGTTAAATAAATCAGGAGGTTGATTTACGTACATTATACCCAGATTTAATATTTTTGAAAAAAAAAATATATGATCAAATGCATTTACTTTTCCCGTAATTAACCCATTAACACCCACAGGACAGAATTTCGACATTGAAGTTCGAGTTGATGCCGTTCAATGAATTTGAGAAAAACAAAGTTCCAAACTACCTTTTCTTATGTTTTTGAGGGTGCCCTTTCAACTGGCGATGGTTAAAAAATTCTTAAAAAAGATTTAGCAATGGAAAAATTAAAATTAATCCAAAAAAAGACTCATTTTTAGTTTGCATTTTTTTAATGACTTTTCGTCCCCTTTTCATTTTTTTTATGACTTAAACCTATTCAGATCGTGGCCTCGATGTCTAAACTTAAAATAAGTAAAGTTAGTAAGGTCTAAAAAATTGTTACTAAAACAAAATGGCGGCCTAATTGATTTCTTTTTCAAAACTTTCGAATTTTTTTCTCGAAAACGATAGACTTTATCAAAAATTGTTTAAGAACAAAAACAGTTTAGAATTGGTCAAAGAATACTCTCAAATTTTTTCAGAATGTTCCGTTGTCGATTTTTTGAAAAACGGAAACGAAATTTTGAAAAACCACAAAAATAAAAATTGAGAAAGAAAATGAATATTTCTTGACATTTCTAAGACATTTTTGTTCTTAAAAAATTTTTGATAAAGCCTACAAAAAAAAATATGTATGTCCTTCTAAGTACACTAAGCGTTAGTGTACTTCTAGTTCATTTAATTTGAAGTTTAAAAATTTTTCTTCGAAAATTATAGGCTTTATCAAAAATTTTCTAAGAACAAAAATGTCTTAGAATTAGTCAAAGAATATTAAAAAAAAAATTTCAGAATTTTTTATGACGTTTTTCAAAATTTCGATTTTACGATTTTTCAATGAATCGAAAATCGTTTCAGAACATTCTGAAATAATTTGAGAGTATTCTTTGACCAATTCTAAAACATTTTTGTTCTTAGAAAATTTTTGATAAAGTCTATCGTTTTCGAGAAAAAAATTCGTAAAATTTTGAAAAGAAAAATTTCAATTAGGCCGCCATTTTGTTTTAGTAACGATTTTTTAGACCTTACTAACTTTATTTAATTTAATTTTAGACATTGAGGCCACGATCTGAATAGGTTTAAGACATAAAAAAATGAAAAGGGAACGAAGTCATTAAAAAAAAAATGCAAGCGAAAAATGACTATGGCTAAATAATTTTTAAGATTTTTTTAACCATCACCATTTGAAAAAGCACCCTCAAAAACATAGGAAAAGGTAGTTTGGAACTTTGTTTTTCTCAAATTCATTGAACGGCATCAACTCGAACTTCAATATCGAAATTCTGTCCTGTGGGCGTTAATGGGTTAATCATCTTCAGTACTGATTACTGGTGAGTGTGACTATAGTAGCATATGAAACAAAAATACTAACTTCGTCGTTTGGATACAGCACACGACCTGCTGCAAAGAAAAGTGTGGTATTTTCCGCGGAATATGTCATTGGAACTGAGCGCGCCTGGCACTGTCAAAACAAAATCACGCCCGTGCATACCTGAAGTCTCTCAAAGTCGATTTTTTTATACAACGTTCGGATCATCGCTTCCCCCGATGTCGTGCATTTTTAAATTTATGCGAAATCGATGGTGACATGTTATATTCGGAGACTAGCGCGATATTCCTCGTACTCTATTGCTATTATTTTATATTTATTTTTGTATATTAATATGTGAAATAATTATACAGCTAGAAATGAAATGATAAATTAAGTATATTAATATTCTGTCAACAGTTCTTTAAATTTGTTAATACCTGAAAATTTCAGGAGTATCCTTACAACATCTTATTTTAGAACAATAGACTGAGAAGGACCTTTGATTTATTCACTAAAATATCAAAAAGGACTTGTAGAAGAAATTTTTGAGTAGCGCACTATATTGTTCTGCTTTACATGCATTTACTAACATCAGGAAGAAGAAACAAGTATAATTTGTTTTTAGATATTTAATGACAAACTTTCCAAAATTTTGCAAACGCAGATAGTCAAACATAGTCATATTGTCCTACCAAATAGGATGCTGTTGATTGCGTTGATAGCATATACATATAAGCGTTCCGTGTTTATGTTGATGTTTGAGCAGTCCTTCTCAATCTAGTGTTCTCGCACCTAATTTACTTACTTATCAGACAACCTAGATTTTCAAAAGTTAGTAAGTCGTCTATTGATTTTTATTAGTTGAATATCCAAATTGACAATGGTCAAGATGGAACTGGACTCCCCACCTCAATCCCCACCCTCACAGATTCCTCAGCTGCCTCAATTTCCAGAATGTAGGGGATCGAGTAATCTTCCAAGATCATCGGTAACAATCAGCAGCAACAGCATATCTCAGTCGGTAAAATATTTAAGTTCTCCAACAGTGACACCAATGATTCCTGAAACGAAAATTAGTCACATTACACGATGGAGTTTAGAACAAAACAATCACCAAACACTTCATTCGCTTCAATACCATCAATCAACAATAAACATTTTTAAAACATGATGTATATGACTAACTGGCTTATAGCAATGTGGATAATATGCAAATCTTATTTCTCAACAACAGAAAAGAGGTAAATAAATACACACATCAACAACTTCTCAAGAAAACCAGCAACAGTACCCATTTTTTACCTCGTACACTCTGAAGAAACATATTTTTAGCAGGGGGCAATTACAGTAATTAACCACCACAAAGAACATATATGTAGTTAATATATGTAGACATTGGATAGAACATAGATACAAAACACCTACAATTACAAAGGACATATTACCAAAATAACTAATAACCAGAAATACCTTCAGAAACATCAGATGTACACTAAAGAAGTTTATATATCAATTCTTAGCAGGATTATGTACAACAGATGGAAAGGGAACCACTGAATCAACTGAATATGGATGCAACCGAATCAACGAAAGCCACAATGGAAACTGATTGCGAAAATTCTCTCTATTCGGTAAAAAGTGAAATAGATAGAAAGCATGAAACTAGATCAGCAGATGTAACAACTGAAGTTATATGTAAATACACATATCTTCCACATACACACCTTTATCATAGGATGTAATTCTGCACATTAGTAAAGAATATATGTTCGTATACTCGTATATCTTACTTTATTAGTTGTTATAGCGTTTAATTCAATTATTCAAATTTGAAACAAGCCATTTTTATATATCATTTAAACTCTATTAGACATCTTGAAATGCATAATTTATGATAAGGGAATACTAGAAACAAATGATTCACAGAAACAAGCGATACACATTAGATACCTATTTTTTTTCTACTGTGTTTAGAATTTACCTTTTCTTTAACTTGAAAGGTAAATGCTATTTTCGATAAGGTAACTTTTCAATGATATTTGCTTTGAGTAGCTCTACACACTGTTAAAAAAATTTCTTAACTTAGGAATCACCCTGTATATATATATCACAAAAATTACGAAAGAAGATATAAACTTACAACTATGATAATTATTTTAGCTTTCATAGCAGTTGAAGATTATAGATATATGTGGTCATGAATGAAGTAGGAATATTCGAATTGCGTTGAGATTAGTATGTATTCATAATTTTGTTTGCCTAGCATGAACTGAATTATAACTATGCTCATCAGATGTCAGAATCAAATTTACAAGCTGCACGACTAGTGAATACGAACAGATCATTAACACGGCTCGATACCAGAAGTTTTCTTATATCGTTAGCGCCATTTAGTTTAGATATATACGAGTATATTTAGTTTCTAATTCAATTTTAGTGAGGATTACGAGTAACACGCTCGTAACTAGTTGTGGAGTGAAAAGAACCAGTGTATTATTTACATTATTCAACATTTCCCTTTCTATCGAGAGTTAACTTAACTGTTATTAGGACTACAGGAGACCTGAATCCACATCATCTACCACTTCAGCAAAAATATGCTCTGTACCAACTAACTAGCTCAAATAATTACCGAAACCTCTATTAAGAGTGGAAAATAGAAGCGTTTTGCAAAGTACCTTAATTTTCTTCGTGTTCAGAAGACATCATTTTTCAGTTTTACCTGGTATGAATTAGTTTCGTAGCCTGATTGTCATATTCTTGTTAGGAAGCCTTACAGACCAACAACTTATTTGAGTCATTACCTCAACAAAATTCTTTTTCTTCTCATTACATTCCTCCAGTTTCTCCTCAAGGATCCCTTTAGGTGATAACTAAAATTCCTTTCAATTGGTAAAAGAACTAAGTAGAATGTCGTTTTACTTCAATTTAACTGAACTTCTTATTAGGAAAATATACAGGACATGTCTCAGTCGTTACCTCACCAATATTCGCATTCTCCTCAAACGGCGCCACTCGCTAATTCACCAAGACCTTTGACAAGAGCTGATAGAAGTTCGATAATTCTGATAAATTATCTTTATTGTAATGTTTATACACTCCTCAGTTAAAGGGTTGTGTTAATACCAATACACCCTTGAAAAGAGTCGGTAGCAAGAGTTCGAATCATTCGGTAAAGTAGCAGTTAAATAGTAGTTTTTTTTTTTTAGTAGGAACAGAAAAATAATGACAGTGTGTATTTGTACAGTTGATGAACGTATATGAAACGGTACTACGACTTTTTTTATTATATATATATATGTACACCATTATATGTCCTTCTACCTCAGCAACATCCTTCAACTCCTCAAACCATGGGACCGATTACCAATCCTGAGCGATCCCTAAAAAGAGTCGATAGTAGAAGTTCGATTCAACCGGTAAAGTAGTCACATAATAGAATTCCTATATTGAAAGGTGCCATGTTTTTTTTGTTAGGGAAATACGCAAGATGAGTATGTATTTCAACCGGCAACACCTCAACAACCTCAACAAAATCCATATAGTCCTCAGCAAATGGGATTTGCTGATTCCCTCAAAACTTTGAAAAGAACTGATAGCAGAAGTTCTATGCAATCGGTAAAGTAGCAAGTAGTGCTTTTTTAGTAAGTTTGAAAGTAGGATTTTTCAACTACGAAAAAGTTTAAAACTAATGTTGTTTACAATATTTAGGCAGTCATATCCAGATAGTTGCTTTACAGAAAGGTTAGTTATTTTTTATTACTAGGAACATATACAAGATGAATATGCACAGCAACAAGAGTATTCTATTCTTCAACCAGCTGGAGTAGTGAATCCTCAAAGACCTTTAAAAAGGGTTGACAGCAGAAGCTCATTTCAAATGGTAAAAGTGATAAGCAAATAATAATACATTTTAGAAGCATTGTAAAAACGGTTATAAAACTAATGAAATACCGACTATTACTAATGTTTTTATCGTAATACGATTACAATGATTGATAATTGACTTTTTGCCAGACAAATGGACAGTATGACAATGCTGCATATATTCAGCCTCAGCAACAGTCAGTAAAACCAATTAATCCTCAGAGACCTTTCATGAGATCTGAAAGCAGAAGTTGTTTCCAAATGGTAAATCAGTACCGAACAGTGATTTGTGATTTAACTCTAAGTTAAAGCTTTAACTGTCACTAGGAAAATATACAGGATGAAAGAAGTCAGCAAATATCTTCTCAGGTCTACCGTCAACCGCCGCCATGTAGATCTCCAATCTCCCAAAGACCTCTTATGAGAACCGAAAGCAGAAGTTTCATTCAAATGGTAAATTGTTAATTTACCCATGTCTTTACTTTAAACACTTTAAACCTCCCCTAATAGGGAAATGAAAACCTACAGGATGAAAACGGCCAACAGTTACCTTCACCTCAGCATTTCCAATCATCACCTCCAAATAGACCAGTAAATTTCCAAAGGCCTCTTCTGCGAACTGACAGCAGAATCTTCATACAAATGGTAAATCGTCAGATTAAACGTACTTGAATTTTAATGCAGACTTATATTTCCTCCAGGAAAACGTACAGGATGAACGACGACATTTGTTACAATCCCAATCTCCTCATACTTTTCAACCAACCAGACCTATAAATCCTCAAAGACCTCTCATGAGAACTGATAGCAGGAGTTACTTCCAACTGGTAATATTCTAACATTTCATTTTTTAGTTTACAAAAAAACTCAATAAACCAGTAAAAATTAACATTTTATTTCAGTGCATCTTGAGATTTACATTTAGTAAAGTAAAAATGGAGTAGTTGCACTTTTCTTTGCTTTGGTTTGAAATAATAAATAATGTACACTACTATTTCTAGACCAGTACTGTATCTAGAAGTAGCTGCTTTAAAATAATATAAAGAATATTTTGCAGTATTTTTTTCGTTTTACACGTGATTAGCGAGGCTAAAAATAAAATGATGGTTCGAGAAGTTTGATAAGTCGGTGTCCTTATAGTCTGTACTTGCCTAGTTGATCTGGTTATACTTGTGCATTTGGTAAATTTTTGTATACTTTTAAAGATATACTCATCAATTCACTCTATCAAGTGCCATTACGATTTACTCATACATGTTAGTGTAAATACTAGAGGTAGCACTAAACCATATAAGTCAGGCCCGTACTTAGTACATAGTACATCACATAGTATGTCATCCTGCTTTTACATTTTAGTGCTATCTCTAGTAAATACAGAATATTTATAAAAAACATCTGATACATTCCTAAAAGTAGAGAATTTCTTCTATACAAACGTGCGGCAGGTATTCATTTTGGTTTTAATTTATTATATTCCCGATGGCACTAATTCTTTAGAAGTTAATTAACGAACTCGAAATCTTAATATCCCATTAAATAACAAGAATGTTGCCAGTCCGTGCCACAAAGTGGAGAAGGTTACCAACAATCCTATCGACCAGTCAATCCCCAGAGACCTTTGACAAGATTTGACAGCAGTGTTTTTCAAATGGTAAAGTTGAAATTTTATTTATTTTAAGCACACGCATTGGTTGATAACTACTTTTTATTTTGTCAAACGTACACGAACACACAGTCTACCGTTCTAGTGGACTACAAATAGATATATTGAAAACCACAACGGTAGAATTAACAATAGAAGTAGTTTGGCAAAGTGTACATAGGCTTGGAAAAATCATGACACTCGCAAAAGTCAAAGTAATCGAATAGTTTTTTGGTTACTGGTCATTTTCACTTCTGGGAAAGTTCTAACGTCTACGAAAAATGCATATTTAGACTTAGGTTATGATAAGGTTGTGCATATTTCATCGCTTGGCGGTAAACAACTTTCTTTAGCCGTTGTTGCCACTGATATTTCGTCCTCTACTGTAATAAAATATGTAAACCTAATTTGTACCAGGCGCATCCACAACAAAACGAAAACGGATCTCAGCAGCAAATTTTCCATTCTGCCCAGTCTGTGGGACCAGTCAACCAGGCGCGACCTCTAACGAGAATAGACAGCAGGAGTTCCCTCCAATTCCGTCCTCCCTTTCCCAATCAACCCGGTTCCCCTCTCAGACCGGCTTCAGTTCGCCAACCTCAGCCCCAACAGCAACCCCAGCAGTTTGTACAGAGGAGCCCGGTACCCGGTCAGCGTCCGCCAGGACCCCAAAGTCCTCTGCCGCAACCCCCCGTTCCCTCAGAATCAGAATCGGGCAAATTTCAGGCCTCCAGCGCCGTTTCCCAGGACCCCGGTTCCCAATCAGAGACCTCCAGGCTTGTTACATCAGAAATCCGTACCGGCCTTCCCCATTATAAGACCTCAGATTCCAGAGGAGGGAGCGAATAGAAGTCAAACTCTGGATACTACAGAGATTGAATATTCTAAAGGTCCCGATGATAACAAGGATGCGAATGAGCACACCAAAACATCATCCGGTGCCGCCATAAACAACAGGAGTTACAGCTTGAACATGAATCCTCCAGAATCGCCGAACGAGTCGGCGGACGACCAGAGGAGGAGGTCGGCGAGTAATGTATATGGATTAAGAGAAGGAAGGCCATCTTCAGTGCAAAGCTCGCATTCCGATTCCGTCGAAAGTTTGGATAAGAAACAGGAGAACGAGGTACCTTCAAGGCCGGAATCCAGGTCCGCCTCTAGGATGAATAAGATCGTAGAGGATGAGGGCAAACATCGAAATTCCTTAACCAATGAGTCACATAAGAGCCCTGATATGAGCAACGAAAGTCCGGGAGAAAAATCACAGCCTACAGTTAGCGATACTCCGGATAGCACGAACAGTAATAATGTTCAGAGTGAACCACAAGCTGTTGTAATTCAACCACCGAGTCCTAAGTCGCCGATTCCAAAACCAGCACATAAAAGTCCCACTCCTAAGCCTTCATCTCATGGTAATGCACCCATTCAAAATGGCACGGAGAAAATCACATCAGAAAACACGAGACAAAATGCTACTAAACCTTCTGAAAATATTAAGGAAGGCCCAAAGAAACCTGACAAACTCTTAAATCTGGACAAGCCTACCAAAGCAAAATCTCCAGCTAGATCAGGTTATTATTTTTGTAATGACTAGTATTTAAGTTTTAAATATTTTCTAGTGCTGGTTTTGACAGTTTTTTTTTTGTTCCAGAAGGTGATAATGACAGTGGTGTCGATGAGTCTACTCAAGGAAATGTAAGTATTTTTCAAATTCTCTTATAGAACACATGCTTGTGTATGAATAGTATAAGCTCTGGGGACCTAGGTGATCATCTTTCATCATTCAAAGCCAGTATATTTGAAGAATTGAAAGTATTCAACCAATCTAGGTATAAGATAGAGTTGCCTAGCTTTCTAGATCTAATCAATGAGACTTTTGCCTTTCGAATAGTCAAAAATTAAATTTGTGATCAGTGTTGAATCCAATCTTCAATTGGATTTTAGGACCCATCGAGCAATGGTGAAAATAGATCCCCAAGGAAGGCTTCCAAATCTCGAAATTCATCCACAACGCCAACAGGCCGATCCTTGTCTAGGGGATCGAAATCTCCCAGTCTGAAAAGCCCAGACTCAAACGTTACAACTCCCGGATCAGCAAGTGAAAAAAAGAGTAGGTGTTTGGTGTTCTTGCCTCTTACAATATCGTTGGCGTTGTAGCACTGCGGATGTTATTACATGACATGATGACTTTTTAGAGGTTCCTATGAATAAGGTCCAAGTTGGTTCCGCCCCTTCGCCTAATTTGAAGGTAGTGAGATCCAAAATTGGGTCTTTGGAAAATGCAAGTTACAAGCCTGGAGGAGGGAAGGTCAAAATAGAGACCAAAAAGTTGGATTTTAAGACCGCAGGTCCTAGGATAGAAGCTAAAAATGACAAATACATACCCAAGGGAGGAGAGAAAAAGGTAACATGTTTATTAATTAGTGTTATTAGATCATACATTTTTATAGCTACGATAACAATAAGAATGTGACATAGATAAAATGAGAAAAGTCAACCAAGTATGTGAATTTTTTTGTAAACTTGGTCGTTTTAAAAAGGATAATTAATGTTTTAGTTGACATCTGACAAAAAAAAAAATGATATCTGCGTGTTTTTTTTTTAAATATAGAACAAGAAGCTAGTGTATATAGCATGTATAGTTTAATGATAGAATTCAACTGTAGAAAAGTAGGTAAAAAAGCAAGTGAGAATTCGTTTCATCTTTCGTCAAGTTTCATACTTTTGTATTAGTTCAGCGATTTAAATAGCTTTACCAGGATGGATCCAATGGCTGTAAATGCCGAAAAATCAGTAGAAAAAATTTGAAGATTCTGTATTTTCTCGATTATATAAAAATGCCACAAATAAAAATTTCGAGAACATTCTTTCAAAAATAAACTTGGAGGGAGGATTAAATAAATAGGTTCTCTGCAATTTTCAAATCACAAAGGTTGAAAGTTTTAATTTATTGAAATATAATATTTATAAAAGAATAAATTAGGAAGAATATTAAATTCAGTGGCGTACTTTTTCTAAAATTAAACCTTTTTTCCAATTTTTGACTTAGAAAAAAATGCTTTAGTATACTTTGGTCGGGTGACTTTTTTTGAAAACGATTTTTACAACATAAACAGAGTTTTTTGTTCTCTATCTTTAAAGGCTTAGGTTCATGAAAACCCGAGTATAAATAAAAAAAGTTACGGAGGTGTTTCCATCCTTAATGGGCCATGGGCACTATATATACATGTAACCTTTTAGAAGTTATAAGTGTGTGAGAAATAGACATCAGATGGATCTGATAACGTAAAAAAATGCGTTTTAAGTATATGACAAGAATAATTTGGTTTTTCAATACAGAAGTAAGAAACATGCTCAAATTGTATAAATATGTAATTAATAAAATATGAAACTGAATTTTCACTTAAATTTAATAACACATAGTATTATTTTCGAATGCTAAGTGATCGCACGTAACTTAACAAGTTTTGTAAATACAATAGTTGATAAAAATATCTAGTTATTAAAACGTATTTGACCTGCTCACGTATAATATTGTTTTGAGAGATAAAATAATAGATTATGGATATATATTTATTTAACGACAAACAGCACAAATGTGTCGTAGTTAGAATAATATCAATTTGTAACAACTAGTGTTATTATTTCTCTGTTGCTTTCAACAACATTTATATTTGCGTCATTATGTTATCATTGTTATAGAAAACAAAATAACAGAGTATTCGGATGCTCGATTCCACGTAAAAACAAACACCCTTTAGAAAGATTTTGGCCCTTTTATTTCATCAGAAACAAGCAGATGTTATACAAAAACAAGGACGCCATTTTAGAAGTATATACACAGTGATTGTTTTATATGGACCCCATTTCATTCGTAAACGACTAAAGGAAAGAGTATTCAGGAAATTAAACGGGGTTATATTTCATTCTTTTGCAACAGAGAAGTAGTAACAGTACCTGAAACACTCACGTACACTGACGAGTATTTTTGCACATAGATAGTACAACAAAAGTTACAGTGGAACGCAAAATCAAAAATAGGTTCGTTAGAAAACACTACGTACAAACCCAAAGGTGGAGATAAAAAAATTGAGACCGTGAAATTGGACTTCAAGGAGAAAGCCAAGCCTAAGGTGGGCTCAAAAGATAACATCAAGCATCAACCTGGTGGTGGAGACATAAAGGTAAGACTGACAGTTCCATTAACAAATAAAAAAGGGTTATACTCGTATATACCTAGTATAATGATTTATGAAATAAGTTGGAAGTCTCTATTAAGTTGGACCATTTCTAGGATATTGAAGGTCTTCTATAGTTAATTAATTTACGCTAGAATTATTTCATTTATTAGTTGAATACACTTTGTTCAAGAAATTTAAATGATTGATTATACCACAAAAATGTATCCTTGCGGTGTTTACTAATCTTCATCTCATGCGTATTCTTTGTTCCTTACTAATCTTCATTTGACATCCATATTTTTAGTCACAGGAAATTGTCGACGAAAAAGCATCTGCTAATGAGAAAAACAAAGCTGTTATTAGTTGTGGAAAAGTGAGTAGAGCGAAATTATATGCGTACTAAATGCACTGATGTTCACCAAGTAAGCTCTTGTATTCTTGTATGCAACGTAGATACTTTGTTAGATTAAAAAAATGTACTGTATTAAGGTCACTGTCGTGTAGCACAGCACCGAGTTGGCTTCCAAATGTGAGCTTCTGTGAAATAACAATTCGGAGAACGTTGTTTTAATATGTTTAAATGTAAAAGTATGTAGTGTGATGTATGTAACTGGGGTGCGTCTAGGGTGTGTAAACCGCTCCTTACTTTTTAGGAGTTTTCTGGAATTTTTACAACTTGCTGCCAAGGATCTAGTTCATTTTATGTAGACTAATGTCAACAGAACTGACGAAAGTCACGTTGAAAGTTTCATGCAGTTTGGTCAATTTTAATCACCAAAAAGATTTGGAAGGTCACTTACTATTACTCTATTTATGGTATACCTTTATTATACCTACTACACTAATGGAAAAAATTAAAGGGTCAAAAAAAATTTTTAGTGATTTTTCAGAATGCTGTATCTCAGTGAAAAACGGTCTTATCGAGGTCTAAAAAAAGTATTTTTGAAGCTTCAAGTTTCTAGTTTGATATATTTCGGCAAAAAAAATTTTAGAGCTACATATTTCGCTCAATTTTAGGAAGTAGTGTGAGAAAAAAAATTGTGCGATTTTTTTTACTTGTTTTTTTTCTTTTAAGGTCCACGAGAGCTTGAAACAAAAGGTTTTCCTTTATTGTTTTTTTTAAAAAAGGGATTTTGGTTTCAGAACATCAACGGCTGAAATTCAAATCTTCATATGAATGTTGCGTGTGCCTTTTACAGTTGAATATCCCCCAAAAACCATGCTAAGTTACATTGCGATCTACCGAACCGTTTTCTCGTTGCAAACGGTCAAACTTTTGAAAAAATTAGGAAAAAGGCTCACGTTTTTTGAGCTTAAACATGTCCTAATCATGGCTAAAGTAAAAATTTGTTTCTAGCTTACCCACATTTTTTCCACAAATACCGTTGAAATTTAAAAAAAAAAAAAAAAATATTTTTTTTCGAAAATTGAAAAAAAAAATTTTAAGGCTTCCAAAACTTGAAAAAAACCTGATTTTCACTACCGTCGGCATTAGCATAACCCAAAGCGTACCACGTGGAAGTTGCACGATCGGATTTACGCTTCTTACACACGTCTGTGTATGTGGTTGGGGTCTGTTTGTCTGATGTTTTTGACTATCAATTTTTTAATTTAATTTAAATTAAAGTTAGGTGACCCAAATCGCGTTTCAACCTTGACTCATACTTGCTTAGGAGACAAATCTCTGATCGATTTTGGTTTACGCTTTTTACACACACAGAGACGTGTGTGAAAAGGTAGGTATTTATTTGAGCAAATTTGCGCGCACGAATGGTTTGCTCACAAATCCTGTCAAATGTGTCAGTGCAAATGCGCTAACTTAGCTACTACATTTGAGCAGATTTGTGAGCAAACCAGTCGGGCGCATTTGCTCAAATAAATACCTTAAGAAGCGTAAATCCGATCGTGCAATCTCCACGTGGTACGCTTTGGGTAATGCTAATGTCGACGGTAGTGAAAATAAAAATTGTTTCAAGTTTTGGAAGCCTTTAAATAAATATTTTTTCAATTTTCGAAAAAAAAAAATTTTTTGATTTTTTTTTTGTAAATTTCAACGGTATTTGCGGAAAAAATTGTGGGTAAGCTAGAAATTTTTTTTCACTTTAGCCTTGATTAGGGCATGTTTAAGCTCAAAAAACGCGACCCTTTAATTTTTTCAAAAGTTTGACCGTTTGCAACAAGAAAACGGTTCGTTAGATCGTAATGTAACTTTGCATGGTTTTTGGGGGTATATTCAACTGTAAAAGGCATACGCAACATTAGTCATTTCATGAAGATTTGAATTTCAGCCGTTGATGTTCTGAAAAACCATCAATTACCCGTTTTTCCCGTTTTTTCAAATTCATGTCAAGAATAAAAAAAATTCTCCTCAAAAATCGCAGCAGAACCTTGTAGGGTTTTTATTCCAGTTTTCAGAACTGTCCTTAGATGTTCTGTGCTACCGTTGGTTGCTGAGATATCGTCGATCAAAGACAAAAGGGTCCTTTTTGATTTAAAGTTCGATATCTCAGCAACAAATGGTCGTATCGAGATTTAAAAAAAGCAAATTGAAGCTGAATAAAAAAGACATCCGGTTAAGTTAGAAAAACATTTTTCAAGCTCGTGGACTTGAAAAAAAGCAAAAATTTCGCAATTTTTTTCTCACACTACTTCCTAAAATTGCGCGAAACATGTAGCTCTAAAAAATTTTTTTTTTGCCGAAATATCTCAAAACTAGAAACTTGAAGCTTCAAAATGCTTTTAGACCCTGATAAGACCATTTTTCACTGAGATACAGCATTCTCAAAAATCACTAACAATTCGGAAAATTTTTTTGACCCTTTAATTTTTTCCATTAGTGTATTGATATACCTCTTTGATAAATAAGTACTATTCATGACGTCTGGTGGAATTATAAATTCTCGTATCTTCGTAAGACAGTACGGGACCCATATCATATTTTAGGGGATGATTACTAGATCTAAGTAGAGGTATAATAGCAAAAAAAGTTCAAATGAAACTAAAAAATTTTCCATTGTTAGAGATACAGGATTTTGTTTTTAATTTCAAATACGAAATATTGGGACGAAAAGACTATGTTATATAAAAAAAATGTCTCTAAGAACATAGAAATCGTTCTTAAGGACATCAAGCATCCATATATAAAAACAAACAAAAATAAACAAATGGTTTAAAGACAATGTAACATATTCTGAAAATGGTTTTCTACTAGTTGTTATGATAAAAAAAATAACAAACCAGTTGTCTTTCTTCCCGTGCAAAAATGTAACTACGATTAATTTTTATGTTTTTCTATTGCTTTCAAATTTTCAATTTTAACTTTTTTTAAATTGAAGTATTTCAAAAACCGTTCATTAGATGTTGTTATTTAAGTGACTTTGTACTCATTAATATACAGACACTAAATATTGCTTTAAAAATATACCATACCATTTAAAATAACGAAGTTAGTATCCACATCCAGTATATCCGAAAGTGCAAGAAAATCGTCATTATTTTGGGTGTGTAGAGCATCCTTGAAAACCTCTTGTTACAAATTTTCACCCTCATATTATTTGTGGTTCTCCTAAAACATTTAATAGGTCACTCGCCTTTGGAAGTTTTTGGGTAGAGGTAGGTTAATATTATTTTCATTTAGTTCATGGAATTTTAGTATGGAATATGGCTGTTCTTTATAATTGTATTTATAACTTTTTATAGTTTTTCAGGAATTCTATAAAGTCTGAAAAATATACAACGTGTAAACATACCTGTTTGTAATCAGAACGAAATAGGGAGTCTAAATTTACCAACATTAGTTTTTCCACAAAAAAATAAGGGAGATACATTTAAAAAAAAAACTCTTTTTGTACAGCCTGTATACGTATCTATATGAAAGACTTTAGAAAAATCCTTTTCTTCTCTAGATTCTTCGTTAGATCTATGTTAAAATGCATGTAAAACCGGTTTTTAGTTTCTTAAAATCAATCAGAAATTAAAAATAAAGATAAAGGGGGAGTTATTAATCCTGTAATAATGCATAAAAAAATCCAGTTTTGTACACATTTTCTACAATATTTTATTACACTGATTTCTAGGAAGTCTTTGTGAGAAAAATAAAAATCAAACAAAATTTAAAAAGAAGAAATATTATTTTTTTTAAGATTCCATTCACATTTCACCTAATTATATTTCACCTAATGACCATTTTGTTTCGTATTTTTGGCAGTACGATCAGGAAATTTACGCTGATTCTACTTCAGTTGTAAACAAATAATCGTTTTGTTTGTGCCAAAAGGGGCACCTAAGATTAAGCCATATTTAAAAATGAAAATAGAAAGGAGAATAAGCTGTTTATATTCCGCGATGAGTTGAACATTTCTCGTATTATTATACCACAAAATTGTATAGGAATAACGATCGCTTGACACGAAAACGAGGGTTCGTATGAGACGAAAGTTATACGTCATAATTTATTCTGTTATTTCTTAGTGCGTAGTGGCCTATATTGCCGTTACAAGGGGTGATTCATATTTACTCACGTTTAGGTAATAATGAAGTAATAATAATAATAAATACTCTGCTGTGATATATTAAAATAGTTTGATGCGTTGAATACGTATACAGGTACTTGCAAAAGTATTCGTACTTTACAGGGAATTGTAAATAACCACAATTTTCTTTTAATGGGTGTGAGTATAATTAATCATAATAGTTTTATTACAAACATACATGTGTAAGTATTATATAAATTAAACTTGAACTTCATATCATTTACTGTTTAGAAAATAAAATCTAAATTATTCTCTATTGCAAAATCACGGGTCGCAAAAGTATTCGTACTTCAGGATTTTTTGGTGAAATTGGCCAAGTTACTATTTGGTTGGTCCACCTTTAGCTGCGATCACAGCCTCCAAACGTTTATGCTACCAATTTTTGCTACCAATTTTTGTGTGATATCAGGGTCCATATTTTGCCATACATTTGTAATTGCCTGATTAAGAGTGTTATATTTTATTTCATAATTTCGTAACTGTTCATTTCCGACCATAAATGCTCAATTGCATTTAAATCAGGGCTTTGAGGGGGTGTAATTAACTGATGGGGAGTGTTGTATACAATCCATTGCCTCACTATGTAAGCAGTGTGTTTTGGATCGTTGTCTTGTTGGAACCAATAATTATTTCCTAGATTCAATTTTGCGACACTTAATGGCAAATTTGTTGTCATAATTCCATCAATAAAAACTAAATTCCCCGTCCCACTCGCACTCATACTTCCCCACACCATCATTGAATACTAGATACTCTACCATGCAGATCGTGCTTTTTTAAAACCCGGCGGCAGGTATCTGCACTTACTTGCTTTTTAAAACAATTATTTACTAATGCCGCCAATTTTGGGGCACTTGTAGAAGGGCATTTTTTTATTTCACGCACTATTGCCTTCTCTTCTCGAGAAGTTAATAGTCTTGGACGGCCCTTTCAAGGCATATTGGAAACTATTTGATTTTCGTTATATCTTTTTATAATATATTGTATATATAGTACTTTTGCTTCTTTTTAATAAATCACCTATTTCTTTATATGATTTTCCTTCTAAATGCCACTGTACTGCCATTTGTCTCTCCTGTGCTGCTGTTTCTGATTTACGTCCCATTATAATTAGAAATATTTTTAACAGATTCACACAACATACAGTTGTTTACACTCGTCTGAATGTATAACTGAAAACTGTGACTGAAGTCAACAACTGGGGTCTCAGCGTTATACCTGAGACACTGAGGTCATGCGGAGAACGAACACCTTTGTTGCGTAGATATTGCCATTCTTTAAATTCAATATTTTTTATGTAGGTATTTAATGCAATATGAAGCTAAAACTTGATTTATGCATTGCTGATATAGTGTATTTGTAAATATAATTATTACATGAAATTTTCCTTACAGCTATAAAAATGCTGTTCATTTCTTTACTCATCAATTCAGGGTACGAATACCTTTGCAAGTAACTGTATATTGTGGACCAAAATAAAGAGGTCCTTCTTAATGTTTGGTTACTCTCTCACCAATTTTTGGATATACAATTCTTGAAACGACCGAATTTTAATTGGAATTATCGACCAGTGGCAAATTTTTATCAATGGCAGTAACCTCGTTAGAATAATATGCTACAAAACATAATTCAGCAAATATTTGTTTTTAATATCCTCAAAATAACGATGTTCAGGACCTGAAAATATATGTGATCGGGTTTGGGTAAGATTTATAGTAATATATAATAAACTAGAGCTTACTATGACAACTGGTACCTCAATTATATACATATGTTTTTCTCTAGGATATATATACCGGGTGATTGAGGAGGAATCCCCAAGATTCGCAGGAGATGTTGGGGGGAGGGTTTCAAAAATGTACAAAACAAGCTAATAAACATGTGATCATAAGTTCTAATTTACGATTAACAAGAGTTATTTATAAGTTAAAAAATCTATCCTCCTATCTCATTCACCTACATTGTATAACATTTATTAAAATCGTTACAACAATGTGGATATTGATACAGAAGGTAATTTTCAAAGGTTAAAAATATTTTTTTATTGCTACATGTGTTATATTAAGTCCGATGAACAAGTCGAAACAATTTCTATCAAAATTCACAGACAGTGGTTATTCTATAGTTTAGAATAATTCGTTATACTGATAATTAGCTGATTATCTAATGACCAATAAATTAATCTCTTTCTCCAAATTAGCTCGGACCATGTCGATCGTTATCTTCGTTTAACAACACAACAGCAACAATGTAATCAAGGACATCCCTTAGGGACTATGGGGTGTGACAATATTCAGGTTAAATATAGAGTACAGTACCGTTAACTTCACGCGACTTTTAGGCAACTTGTAGGGATTAATGCGACAGGTAATTAGAAAAAAGCGACTGAAGAAAGATATAGTATGTACCTTCATGTTTTCACAAAACTATAAACATCAATTAAATATGTATTGCGTATTATACAACCACAAATGAAAATGTATTTATGCTATACTTGATTTATTTTTATGAAATGTTTTAAAATGCCCAGCAAATAACAGGACAACTTACTTATATATCGTATAATAACGATATCTTTAACAACAACTTTTGAATACTTACATACGAGATGTGTAAATTAAGTAATGAGACTGGCAACGTAGCGCCCGGTCTAGCAAGACTGCGGAGACGGGACTTAGAAGGGCGGTAGGGTAATATGTCATGCACCTTCAGTACAAGTTTGAACTTGTTAGAGTCATTTGTTTGTTCTTTGGTACCGTTTTTTCTAGTGCGTTTTAAAAATGAGTGATATTAATTTTGAGCAATGGTGTACTATCAGGTTTTGCTTCAGACTTGGACACAGCGCAACGGATACTCTTGCAAAACTTCAACATGCCTACGGAGACAGTATTTTTTCAAGAGCCCAGGTTTTTCGGTGGTTTAAGGCATTCTCAGAAGGAAGACAGTCGCTTGTAGATGAACCACGCAGCGGAGGAAGCTTCTCCATCTTCAAGAACCGATGAAAATGTCGATAGAATACGGGATTTTGTGCGTTCAGATCGTCAGTCGACGACAAGCATGATCGGGGAAGAGTTAAATTTGAATCACACCACACACTATTCATCAGCTTTTGACTAACGAATAGGGGATGAGAAAAATCTTCACAAAAATGGTTCCAAAAAACCTTTCGCAGGGACAAAAGGACATCATGAGAGACAGGTGTCTTGACGTTTTGGAATCGATTGAAAATTATCCTAATTTTATGGAACGTGTTATGACGTGATGACACTTGGGTGTTTGAGTACGACCTAGAAACCAAGCGCCAAAGTATAAAATTGCACACTTCAAGTTCTCCAAGACCCAAAAAGCAAGAATGAGCAAGTCGAAGATCAAGTTCATGCTGGTTTGCTTTTTTGATAGCCAGGGAATAGTCCACAAAGAGTTTGCGCCTCCAGGTCAAACAGTAAATCAACACTTTTACAGAGAGGTTCGCCTTGTCACACAGACATTTCAGTAAACGAGTTTTTAGTCAGCAACAACATTCCTGTAGCTCCTCAGCCTCCTTATTCGCCTGACTTGAGTCCTTGTGACTTTTTTTCTCTTCCTGAGATGAAAAATCATCTCAACGGACGTAATTTTGAGACCATAGAAAACATTCAAACGGCTGTAACCGACCAGCTGAAGGCTATTCCAGTATATTTTCTTCTTCTAGCACTGCTATGAGGAATGGAAGAACCGTCTCCAGCGTTGTGTGGCTTCTCAAGGAAATTATTTTGAAGGAGACAATACTGAATTGTAATTCTATTTGAATAAACAAAATTAAAAAAATCAGTATCATTACTTAATTTACACACCTCGTATTAGTTGTTACATTTACTACTGTGGTGTAACGTTTATATACATTATAATCCTAAGAGTTTGAGTCTATTATTAGATTGGTTTTCACGTTATACATTATCGATTTCGCATTAGCTGAAAGTGAAATAACGCTAAATAGTAGGAAATATAAAAGGCAACGTGTTTTACTATAATTATTTAATATACTAAATTGCTTCTAAGTCGTAGTAGAAACTATATACATACTTGATTCATGATAGTGGTATTGATTTTCCTCAATTTTCCAGTTTTAGATGCAACTAAATTGTAAACATGCAAAGTATTTTTACACTGCACAGAATAGGGGATTGGATATTTGTAAAATATTATGGTATTTCAAATAATAGACTAGTAAAGTCTCCATTAATTAAAATAGTTAAAGACACTATACAAATGTGCTTAAAATAACTCCAAATATCGGCAGTGAGACTGCGATGTTAAAGTTGGACATTCTTTACATAAAAAACAACTTGGAAGTGTTGGAAAAAATCCTGTTTTATTGTAGTAAAAGCATATCAAATCATTTGACGTTCATGACACTCAAATTTTAGAAAACATATGTCTATGTATAAATACCTGACCAACGGTTGGCCGATATTTTGATGTTTTTCTATGGGACTACAACTATGTTGAACTATATGGGACTTGTAATTTAAATGAATGTATAAAATACTAACATAATAAAATTGTCTAACGATAATTTTTCCACTTTAGATCGAGAATAAAAAATTGGACGTAAAGGCCAACAGCAAGATCGGATCCTTAGACAACGTCAAATATAAGCCCGGAGGTGGAGAGAAGAAAATCTTCGACGACAAAGACTATCTTAAGCAAAAATCTGCAGTGTCCAGTATCGATCACTCTCTTTCCGGTTCGCAGGTAAGTTTCAATTATTCAGCGACACCATTAGAAGAGAATAGAGGAATCGCATTCACTGAAAAAATACTACCGATCCTAAATTGGAAATGACCCGGGTCTTTATTTCAAGTTCGATATTTTTCATTAATTATTTATTTACAGGATCCTGCGTATGTTTATACATTTTATTGATTCACCATTTCATTTAGTCGTTAAGGTACATTTTGTTCCTTTTGGTTCTGTTTTAAATGTTACACTGAGAAAATGAGCAACTAATGACGTGGCATTCAATAATTATTCTTGACAAGTTATGGCTAGAGCGAGGTACTGTCTTTGGGCGGTATTTCTTCAATAAGTACAATAACGGAAAGTAACTTATAAATATAAAAAAATAGTAATAACTAACTCGAAAAGGAACTAATTCGAAAACAGTTGGGAGATTTGAAAAACACTTTTTGTACCTGTTATAAATGCATCTACCTCGAGAAAATATTTTAGTATTATTATTAATTATACTAAAATAAATAAATATTTTAGTATTATTATTATTAATTATATTATTAATAGAGTATGCACTTTACTGTAACATATGCATATATACATACTGTAGCATATGTAAACATTAGCAACCCTGTTCTAAAACAAAACGACCTATTAAACACGTTGACGATTTCGACTTACCTTCGATTTACCTTTGCTCAAAGTTTTCTAACGTACTGATTACCATTCTCGTGATTGGTGCTCCAGAACACTCTTGTAATCTTTTGCTAGCTAGTAACAACGGAAACATCGGTATGTGAGGGACCGATGTGATCGCCGAGACAAACATCGCTGTAGTTGTGACCATCATTGCGAAATATTTTAAAAATGTGGTAACAGAAATGTATTAATTACGATGGTTTAAAACAAAAAGTAATTAGTACTTTTTTTCAGTGTAACTATATTTGTTTGCCCATTATTAAATTCCTTTATTTTTAAATATCTCTCAGTGATTTACAAATAACAGAGTGATTCCGCCCTAACCACTCTATATTTCTTATTGCAGTTAACTGCATGTTTAGTTGCTTAAAACAAGATGTCGATTAAATTGAATTTAATTTTGAATTTGCATGTAATATTTTGTAGCTAATTATTATTAGTGGCGAAGCTTTGCCTACTTTTTATTTGCCTGTACTTAAAACAAACTATTAAAAAGTACCAAATTCCTGGTCATATGGATTTATTGTGTAACTAACACAATAAATGTGCTTTTGATTGTAACAAAAGAACAAATATGTATTCCTGAGGGAAATTCTCCATGACGATATGTGATGAGAAAATGAATAATGACAGAAGAATAATGAAAATAATTGAATTTTTCTGATCTCCCTTTATTTTTGTATTACTGTACTGAGTGGTAAAACTATTGAAAGTAGAAAACAGTTCATTGTCGTAATAATTTTATCTTGAAATTTTAACTGTTCTGAAATCGGTAATGAGTTTCAAAATTTAGTACCAACTTAATTTTAAGACGTAATACAAAGGATCATGGCATGTTCTTCCATTTGTTATATAGCTTTATTGAAAATGTTAATATTTGTATTATCTTGCACCAGTTCATTAATGTATATAATACAGTTCTAAATTAAATTTTTGTGTTTATAAGATGGTGTGAAGATAAATAATTTGTGATATGTAATATATAAATGTATCTATTAATTTTTTAATAACTTTTTTTAATAGTTATACTATTTTTTTTAATAGAACTCCCTTCCATCCCAACCGGATACCAAAGCTCCAGTGGCAGACGAAAATTTGAATCAGGAACATTAGATCACAATGTCATTTTTTCCATACTGAGTTTTATATTTTTCACCTTGTATTTTTCATTTTTACTAAGAGTATACTAGGATTAGGTGCTGGAATTTCCCAGTATATGAAGTAACCCGTTCCATGAAAATGATATCGTCTAAACCAAATAGCGCATGCGCTAAAGCAGAATAATTAATACATGTAAAATAAAAGCATACTGCATGCACTCTTAAATTAACCGTAGAATACAGAGTGAGATTGCACAACGGAGAAAGTCCATCAAATTCGATCATAACATTAAGAAAATTCGGATTTGTTAGTGTCTGAAATGTGTTAAATTGTTATTTCAATGTAAAAAATAGACATGTGCACTTTATTTGAAAAGGACCTTTTTTGCGTATTTATTATAGTTGTTTGCTATGATATAAACATAAAATAATTTAAAATAGATTAATACCCGCCACAGAGGAGTAAGTTTTCTATTCATATTTAGTTTTTGTCAAAATGTTTTGACTTTTTATATTGAATTCGCTTCACACTCTGTATCGATAAAGTAATTATTGTCTAATAAAATTAATATGAAAATAACAATAGTTTTCACTAACACATGTAGTTTAATGTTATTTTTTGTTGAAAAAAAAATCCTTTCGTCAGTGTTATATTGAAAAAGTAATAATAGTTTTGGTGTTGTGATACCTAGGAATATGACCAAAAAATTATTATTAACTATTTGTACCGTTCTATTTTAAGACTATTGTTGTGTACCCATTTAGTTTCAACTCACAATCAGTTTGAGATTTTTTTTAGACTTAAGTAGTTTACGGAAAAGGCTGTCGGTTGTCAAAAGTTTTAACCACTCCTTTGCCAGGTCAAAAATGTCCCGTGGATTTCGAATCCGAATGCCCCTCTGCAGAGTTCTATTTTGTTGTTATGATATACGGGGTGGTAAAGGAATGGTCTCAACTTTTAGGCAGGTCATACTTTCATCTATCAAGCTGTACTGTTTTTATTTTTTTAGTTATTAAGAACATTTCGTTTTGTTAACTTAAGTATTATTATAATAAAAATATTTGCATTAATATTATCGTAGCAGCTTTATTCACATTATCATAGAAGAGCACCTTAACGCTGTTCCACTGTATTTTTAACGTAAGCTTAAACAAGAAGTAAGTATTAGCAAATCACTTGGCACCAAAATTAGAAAAAAATCTGTAGGGGAAGTGCGTGAATTGTGGGTATTTAAACTAAGATAAATCACGTGAGATGTGAAATGTACACTGCGTTCTAGTTGTATATTCCGGCATTTTTTGAGATGTATCAAAATTTCAAAAATCATAATTAAATGCTTTGGACATCTTCAGACGCTACACAGATTCTTTGAAAATTAAAAAATAACTACGAAAACCACGTAATTATTGTTAACAGAGTAAATTGTACTAAATGGAGAATTAAATTCTACTATTTTTTATGATTTCAAAAAATATCATGTACTTATTGGGTTATAATTCTAATAGCTAGAAATAATAACTAATATTACATTACTATCATTATCACACTAATATCACGTTTTTGAAATCAGGAAAAATAGTAGTTAGAGTAGTATTAGTTATCTATTAAATACAAGATGTTTCATTCAAAACTTTATTCAAAAACATTCAAAATAATCATGCGGTTTTTCTAGTTAATTTTTGTTTAAATCAAATGCATATTCTACATAGTCTCTAAGGATGTCCAACATTTGAGTTTACATATTGTTTGAAAATTTAAGATATCTCAAGAAGTGGTTGAGTTGTAACTTGGACACGTTGTACATTGCATATAAATAGCATCAACAGTTAACTCCTTTGGTGTTTATTATATAATTTGGAGTTATTGACTTAATTTACAACAAATAATATACGAGGTGCGTAAATTAAGTAATGAGACTGATTTTTTTAATTCTCATTTTTATTTGAATATAATTACAATTCAGTATTGTCGCCTTTGAAATACCTTCCTTGGGAACCCACACAGCGCTGGAGACAGTTCTTCTATTCCTCATAGCAGTGCTGGAACTCATATACTGGAATAGCCTTCAGCTGGTTGCCCGTCCGTAAAAGTCACAAGGACTCAAGTCAGGCGAATAAGGAGGCTGAGGAGCCACAGGAATGTTTTTTTAGTGGCTAAAAAATCGTTTACTGAAATGGCTGCGTGACAAAATGCATTGTCATGATGCAACATCCAGTTGTTCTTTATGTTTAGTCTCACACGCCTGACTTTTTTCGAAGTTTTTCAAGAACTCTCTGTAGAAATGTTGATTTGCTGTTTGGCCTGGAAGCACAAACTCTTTGTGGATGATTCCCTGGTTATCAAAAAAACATGCATTTGAACTTCAACTTGCTCATCCTTGCATTTTTGAGTCTTGGAGAGCTTGAAGTGTACCATTCCATGCTTTGGCGCCTGGTTTCCGGGTCGTACTCAAACACCCACAAGTCTCATCACCAGTAATTACATATTCCATAAAATGGGGATCATTTTCAATCAATTCCAAAAAGTCGACACCTTTCTCTCCTGATGTCCTTTTGTTGCTGCTTGGTTCATCTTCAATCGACTCTCATCTTTCTGAGAATGCCTTAAACAACCGAAAAACCTGGGCCCTTGGAAAATCACTGTCTCCGAAGACGTGTTTTGAAGTTTTGCAAGAATATCCGTTGCGCTGTGTCCAAGTCTGAAGCAAAACCTGGTAGCACACCCTTGCTCAAAATTAATGTCACTCGTTTTTAAAACGCACTAGAAAAAAACGGTTTATGAAAACAGTCGCAAAACCAAACAAATTACTGTAACAAGTTCAAAGTTGTACTGAAGGTACATTACATGTTAACCTACCGCCCTTCCGAGTCTCGTCTCCACAGCGTTTCTTGATCGGGCGCTACGTTGTCAGTCTCATTACTTATTTTACACACCTCGTAAATAAGCACAAGTTTTGGTAACAACTACCACTCCTCAATTAAAACGACGATTTTCTACAATTTCAGTAAGATTGAAATTACAACTTTCTCTACCTATCTCCAATTCATCATTATCGAATGCAGGGTGAATTTCTCTACATAATATTTCTTTACTTAGGTTGATTTCTGAGTTCCTTTAGTTACTATAAAGGTCTACTATAAGGAGAATAAATTTTGAGATTATGATATGTACCTATGCGGACAACAATATATTATGATGAAGAGGGACTATTATATTGTAAATTCTTATTAAAATGTGTTAAAATATTGGAGCAAACAGGTAAGCTAGAGTCAAATTAGGCCTTGGCTTACTGTATGAATGAGTTCTTGGCATATAATTTATATTATACAAGCAAAAAACTACCTATTTTATATTCTATTTTATACTGAATTTATATTCTACTTCTTTATTGTTCTTGCACGAATATCTACCAAAGTATTATTTGTTTAAAAATGTTCGATCAAAACGTGGACGTAAATGTTGCAAGGAGGTGTTAACTTTTTAGGTTTAGTTTTAGGATCCAAAGTACATATGTATTCTTGGTATTTAAGTTTTCAAAATTTCTTTAAATATACATATAAATATATTGTTTGAAGTATATATATTTGAATTATTTATATAAATGTATAAATAATTCATCGCTTAGTTCCAGAATATTGCAATAAAGTTGAAAGTATGTGTGACTGCACATTTAAATTTCCGTGTCACAATGTCTTAATATTTTTGGTCAACAAAAAATGCATTACAAAAATAAATAAAGAGAAAATTTTACAACACAAGAAAATGGGTAACACATTCTCTTCCGCGAAAATCTCAATTAACACATTTTCCCAATAATGGCTTTAACTGATATATATTGAACAAATAGGAGCACAAGTTAAGTTTAGAGATAAAACACCTATCAACTATTAAAAAAAAACAGTTAAGTAGTTGATCACCAGTATCCCTACATAAATATGTAAAACGCACAAAATGTAGTTTTTAACGTAAGTATAATATCACATATCACAGTAATCAGTTAACAGAAACAATCCAAATTACACAGGTTATTGTTTCTTGAAAAAGCCATTATTTCTTTTAGCAAAAGAAAGTCCAAATTCAAGACGTCCAGGAAATTGAAGTGGTAAAACCACCAGTGGAAAACGTGCAAAGGATATTGGACACGGTCCAGGAGGAGGAAACTCTACCTTCTGGTCGCTTCTCAAGGTGTGGTTCGGCTAGAAGAAAAAAAATAGAAGAAAGTCCAAGACCTACATGGAGACGTTAGACCTGCGACTGCTATGCAAATAAAAACTACTGGTTTATTATACAAAATGTAGATACAAGTATATACACGGTGGAGACTTTAACTGGAATATATTCGCTAGCGGGGTGGTGAATGATTTTTCAAAAAATTCCCGAGACACGTCAACTTTTAAATGTATTTACCTACATTTTGCAAGTAATGTGAAAAATATAGCCCTTCAGGGGTGGCTGAAACCGCCCTCGACATGATGTTTTCAAATGCAACCCTATGGCTTGTGACCCCTCATTGTAAAGCTGGTAGAGTAATCCAACGCACTGATCAAATTTTAATTTTTAGTATGTTTGTAGGGTTGCATACAATTAAAACAATTTAAAAATTAAATTTATTTTCAACGTAACAATTGTTCAAAATGTGCACCATTCACTTGTTGGCAGCATCCCAGTCTGTGGTAGGTTTCGTCCCTTACATTATGCAACATTTGCGGTGTTATTTTTCCGATTTCCTCTCTTATCCTTTCCTGCAGATCTGCTATGTTGTTGGGTTTCTGAATGTAAACCCTACTTTTAAAATGTCCCCACAAAAAAGAAATCCAGTGGTGTAAGATCTGGAGATCTTGCTGGCCACTCAATATTACCTCGCCTCCCAATCCACCTACCGGGAAAAATTCTGTCCAGATACTGACGAACAATGGCAGCATAGTGTGGTGGGGCCCCATCTTGCTGAAACCATAACCTCTCGTCGGTCAAGTTAGGGTTTAAGGGGTTTGGAAATAAACGACATAGCACTGGCATTAGTTCGTGCTGGAGTAAACGCAAGTATCTTGCTCCATTAAGAGTGTCATCAAAGAAAAATGGTCCTACAATTCTATCTTGTATTATTCCGGCCCACACATTAGTTTTCTGTGGGCGCTGAGTATGAAGTTCCCTCATCCAATGGGGGTTCTCTTCAGAACCAGTAACGACAATTTTGGTCTATTTACGTGCCCATTTAATGTAAAAGTAGCCTCGTCAGAGAAAACTATCCACTCTAAAGATAACTGGTTTTGATCAATACAAGTCATCAATACATCGCAAAATTCCACTCGTCGATCTGGATCATCTTCAAGTAGCTCTTGAACAGCTTGCATTTTATATGGTCGTTTTTTCTCATATTTAAGTATTTTTAAAACTGTTTTGTGATTAAGATTACTATCACGGGCCGGTTGACGGGCTGGAGTGATTGGATTTTCTTCTAGAGCAAGCAACAAATTCAACTTCGTGTCGTCATCAACAACAGCCTGCCTCTTACTCGGTACTTTCCTGACATGACCCATCTCTCGATATTGTGCCTCAATTTTACTAATGGTACCTTAATTTAGTGGTGGCAAGTCAGGATGCGTTTCTCGAAACAAGCGAACAACTTCGCATTGAGTCTCTTTCAGTGAATCAATGATTCAGTTAAATAAGACATTTTCACCAATTTGAAATAACACTTCGTTTCAAACTCTGAATACAGCATACAAACTAAATTACTCTTTGGGGTCGTGTAAAAACACTAGCAAAAAAAAAACAAATATCAGTTGTGGCAAAAAATTGTTTGGAATTTTTTGTGGGGACATATGAAAAGTAAGGTTTACATTCCAAAACTAAACAACACACATTTTGAGTACAAAATTGTTGCGTTTACAATGAGAGGGGTTTAAAACAGCTTTACAATGAGGGGTCACAAGCCATAGGGTTGCATTTGAAAAAAATCATGTCGAGGGTGGTTTCAGCCACCCCCTGAAGGGCTATATTTTTCACATTAATTGCAAAATGTAGGTAAATACATTTAAAAGTTGACGTGTCTCGGGAATTTTTTGAAAAATCATGCACCACCCCGCTAGCGAATATATTCCAGTTAAAGTCTCCACCGTGTATAAACATAAGTAAAGATCGTAGTATTTCTTTGATTTAGAAATAGCTCGATTCAAAAATACAACTGATTTTTATAACATATTTTTCTTCGAGGAGGCAACTTTTTTGGTGTAGCACAGATACCGCCATTTCAGTATAAGTAGAATGGCTCCTACTGTTTGTAATTATTACTAATACGACACATTTGTATACTCTTAGTTGTTTATCGCTCTTCTAGACGATTCTTTTTTTATCTAGTCGTAATGTTTTTATCACGTTTATTATAATATACTGTAGGTACGTATTTAATTAAAAAAAAATCGTAGGTAGTAGATCTAAAGAGAAATCACAGAAATCGATCAAATTTTGTATTATATTGGTAGCTCTTATGAAATATATAAAACCTTTACAGTTTAGTAGTTTGTGTAGTAATTATAAATATATAAATATAAATATATAAACAGTAATGTATACTTTTGCACTATAAATACAAACATAAAAGTAAAAATTTTCATTTTTTGTTCAAGTTTCAATTTTCATTCAAGTCAAGTCACTGATCTCTTGTATTTTCAAAATGGCAATATACGTTATCAAGAAATTAAAACAAGGAATTGATCTAGCTCCTCGATTTGCTTATGGTTACCAAGTATCATTGAGACTAGTTTCTGTTAACCAATAATGATAAAATGTAAAAAATACGGTTGTATGGTTGCATATCTTAAGCATTATACAGAATTATACAGAAGTTTTGTTAAATATGGTATCCAGTATCCACTATCGCTAGAGTACACTCTTAATTAGGTATGATTGCCTTTACAAAGAATAGTGGTCGAAAGGTCCATTTTGGCGACGGTAACTTGCCATAGTATCTTTCCATTATTCTGGTACGAGTTAAAACACATATAAAGGACAACAAAATGCAGATAAACAATCAAAAAATTGAGTACAACAAAAAGAGTAATACGATGTAATGGTCCACATATGTAAATCTTGTATAGATTTGGATATCATCCCGACAGTTTGTACGAACTGAACCAAGACATCCAGATGAAATTAGATTGTTATATAAGTCAGATTCTCTAAAAAAGTGAAATGAGTAACCACTAGAAACTTATTTGACGATTTAAAGGATTAGTTTATAAAAAAAAATAAAACTTTGAGAAAATCGTTCGTCTTATCATGGGCCTATTACTCTATTACATATAGCCAAAGTTGCTTCATTTAGTCGCTAGAGGGCGTCAAAATTACGGACCTATCCAGACGGAGCGCTTTCCAAAATATGGCCTGTTAATTATTATCAAGTGTACTTTTCTACTCATATCTTGTTGTTGTATAACTCATGGCGACTATTTTTATTGAATGCAACTACGACTACGACTTGCTTTTTGCAAAATATGTATTGGATGATGGGTTTAGCAAATAAAAACTAATTTTCAAATGACTATGTGTTCAGAGAGCTAGCAAACATTGTAACCATAAACAGTAGGAGATCTTGCTTTTGTCCTCGCAGTAACTATAACGCATTTGTCGTTTAAACATTGAAAACTTATTTTCTACCTTGAAAATTTCCTCTGATCAGTCGAACTCCCTCTATGTCAACACGAAGCACTTTAGCTATATGCAACATGGCCCAAATCGTTGGCCTAAACTTTGGATCAAGGATTCTCCGGTATTATGTTGTACACTCAATTTTCGGACAATCTGTATATAAATCATTATTATAAAAGACGTACAAAAACGATAACATGGCGTTTCTTTGGAAAGAAGTAAAAACTAGATATTTTCAATTGTGACTAAAGCAAATAAATAAAACTACACCAAGATTGTATGAAAGCTTGTTGAAGTAACATGTTGAAATAACGAATACAATAAACACGACAAAGAAAAAATCAATAAACGCCTACTATAGCCTGAGCTTTATTGACAAACAGATAGTGAAAGAACTGAACTAGAAAACAAAACAGTTAACAGCTATAATAAATCAAAGAATCTTATCTACATCTACATACACACATTGCATACGTTATTCAATTGTAATTAACTTTTTCGTTTAATATATATTAACTTTCCCAAT
Organism: Aromia moschata; assembly: GCA_029963805.1. Classification (NCBI taxonomy): domain Eukaryota; kingdom Metazoa; phylum Arthropoda; class Insecta; order Coleoptera; family Cerambycidae; genus Aromia; species Aromia moschata. Next base: position 1,287,360 of record JAPWTK010000041.1, read on the forward strand.
GTTTATGTGCGATGGAAAAGTTGAACAAACAAATACGAGGTGTGTCAATTAAGTAATGAGACTGGCAACGTAGCGCCCGATCTAGCAACACTGCCGAGACAGAACTTGGCAGGGCGGTAGGTTAACATGTAATGCACTTTCAGTTCAAGTTTGAACTTGTTAGAGTCATTTGTTTGTTCTTTGTGACTGTTTGCGCAAACCGTTTTTTTCTAGTGCGTTTTAAAAAATGAGTGACATTAATTTTGAGCAACGGTGTGCTATCAGGTTTTGCCTCAGACTTGGACACAGGGAAACGGATACTTTTTGCAAAACTTCAACACGCCTACGGAGATGGTGTTTTTCAAGAGCACGGGTTTTTTCGGTGGTTTAAGGCATTCTCAAAAGGAAGAGATTGAAGATGAACCACGTAGCGGACGGCCTTCATCTGCAAGAACCGATGAAAATGTCGATAGAATAGAGGATCGTGTGCATTCAGATCGTCGGTTGACGACAAGAATGATCGGGGAAGAGTTACATCTGAATCACACCACTGTTCTTTAGATTTTGACTAAGAATCGATAACGACGAACGAAAAATCTGCGCAAAAATTGTTCCAAAAAACCTTTCGCAGGGACAAAAGGACGTCAGGAGAGAAAAGGACTTTTTGGAATCGATTAAAAATGATCATTTTATGGAACGTGTAATTACTGCTGATGAGACTTGGGTGTTTGAGTATGACCCAGAAACTAAGCGCCAAAGCATAGAACGTAACACTTCAAGCTCTCCAAGACCCAAAAAAGCAAGAATGAGCAAGTCGAAGATCAAGTGCATGCTGATTTGCTTTTTTGATAGCCAGAGAATTGTTCACAAAGAGTTTGTGTCTCCAGGCCAAACAGTAAATCAATACTTTTACAGAGAGGTTCTTGAAAAACTTCGAAAAAGTGTCGTGCGTGTGAGACCAAACATCAAGAATAACTGGATGTTGCATCACGACAATGCGCCTTGTCATACAGCCATTTCAGTAAACAAAGTTTTTATCAGTAAAAACTCCCCTCCTTATTCGCCTGACTCTAGTGTTTGTCACTTTTTTTTTCTCTTCTCGAGATTGAAAAATCACCTCAAGGGACGTCATTTTGAGACCATAGAGAACATTCAAACGGCTGTAACCGATCAGCTGAGGGCTTTTTCAGTATATGAGTTCCAGGACAGCTATGAGGAATGGAAGAACCGTCCGTGCAGGAAGTTATTTTGAAGGAGACAATACTGAATTGTAATTCTATTGGTGGTCTTATCAATTAATTTACACACCTTGTATTCCAACAAACATAACTATAATAAGAACAACAGATGAATTATTCTCATATACTAGCTTCCCACTTCAAATAATATTAGTGTACCTACTTGAACAATGTTTTTTAAGTGCTTTAACTGCATATAATCTTTATATATGTATATACAATGTACATACATACATAAGGACCACATTAATGTACAATGTACATATGTATAATTTATTTGACCACCTGAAAATGACATGTTTACTTTTGAAAACTGTAGACTAATGGTGCAATATATTATGGGCTGGAACTATGGACTCACTCTTACATATATTATTTAAAACATAATTACAAGTATATATACAGTAAGTTACATCCTCGTATACTTCGTTACAATATTTTATTATCTACGACTTTATCTAATAGTATCACTAAATACGGGCAAGGATCGCCAGAACTTGGATTCGTACTGTTAGATAGTCAGTTGATTATCATCTGTAGTAAAATTAACATACGTCTGAAGCGTTACAGTTACTGCCATGTCCAACCCAGATAACTTAAAACTCGATATTTACATCTTACTCAAGTTGTTCAAAATCGGGAACGTGTTAGGTTTAACTCCCATGTTCTTTGAGAAGAAGAACAAGATCAGAATACGCTCGTGGAAAATATATGTTGCAATATTAATGATAATTTATGGTTCCGCATGTATATTAACGTTAAAGTGGAAAAGCGAACAGTTATCCAAAGAAATGAAAATAACAGAAATTATATTAGATTGTGCCCAGTGTATATCGGGACTTCTATTCGTCATGGTTTGTCTGACGGGTAGCTTGATCGGTTCAAATTATTGGAAGGCGTTTTTATCTGGAATTAAAGAAATTGAACACACGCTAAACGGGACGCAGTTTGGTGTGAAGAAAAGTTTGCTGTTGAACAATATCAACATAATATTGTACCACATGGCCTTCGTCTTTCTATACGCATACGATAATTTTATTTTGATACAGATGGGACAGACGAAAATCGCATACACCTATATAATATACAGAATTGGCATGTACTATCAACTCTTCGAGCTTATTTTCCTGTGCAAAGTCGTGAGGATGTTAAAGAGAAGATACGACTTCCTTTTGGAATGCTTGAACGATACCCTAACTAAAAACGCTTTGCCAATTTCTCCCTCAGTGAACCAGTTTTAAAACTCAATGAGATTAAAGTGCTTCACAAGATGTTGTACGGTCTAGTTCAACATTTCGATAAGATTTTTGGGTGGCAAATATTTGTTATTTTGGAGTGTACCATTCTAGAAGTACTGAACAGCGTAAACTTCCTCTTGTGGAATAACAGTCACATGGGAGTATTGATTACCAGCCCGATATATTCTTTTGTTTACATCGTAAGTTATTTACAAAAATATATTTTATGTGTAGTTAATTGTTTTCAAATACACAGGGTGTCACGACTGAAGCTGGTTAAATGTGTGGTTATAAATTAATACGAGATGAATGAATACTCTGAACAAAAGTTTTATTCTGAATAGCCGCATTCGTTAATTACGTAGGACTACAAAAAGAATGTGGGTTGAATGAGATGTGTGAGTATGATTTTTAGCAGATTTCTGCAAGTCCAGAGTTATGTGGTTATAAAATTCTACACTCCCAGTGTTATGTGATTACAGGATTAACCATATAGTATAATAGTACCCTGGATGGTGGAGATACTCATAACCCCATGGGTAAGATTGTTATGTGAGATAACCACATAACCCATGGCGTGCAGAAGCCTTGCACCTATAGAGAAGTATGATCATCCTAGGATTATAAAAGTTTGGCTACCCATGGATTATCATGTTATAGGGTTTTGGAATATGGTTACTGAGTTGTATGATTCTGGACGTCTGATGTATAAAATTATTGTCTTAGAGTTTTGTAGTTACACTCGCACATCCCAGGTAAAGAAGTTATGGAGGTGCTGACTAATGGGTTATTAGAGTTTGAGGTCATTTAGTCACCAATCTTCAAGATATGTGGTTCTTAGTGCTCTGATGTACAGAGCCTTGGGGTATGGGTTTATTGGTTTTGAGTTTATGAGGTTATGGGGTTATAGAGTCTGAATACGTCCCTCACAGATACTCATCCTAAAGGGTATAAGGTTTGAAGTTGCTTGGTCACAAATTTTTGTAACTATTACACACACCTGCATGACATTGAGTTTTCAAAGAATTTTTCTCGACAAAGAGGAGAAAAACCAGGAACGATTGGGTTAAACCAAGCTCAGTTACTGCTGTGTTTCTTAAACTTTGTTAGAGGGAATTTGATGCCAAATTTGTTTTCAGAACTACCACACTTTTTTTACTAAAAAACAAAGAAATATAATATCTGAAGTACAGCTACAGAGGACTTTACTGTATTTAGGGATTTGTCAATGTATATTAAAGAAATATAATCAATCCAGGGTTTCATCATATGTGATGTTCATAAAAAGTACTGTGCTTTTTCTTATATTAGTCAAAAAAGAATGTATAATATAGTAAATCAGTTTCTGCGTACACAGAGGTAAGAAACATTTTAAAAATGCGGATAAAGGCATTTAATGCGTATTATCAGTATATATATATATAATATATATGCATAATTTGGGATACCGATGTTTCAATGTTTATAGTTAGTAAATAAGAATTTGAATTGGCTACAAAAAGAAATATATTTATGATCATAATAATATTTTCCAAGTTGCCACAAAGAAAAATAAATATAATTTTAATTCCCTACACTTAACAATTACTCAGTGATTGATGTGTGACATTACAATTTATCTGATAGGCTCGTTATTTATTTACTTCTCGAGAATGGTGTTCCAATTACAGATAAATTTAAATAAACCATTAACTTTGGTAGACGAAGGTAAAAAAATTATAAGCCCTTTCTAAGGACGTAAAAATAATTTTACGTTCCTACGATTTTCCTAAATTATACATGTATCACTACAAATATATATGTAGATCGAATTTAAACAGAATTTAGTAGGTTTAAATGTGGCCTCCTTGTAAATCGTATGTGATGCCAAGCGAAAAATGTTTGTCAAACTGAAAAAAATATTTATTCGTGTTGCAACTGGAGAGAACTGAAGACAGAAGTTTGAAAATGAATTGTAACCACATTAATGTACAATTCCTACTCAAAATAGGGAGGATCTTGGGTGTAACTCCCAAGTGGGGCAAACAAGTTAACCCGTCTTTCAAGTTTTATTGTTTTGCATTGATTTGCTTGTCAATAATAGGGACACTGTTGTCCTTATTTAGAAGATATTCAGCTTTGACCACTCTGAATATGGACCAGGTTCAAATCTTTTTTAGAAATCTGCGGATGCCTCTCAGAATTTAGCTTTATATTTTCTTGCTTCCTTGGTGTGATCCTCAAAGAAAAACGTTGGAAAAAGCTTTTTACAACTTAGACAAAATCGACAAACAGTTGATTTTATTCGATTTTCACATTAGGAATAATTGCTGCTGCTGTATTTTGAGAATGATAACCTTCCACATAATATTTTTTTCCATACTAATTTATGAAACCCTAACATGGGTTCAAGTAGAGGGACTATTTCTGCAAGAAGGCTACATGTTCTATAAGGTCGTGATGTATTATGAATTTTTTACTATGGTTCTGGTCACACACATTGCTAGAAGTTTAAAAATGAGATACTTATTTCTATCAGAACTCATTAAGAATATTTTGGAAGACCAGACCAGGATGGTAATCATTTCTTCCAAGGACGACAAAATACTTTTGATGAAGTTCTCTAAAATACAAAAGGTCTGTGCGATGCTGTCCGACGTCGTTGTTCAATGGAATGCTATATTCGGGTGGACTATGTTTTTATATTTTACTACGTACGTCTTTACCATTTTGTCTAATTTGAGTTATGGTTTGAAATATGTAAAAGAAGAAAATGCTGAACTGAATAAGGCTATCGCAATTAATTACCTGATATCTACGGGGTACTACACAGTAAGTAACAGTAATCATATTCAATATACAAGTATGCTCTTAGTACCTGGAGTGGGTACTGGACCCTTCGGCGTAGAAACAAAAAACTGGACGTTTTCCACGAAACACCGAACTACTATACTTTTCTCGACGCGCGTTTCGCCAACCAAGTTGGCATCTTCAGGAGAAGATTAAAACTGAAAAGCTTCAATCTGAAGATCAAATCTTCACGGTGTTTCACGACGGTGTTTCGTGGTGTTTCTCGACGCGCGTTTCGCCAACCAAGTTGGCATCTTCAGGAGAAGATTAAAACTGAAAAGTTTCAATCTGAATATTTGATCTTCAGATTGAAGATTTGATCTTCAGATTGAAACTTTTCAGTTTTAATCTGCTCCTGAAGATGCCAACTTGGTTGGCGAAACGCGCGTCGAGAAAAGTGTAGTAGTTGGGTTTTTCGTGGAAAACGTCGTTTTTTTTTAATGCTCTTAGTAATCCTTAACGAGACCTTATTTTATGTAATGAATTAATAATTGTTCTTAAAGCCACAATTTAAATTCTTCAGAAGAAAAATATACGGTATTTGTCAGCAAATGAGTGTGAATGGTCGTTTTAAAAAGTATGTGGTTTCTGGTAGGTAAGTTATATACAGTGTGGAACAGCCAAATGGAATAAATTCAGTAGCTCCAATATTATGCATTTTTTTAGAAAATTCTGAGACACGTCAATTTCTAATTCTAAAATGACATCTTGCGACGTAAAAATGTTATCCCTAAATTCAACCCCCTTCAACCCCTTTCATTCTCTATTCAAAACTGCTATGGTTTAAAATTTTATTGCAGAAATTAACAAGAAAAAAAGTTTCTCCAGCGTAGGAAATTCGTTACATTAAAATAAAAAACAAATCATTATTAATGCACAATGTTCAAAATACATGCTTCCAGCATCTTGGCAGCACCCTAGACGTAAATAGAAATATCTTCTAACGTTAGTTAACATCTGCGGGGTAATCGACGCGATTGCAAGTGTTATTCTTCTTCTTAAGTCAGCTAAATCGTCGGGTTTGGTTTTGTAGACCATACTGTTTACATATCCCCTTAGGAAGAAGTCCTCCATAGGAAGATTATAGTAGGGAATGTTGGCAATTAGAGACATTTATTTTTTGTTATTATTAACATTTCAGAATATAAAATTGACTATTGAATAATGTAACCAATTTCCTACGCTGGAGAAACTTATCTTTTTTTCTTGTTAATTTCTGCAATAAAATTAAAAACCATAGCAGTTGTGGGCAGAGAAAGAAAAGACCTTTCAAATGAAATATCACAAGCCCCTACTTCCAATTTGAAAATTTAGGGGTTGTAGCAGTCACCTGAAAGGGGTTGAATTTAGGGATGTCATTTTTACGTCGCAGGATGTCATTTTAGAATTAGAAATTGACTTGTCTCAGGATTTTCTAAAAAAATGCATAATAATGGAGCTACTGAATTTATTCCATTTGGGCGTTCCACACTGTATATGTAAAAGGTCACTGTCCAAATTTGGAAATCCTTATATCTATTTATATATTCGTTTTATAAGAAACTGTTTTAAATAAAAGTTGTTTGAGTGATTGTTTTTCATGTCCTGGTGATCTATTTTTTTACATTGTGACAACCATCTTTTTTTTTGTTTTTCAGTGTGTTCAATAGTAGTATGCAGAATAACAGATTCCAAAAAAAAATGTATTGATTGTAATGTTGTGTTTAAACATTTGAAGATAAATAAAGAGTAGAAGTAATACATACATAGACAATAGAAGTAATACATAAACAATAAACATATCATCAACATCTGATAATAAATCGTACAAAATACATATCCTGTAGCAAATTTAGCTTTCCATCCTATTGGAACGATCCACCCTAACGATCCAATTGTCAAATTGATATTGATGTTTCAATACCGCATATAAAAAATTCATTTCAAGAGTGATGAACAAAAAATTGCTCTTACTGAAAACTAATAAAAAGCGAAGCAATTTTGGTGAAATGAAATAAATATTTACAAAAAAGAAACTGTTGATAAATAGTTTGTGTCTGAGAACTCTCTTATCCTAATTAGTATTAATGTTTTCTAGGTGTCGACAATAGTAATTGTGATGTCCTGCGACGGGGTAGAAAAGTGCGGTCAACAGATTGTCAAGACGTGTTTCCTTTACAGGGAAGTTATGGAGAAGCCCGCCCTTAAGGATGACCTAGTTTTGTTTGCCAAGTTCGTCAAGCAGCTGTCACCAAAATTTTCAGCGGCTGGATTTTTCCAAATCAACCAATCCCTTCTTTCAGCTCTATTCTCTGCTGTAATGACTTATTTGATTATAATCATCCAGTTCAATATGACTCTGTAAAGTATAATTTTATCGGTTCTATACAGTGTGGGATAACATCTGGATTACAATAATTCGTAGCTCCACTATGCACACTTTTTCGACAAAATTCTTGTTATTCTCAAAATCATTTTTGAAAAATACATCTCGAGATATGTAGTTATCATCAGTTGTTAGATTGAATGCATTATTGAGTGTTTTGTGGAAATGAAAATTAATAATTTTGTGGTAGTAAACAAACAAAACATTGTTTTTGGGTTTCTTATATGTAATTAATTATATCTTCGGTATGAATATTGAATATGAACTATTAAATAAAATAAGACATAAATATCAGTTAGACGCTTTTATTTAATTTATTTAACAAGCACTATGTCACTACAAGTAAAACACATTTTTTCTACAATGGCTCTTAAAGTATTATTTTCGCGCATTACAGTTTCTAAAATTTTATTTTTTTACACTAGTGCGTAAAGAAAAGTGTAATAGAATTTATGTATATACAGTTACTCGCAAAAGCATTCGTACTTTACAGGGATTTGTAAATAACCACAGTTTTCTTTTAATGGGCGAGAGTATAATTAATCATAATATTTTTATTATAAACATACATATGTAAGTATTACATAAATTAAACTTGAACTTCATATCATTTACTATTTAGAAAATAAAAACTAAATTATTCTCTATTGCAAAATCAGGGTCGCAAAAGTATTCGTACTTCAGGATTTTTGAAGGCGTTTAGGCATGCTTGCTACCAATTAATTTTTGTGTGATATCAGAGTTCATATTTTGCCATACCTTTGTAATTGCCTGTTTAAGAGTGTTTTTTATCTTTTATTTAATAATTTCGTAACTGTCATTTCATTTCCGACCATAAATGCTCAATTGCATTTAAATTAGGGTTTTGAGGAGGTGTAATTAACTGATGGGGAGTGTTGTATACAATCCAATGTCTCACTATGTAAGCAGTGTGTTTTGGATCGTTGTCTTGTTGGAACCAATACTTATTTCCTAGATTCAATTTTGCGACACTTAATGGAAATTTTGTTTTTAATAGGTTTAAGTACGTAAATTTAGTCATAATGCCATCAATAAAAACTAAATTCACCGTGCCACTCGCACTCATACTTCTCTGCACCATCATTGAACCGCCACCATGCTTAAAAGTTGGACACAAATTTTTCGGTTCAAACTCAGCGTTTACCTTACGCCACACTAAACATCTGCCGTCCGACTGAAAAATGTTGAACTTACTCTCATCAGTAAATAAAACTCGTTCCCAGAAGGTGTGATCCTTGCAAAAATACTTTTTGGCAAATTTTAATCGTTTTAGACTATTTAATTTACTAATAAAGGGTTTTTTCCTAGATACTCTACCATGCAGATCGTGCCTTTTTAAAACCAGGCGACAGGTATCTGCACTTACTTGCTTTTTAAAAGGATTATTTACTAATGCCCCAATTTTGGGGCACTTGTAGAAGGACATTTTTTATTTCACGCGCTATTGCCTTCTCTTCTCGAGAAGTTAATATTCTTGGAAGGCCCTTTCAAGGCATATTGGAAACTATTTGATTTTCGTTATATCTTTTTATAATACATTGTATAGTACTTTTGCTTCTTTTTAACAAATCACCTATTTCTTTATATGATGTTCCTTCCACAAGCCACTGTACTGCCATTTGTCTCTCCTGTGCTGTTGTTTCTGATTTACGTCCCATTATAATTAGAAATATTTTAACAGATTCACACAACATACAGTTGTTTACACTCGTCTGAATGTATAACTGAAAACTGTTACTGAAGTCTTAACAACTGGGGTCTCACCGTTATACCTGGGACACTGAGGTTATGCGCAGTACGAATTTTTTGCTGCGTAGATATTGCCATACTTAAAATTAAATATTTTTTTTATGTAGGTATTTGATGCAATATGAAGCTAAAACCTGATTTATGCATTGCTGATATAGTGTGTTTGTAAATATATTTATTACATGAAATTTTCCTTACAGCTATAAAAATGCTGTTAATTTCTTTACACATCAATTCAGGGTACTAATACTTTTGCAAGTAACTGTACGGATTAGTCCTTCATGCAACATCGATGGAAATTATTTGATCTAGGACAGCGTGTACATAGATGACATAAATTAAATAAAAACATTCAAAACGCATTCTCACTTTCCTGAGCTTGGTCCACTTGACAAATTTAGTTCTCGTCCCTCGATACAAAACTCTGTGAAGCGCCTATAAATTGAATGGCGACAATAAAATAGGTCGTAATAGTGCTAACCAAATACAATAACGTAGATCTATTCACTTGAAAGAATCCAGCGGCGGTAAATATTGGAGGTTTACTTCTTATGAGGTGTTCTAATTTGGTCAATTCCAACTCTTCCCTCGAATCCAAGGGGATATACTGCTGGAGTATGTAGCAACTTTGCAGCAATTTTCTTGATTTGGCAACGGCCAGGTCACAAGAGAATATTAACATTAAAGGTCCAAACTGAAAATATGAACGAACAAAACAAAATCAAATGTACGTAGTTTGGTAAATTATATGCATGTACGAGTGTACACAGGGTTGGCCAAAAGTCTGTTATAACTTTTATTCTGAATAACGCGATATTTATCTGGTAGATATTGTTTAAAAATGGATTGTATACAACGAAGTATGCAGCTCAGGATCGTACTTTTTAATTGGTACCTTAATGGCAAAACTATTACAGAAAATCAACCCAAGTCAAGTACAGGTTATGTGATCATTTATGATAGAATATAACCCGTTTGAAGATTTTGTACGTGAAACTTTTGTTACTTCATTAAAATCAATTAAACAAAGAGTATCGGAAAATGTGAAAATATAAAGGGTGCTACATTAAAAAAATAAACTTTGATCCGTCACCGAACACTATATATATTTCAAGTTAAGTTCAAGTTATTGCTTTCTGAGAAAAAATGCAGTGCCGTAGTGAAAATCATGTTATGTTTTCAGGTTACTGAATTATCCTTGAAAAACGGAAAATTGGCTTTTCTTAATTCTGTATTTAAAAAAATATATTAATGGTAAAGTGACAGTCTAGTGTTGGTTTGTAATGATGTGTTGCATTTTTTTTTTTATAATAAAAATTCTTCCTTTTTTTTTTTTCATGGTGATCCTTATTTTTAAAATTTTAAAAATTATGTTTACTGCTTGAACTTGGTTCTTTTTAAAAGAAAGGTTTTCTTTTTTTCTTTTTTCTTTTTTTTTTTTTTTTTCTTTAAAATTTTTTTTTTCCCCCCCCCAATATTTTTGGGGGGTTTATAACCTGAATTTAAGTTCTGCCTGTGCATGTGAGTGTTTAAACAGAATTAATATGTACAACAATGAAAATAGTGAGAAAAACAGTGACGGAGTGTTTTCAAAGTTAGAAAGCAGTAGTGAATTTAATTTTTGCTTTTGGTTTTATAAAGATCCATGTTTTTTTTGTTAAACAGCTTTCTAACACTATAACTTTGAAAACAATATTTTATCAGGTTGTCGCCTCTCCGGATACCTGTCAAAATACATATCACTTGGCTTGGTCGCTGCTTCTCTCACTAGCAAAGTAACAAAACAATACATATGTCCATTTTTTCTTCATTGTTGTACATATTAATTCTGTTTAAAAAAACTAAGATGCACAGGTAGAACTTAAATTTAGGTTACAAAACACTGACGCATCAGACTAGTCAACAACTAGTCGGAAAAAAATAATCTTTATTATATCATATCCAACCATGGTTTCTATTTCAAAAAAGTTAAGTATGTTGTTTCTTGGAAATCGTGTTAGCAATTTCAATAACAATACTTGATTGTCAATTGACATTTCATTGACAACATAACACAACTCTCACTAGGGCACTGAATTCTTCAAAAACTTTGCCCCGCTTTGCCTATTTCACCGTGCTAGTAGAAAAGTTATCCATGCAAGGAGATAGAAAATGGCCACCCTGTACATTAATTTATTATATTAAATAATTATTAGTTGTGACGAAGTTTTTTTTTAAATCTTTTATTGCAAAGAATAGGAGGAATTTTTTACTTACCAAAATGACTGTCCAATATACAAAATGCAAAAACGTGTTTGCTGCAAAGTAGCTAAAGTAAAAAGTGAAATTCATGAAGAAACTGATCATATCAGAACCTAAATATGAAATAAGTCCAAGGATCGACCAACCAAAAATCTTATTAAATTTCTCTATAGCCTCGTCCATCATTATATACAAGTTTTGTATCTTCCGTATATCTCTGGGTTTATAATAAATGAGCATTATTTTTAATTTATCGTATTTGTGTGTAATAGACAGGACAATATTAAAAGCCATATTTGCGATGACAAAGTTGATGTAAGTATGCATTACAATAGACAAGTAAAACTTCTTATTATCGCCAATGGACAACAACAGAAAAAACACGACACAAAGAAAAAACGCATTTCCAAAATAGAATATAAAATTCGCATTTGAAAGGAGAGATTTTGCTTTGACGCCTGCCGTATTCAGGTTATTTTTATCTTCCAAAAATTTCAGAATATTCAGAAGACTATTCCATGAATCCGTGTTCCAAAATGCTGCACTAAAAGTGGTAACTAAAAATGTAATTAATCCAGTGGATTCTGTAAGAATATCAACAACATACAGGACATATCTAGGATGAAATATTGAAGTTAGGCGGTAAATAAGGCTTAACGTAGAAAAACTTATGGCTAAACACGCCAACAGAAGCGAGTAGTATTGAAATGGTTTTCTGTAAGTGACACTGTGACTTTGAAAGTCGTAATTCGGCATTAGTCCGAAAAGAGTAAAACATTTTGACATTGGGGCTAAAAACAGGATACAATTTCTACTGTACGCAAAATTCATGTTTATAAATCGAAGTGGAAAACGATGAATAAGTTTCTGTCGATAATAGTAATCATTTTATATACTAATGGACGCGCATTTTATATAATAATGGACTAATAACATAACTTCGTGGTAATGTGTTTGTATATTTACCAACCTGTAATTTTGTCGACACTTTGCTGTCACTGCTGGAATAGTATCTAACTATGTAAATTAATTTAAGGATATTGCAGTCAGAAGACAGTAAGATATTGTCTACATTTTTTTAATGGTTACTCACCTAAATTAATAGACATCTAACCAAAAAAAAAACGCCTCAAATCAAATCTGGCTATGAACGAGAGAGATAGAAATAGCGGTTACGTCGAAGCTCAAAGTGAAACTTTGTTGTTGTCAAACTTTTGCCAAGTGACTGTCACAATTGTAAAATAAATAATGTCACATAATGTAACAGCCTTGGCAATTAAATAAGGTTATAAGTTTTAGATTAAAAATAGAAACACGTCTTTTTTTTGGTCGGACAACTTTGATAATCTGGAATCTTGGGCGTAGAAAAAAAAACTGGACGTTTTCCACGAAACACCGAACTACTATACTTTTCTCGACGCGCGTTTAGGCATACTAACTGGTTCACTGACTGGTTCACTGACTGGTTCACTGACTGGTTCACCGTACCATATGTCTTTGTTTATCAGAACAAACAGTGGACTGGTGGGTATCGGACCACTGTCCTTATTCATACCACTGTTACACTTAATGATTTATAAAATTTCAAAAGCATCCAACTGTCTACTATTTGTTACATTTCTAATTCATTTTAAATTAGTTATGTCTATCCTATGGTTGTTGTCAAAAGCGTGTTGGACAACACAAGATTTTTCCGTTCCGACATATTTCAAATGAGCCATGTGTTCTTTAAATCTAGTCAAAATAGATCTTTTTTGTTTGCCCAATATACTTTTGATCACAGTCTTTACAACTTCTTTCGTATATTATTGCCGATTTTGTCTTTGGGGTTTGGGGTTTGTAGTTTATTTTTAGAATAATAAACCATATTGATATTAATATTTTTAAAAACTTTATCTAGTCCGCGGGTGAATTTAGGTTTATATGGTAACGAAACAAATTTCGAATTGTCAGTATCTCTACGAAAAGTCGTGGTGTACGAGTTCTCTTAAATTTATGCTTTCTTATTAACTTACCCATTAAATGGACTGAGTAACCGTTATTCTTAGCTATATTCTTAATCAATTGTTTCTCATGTCCAAACCTCTCTTTACTGAGGGGGACATTTAACAAACGGTGAATTAGAAAATTAAAACTAGCCATTTTATGTTGAAAAGGGTGGTGTGAATCGTTTGGAATATATCCAAGAGTCGCGGTTTCTTTCCTATATACATCAAACTCTAACTTATTTTTAATAATAACAATAATAATAATAATAATAATAATAATAATAAAAATAGTATGCTCTTCATTTAGGTGTTCCGATTTTCAACCAGTGATAATACATTTAGACATATAAATTATATAACAACACCCATAACATACAAATTTAAATTTAGCATACAAATTATCTAAACTAAATTTACTTTAATACAAATACCGCGAAGATATCGTCCACATACCTGAACCACTCCATTATACTCTAAAAAAAATACACACATTATGCAAGGGAAATACTACAGGAGTATAGTTCACTTTTCTTAACTAATCTCTAAAAAGGTAGCTTCTCAAATGTAATTTCATAAAAATAATTTAGCAACAAATAAAAGGTCTTAGACAAATACGCGAAGTTATCGCCAATACCGTTCCAACTCATGTTGAAAATATTCACCATTATACTGAAAACTATTTTGATCTCAGTAAAAATATTCACCATTAGACTGAAAGCTTGATTATACCAATTCCTTAAAAAATTTATTGTCTAAACCATTTAATTCGAGTAATTCCATGAGGTAGTCCAAAGTTTGCGAGATTGGGACACTTGGAAACAATGAGCATACATCAAACTAGACCAAAATTTCCCCTACTTGCAATTGGATACTTTTGATATTGTCAATGAACTCACTAGAATTTTTAACTGAAAAAGTTTGTGCAACAGGCAAATTTTCGAACTCGTTCGTTAACCAGTTTGACAAATTATAAGTTGGGGGGTCCATCCTATCCTATCCCCATCCCCCATCCTATCGCTGAGACAATTGGTCTTATATATATTCCTGGGTTATGTATTTTTGGTAAACAATATAATTTAGTTATTACTGGATTTGACAATAATTGTAATTTTCAATAACAAAATCATGATAACAAAATTATTCGGGAAATATATCCAAACACTAATGTACCAGAAACCTGTATAATTTATCGCCCACCAAATATGATTAATTAATCATTTATAAAAAAAAAAGAAAATTTAAGGTGGCGACTTTAAGCCACTGTGACGGCCGAAAAAATAAGCGGTTTTCCTTACCTTTTTTCACCGGGATAATAAAGGAATATGGGGATCGGGGTATATATTCAGTTTAGTTTAAATAAATTTTTATTGAAAAATATTAAATATGTAGTTACAAAGGTATGAGTCTTGCTGTAGCCTTAAAATTTTTTTTCTTGACCTAAAATTTTGTCCACATATTTTCGAAGATATAAACTTTAAAGTAAAGCATTTATTAATCTTTACAGTAAAACTTTAAAGCTTTGAACTTTAAAGCTTTATAAACTTTAAAGTAAAAAAAAAATCATTTCTTTTTACCCATCACAGTGGCTATTCCATTAAATATAAAACATTACCCAAAGGCATCCGGTATAATTGTGTGCTTATATAGGACAAACGGGACGAAATTTCGGAAAAAGATTGTTAAAACATAGAAGGTACTACAAAAAAGAAGATGAATTCAATATATGCAGCACACTTAATTGCAAAAATTAATATTTTTAACGAAGATTTCAAAATCCTTTACAATGGGGAAAAAGGACTAAAACCAAATTAGTGAAAGGAGATATTCCGATATTATCTCTGTTCTTTTATATTCAGATATCTTTAATTGAGTGGTATGTAAAGTATTGGCATCTGTTGACAAGGGTTGTTAGGGTTCTATGGAGACGGTCCGCTCCAAGAATGTTTTTTGTTATATACAAGTTGACATTTAAGAAATGTAATAGCCGCATGTCTCTGATCTGTGGTCTTTTATAAGTATATTTGTAATAGTTGCCGGTAATAAAACAGTGTATAAAAACCTGATGTCAAATCACTAAAACAACAATCAATAACAAGGGTTTTATTTTTCACTACATCTAGCTCAATAGATTAATACAAATTATAATAAAAAATACGTGTTGTAAAAAAAATCAATTCATATTGTCTTTTTAATTAATTTAGTCATTATTATCAACACTTTGTATAAATAATTACTATAACAATCAATATTAGATATACATATGTATGTATAATTGATTTTACATTCAAAAGGTAAATATAAACTCATATGAAAAACTAATACATAAATACATATTTTATATTGCTAGCAAACTAGAGTACCTTATGTTTTTTCTATTTTTAATAGCCAATAAAATTGTTTACCTTGAATATGAATTATAATAAACAATCAACAACTACTTATCCCTAAACTGTATGGCAACTATAAAATAGGTAGTGATGGTGTTAACCAAGTACAGCAAAGTGGTTCGATTAACCGGAAAGAATCCGGCAGCGGTGAATACTGGCGGCTTGCTTCTGATCAGGTTCTCCAGTCTTGCCAACTGCTTCCCTTCTTTGGAATCCGCAGGAAGGTAGATTTGAAGTGTGTAGCAAGTCGACAATAGTTTTTTGGACTCTGTCACAGCCAAATCGCAACAAAACAATAATGTCACTGGTCCGAACTAGAACAAAAAGAATTTAACTCTTTACGAATGAATTGGTTTTTTCGCATTATTATAATTATCACCTATTACCACGAAGCTCCCAATTTTATTCCACTGGTTATTGCGACTGAGCTAAAATTGTCAAATGAACAACCATCTGTCGTGTATACTTCTCTACTGAATTTCATAGAATACAAATTTCATGAAATACCGAGATATATAACACATTATATCTATTTAATTTAAAAGTTTAACGCCCTGTATCTCGAAAACGAAGGCTGATTTATAACAGGACATTTATTTCGAAAATGGAAATCAGTTAGTCATCTGTATATTGTACTTATAATTTGTGTTTAATTATACCGGGTGACCCTTGAAAGTGGAAATTCTCTTAGCTTTTTGTTTTCAGAAACAAAATAATTCAAAAATAAAATATCAGAATTGGGTCTTAGACCTAATCCTGCATTTTATATTTATTTACTTATGGTTTAACCGAAAGTTTCCAATTTTTAAAAGCACCTCTTGTTTATTTCCACTATTAAAATGCCATTCTGAAAACAATGAAACCCCATTTGTAATCTTTTGACACACCCAGTTTTTCCACTAACTCAGATAAAGGGAGAAACGTTAATATTAGGATCTGACATTTGCTGGTGCGACATTTCGTGGTCAAAGTAGTAAGCATAAAAATACTTGTCATCTGCAACTGTACTGTACTTATACTTTAAATAAGTACGTAGTTAGATGTTCGGAAATTCTTATTCACAAAATTTCAAAAAGTGGTTTCTAAAATTACGAAATGGTTAGTGAAAATTAGTCAAGACGAAATCAAATCGATCTATGTCTCATCCAACGGAAAGTTGTACCGAATCAAAGGTCATTTTCTTGACATCATTTTATACTAAAGAATTTTCTCGATAGAATAACTAGAGGAGAAAGCTGATTACTTATAGAATAATTGTGACATATCGTAAATTTATAAAGTTATATCGTTTATAAAGTTGTAAAACAAATAATTTAGAACAAGTCTTTCTGAGCAATGGCATAATTTACAATGGGAAAATCCCATTTAACACGTAAAACTTAATTATATAAACAGTTTGTATAGTTTCATTTCTACTCACCACAGTAATTACTTCACTTAAACCAACGGACACGAGAGCATTAATTTTATGTAGATGAAAATATGTTAATGAAATAAGGCTAATTAAGACATCACACGATAGCATTAAAATTATCATTAAAATTGGCCATCCAAAAACGTCATTAAAAATCCCAATAATTTCATCCAGTATCAAGTAAAGGTTCATGATCAATTGCATATTATCAGTAGACAGCTTGATATCTGTTAGAACTTTATTCAAATCCTCAAATTTGTGTTTGATAGACAACACTATATTATAGGCCATGAGCGACGTAATGAATCCAGTATAGAATAATAATAAAGACGACATATATGTTATGTTAAGTGCGATACCCCAAATTAAAATTCCTGCCGTCACTACGATTGAATAGTATATGCTACCAATCCATAAAACGATATTAGCATTTTTTTAGTAGAAAAGTTGCTTTTGGACTCTCTATATTGCCTTCATTCTCAAGCCGACGCAGTTGAAAAATCAGACTATTCCATGAGTCCACGTTCCAAAATGCGGCCCCAAGGCTTGGTATTAGAAACATCGCCAATCTACAAAACTCCGACGACACGTCCAATATAGAAGTAAACGACATTTTACCCATGCCTTCAAATTGGAATTGACTATGTCGAATATATAAACCATACGTGACTAGTGTGGTCATCGATAATCCCCAAAGTACAGAATACCATTTGAAATTTTTTTTATACGTGACTTTGTCGGTTTGAAAATCATAAACGGGCATCACTCCAAGTAAAGCAGAAAGCTTTGAAAGTGGTATCAAGAAGTGGATGCATTTGCGACTATATTTCAAATCCATGTTTGGGCAGACTGTGCATGTCATTCCCTCCGCGGTATGACAGAATATTGAGTAAAGACAGAAGACGATAATACTTACGAACTTTATTTACCATCCATTTTGTTAATGGATAACTTTATTTACCAACAATAATTGATAGTGGAGTGAAAATTAAATAGGAATATTTTTAAGGAAAGAACAAAGAGGTTGCCGTGGAAATATGTATTATGACAAATGGTTATACAGGATGTCGACTATTTCGGTGGGATTGCATTGGTAACTTCTAACCCAGAATATATACGAGGTGGGTTAGATTAGAGAAAAGTTGCGAGTTTGCTCATTGCGCATATGGCTGATGATGCACATATGGCATGTTCAGATTTCCACAATTTTCAGCAGTTTCAGAAAAATCATGAAAAAAAATAATAAGCACCATTCAGCAAACAACTCGTAAACGGTAGAAGCTTCACATGAAAGGTGAAAGGCATCCAGTTTTCTATTAAAAATTTGAAAGTCAGTATTTTATAATTTCAAATCTAGGCCTCACGACGTCCGAATTTTATTTGTCTTTTCTTATGCATTTTCATAACAAAATTATTTTATGTGCCAAATTAATATAACTACCTGTCGTTAAATATCGTAGCACTAAAGTTTTTGTGAAATAGAGATGGCTAGTAATTATTCTAATGAATATTTACTCAATTTATTTTATATTCATGAAGAATGGCACAGAATTGTTAGCAGAACGTGCAGAAGATTCAACAAATTACATCCCTAACTTGCAACCTACGAACGAAAAGAAATTCAGAAGAATTGAAAGAGTTTTTTCATTTTGGCAAGTGTAAGGCCAAAAAAGTTAAACAGTAAAATTATCGATAATGAAGATACTGAAATTCGGAAAGCTACTTCTAGGAGTGTTATGAACCGATAATATAATGAATATTCTGCACGTTGTACTAATAATGATGTGACATTCGCCAAGAATATAAAATAAACTGAATAAATCTGTAAATCATCTTCTTTTATACTAACAAATTACAAATTACTTACCATAGTTATTAACTCGTTGAGGCAAATAAACAATAAAATCTTTTCTTTGTTGTATAGGACGTCATATATGATGGTGAAAAGACCAATCATTACGTCACAACATAAAAGGAAAAGTAATCCCAGTATAGGCCAACCAAGAACTCTATTAAAACTGGCCAAAATCCCATCTGTTATGACGAATAGTTTCATGACTAATTCTATGTTGCTATTGCAAAAATCAGCAAGGAGTCCGTTTATATCTTCTAGTTTTTGTTTGATCGACAATACTATGGAAAAAGACACAACTGAGGTAACAATTCCAATGTAAATGAATAACATACTGTATAAATTAGATAGAATCACATCGGTGTTCCAGAAAATGAGCTCGTTAATCACCACACAAAAATAGTAGACGCTACTTGCACACAGCACATAATTAGATTTTCTTATTAAAAATGTTGTTTTTGAGTGCTTGGTATTCATACCACTTTCGTCTTCCAAGAAGCGTAGCTGATAAATTAACTGTTTCCATGCCTCCATGTTCCAAAAGGCGGCTCCAAGAGTTGTTACTAAGAATGCTGTCAGTCTACAAATGTCTCTGAGGTCCAAGATACACATGAACGAAAAGGTGCTCCTACCGTAAGTGTGTCGGTAGTAACAGCCGAATGTGGTTAACGAGATCATTAAGAGCCCAAATAGTACGGAATAGCACTTGAAGGATTTTTTAAATGTCACACGGTTAGTTTTGAAATCGTAATGCGGCATCACCCCGAGGAAAGTTGAAAATTTTACAAGCGGTATTAAGAAATGAACACATTTTCTACTAAATCTTAAGCTCATTCTTTTGATAGTCTGAAGAATAAAAAGCTGCTATTGATATTTACTTAGATATTACTCACGCTTACATTCATAAATGTTATTTCTTAACAATTTCGTTAATGGACAATATGATTGATTTAATGATGACACAGCAAATTGATGCAAATGGAAACAAACGCTAACTACCCACAAATGTACATATGTGCGTATTATCAAAATAAAACTGTTATCAATTTTACAAAAAACTGTAGACATACATTAGAATTATATCGCCTCCTTATAAAACAAATATCTTACTATCCAAATTACCTTTATTTATTTTATACGTTGATGCGGTGGGCAGATATCTATTTCATGAATTACATCGTTTTTTTTTCGGGAGAAGGTGTTTCGTACTTGCCTAAATGTATTTTGTTGTTTTTTTCGATGAGGAGGTTTTGTCAAGGCTAAACTAGACAAAACACCAAACCTATTCAACTACTGTAGTTTAAACTCCAAAAATCACAAATTTACACTATTAGCCTACTTTTTGTTTTAAGTTTACATATGGTTTCAAATTCATTAGTCACAATTATTTCTGGTATTGTTTGTGGTAGCATTGGCAATACACTTTTAAGCCCACATTT
The DNA here is from genome assembly GCA_029963805.1 of Aromia moschata. Classification (NCBI taxonomy): domain Eukaryota; kingdom Metazoa; phylum Arthropoda; class Insecta; order Coleoptera; family Cerambycidae; genus Aromia; species Aromia moschata. The sequence continues at coordinate 1,308,100 of JAPWTK010000041.1, forward strand.
TTGTTTTTAAGTTTACATATTACGATTGTTTCGAAATCATGGGTCCCTATTGTTTCTAATACTGTCTGTAGTCTTTTATTGACAATATACTATTGGTTAAAACTATCGCAGACTTCTAGATAACAAGATATGGAATGAAATGTCCGCTAGATTAGCCTGAAAAAAGTATCTGCCCTATAGTGTGACGTCTTTTGGTGGGTTCTGAATTATGTGCAAGGGTACACTGCAACAGTTCATTCTAGTCGTGAAACTCCACACGTTTTTTTTAAGTGCGTTCTGAGGGATACACCCTATAAAGAGGTGATGCTGAAGATGGTATTTAAAAATAGTAATACTGGGGGTGTGAAACGCAAGTGGGTGAGGAACTTTTTTGTATTATTCCAAATGTTACTACATTTGGAAGTTACAAAAAGTTAATGCTTCCTTAAAGCTTTATGGCTTGTTTGTTGATAAGACTAGTTTTGCTATGAACCATGCTCAAGTCTTTTATAGAAATTTGCGAATGCTGCTTCTCGTATAAGATGTGCAATCAACATATTGTTTTTTCAAATGGTTATTTAAAACTCTGTAAAGTGTTCATTTCTGTATAAAACCTCAAAATATTACTGAAGTTAAGGTAACAGCTACAAAGCAGTAACTAAATATTATATTATATATTATATTTTTTAATTAATGGTTTAGTTTAGTTTAATTAACTTTAGAATTAATGTATTTTAATACATGGATATCTACGACTCGTAACGACTCTTTTATTTAATAGGGCGTTAATAAAATTGACATGCAGAAAGTTTTGACATCCAGGGAGATCAGGTCATTTTATTACTGTTACTATTGAATTATGTTATTAAATATTATATTTGAGAAAATTCATGAGCAAAATTCTCTTTATTTGACTAACAAAATTCTCCAGAAGATTCCAGACAAAGATATCGAAAGCATGAAGGTGAATTGTAGTAAAATACATATTTGGGGTTACAGCTTTTGTAAATATATACATAATCAGGTGCTTACGTTAATGAAACAAAATAGTTTTGCCACAAAATTTTTCAAAATATAGATTAATACAAATTATAATAAAAAATATGTGTAAAAAAATCCATTCATATTATCATTATTATAAACACTTTGGATAAATAATTACTATAACATTCAACATTAGATTTACGTATTAATTGATTTTACATTCAAAAGGTAAATATAAACTCATATGAAAAACTAATACATAAATAAATACTTTATATTGCTAGCACACTAGAGTACCTTATGTTTTTTCTATTTTCAATAGCCAATAATATTATTTACCATGAATATGAATTACAATAAACAATCAACAACTACTTATCCCTAAACTGTATGGCAACTATAAAATAGGTAGTGATGGTGTTAACCAAGTACAGCAAAGTGGTTCGATTAACCGGAAAGAATCCGGCAGCGGTGAATACTGGCGGCTTGCTCCTGATCAGGTTCTCCAGTCTCGCCAATTGCTTCCCTTCTTTGGAATCCGCAGGAAGGTAGATTTGAAGCTTGTAGCAAGTCGACAATAGCTTTTTGGACTCTGTCACAACCAAATCGCAACAAAACAATAATGTCACTGGTCCGAACTAGAACAAAAACAATTTAACTCTTTACGAATGAATTTGTTTTTTTCGCATTATTATAATTATCACATATTACCACGAAGCTCCCAATTTTATTCCACTGGTTATTGCGACTGAGCTAAAATTGTCAAATGAACAACCATCTGTCGTGTATACTCTCTACTGAATTTCATAGAATGCAAATTTCATGAAATACCGAGATATATAACACATTATATTTATTTAATTTAAAAGTTTAACGCCCTGTATCTCGAAAATGAAGTCTGCTTTATATCCGGATATTTATTTCGAAAATGGAAATCATTTGTTAGTCATCTGTATATTATACTTCAGAATTGGGTCTTAGACATAATCCTGCATTTTATATTTAGTTATGGTATAACCGTAAGTTTAGAATTTTTAAACACACCTCTTGTTTGTTCCCGTAAAATGACATTCTGAACACAATGAAATCTCATTTGTTACTTTTTGATACACCCACTCTATCCATTAACTCAGATAAAGGGTGAAGAATGTTAATATTTGGTATCATACAAAATGGTCAGTGAAAATTGGTCAAGAAGAAATAAAATCGGTCTATGTCTCATCCAACGGAAAATTTATACCGAATCAAAGATCATTCGGTGACACCATTTTATAGTCACTTTATAGTCACCTCTGTCAGCGTGATAAGAATTTTCTCGATGGAGTAACTGGAGAAGAAAGCTGGGTACTTATAATTATTGTGATATATCGTAAATCTATCAAGTTGTAAAACAAATAATTTAGAACAATGTCTTTCTGATCAATGGCATAATTTACAATATATGGCTTAATTAACACATAAAACTTAATTATATACCTGCAAATAGTTTGTATATTTTCATTTTTACTCACCACAGTAATTACTTCACCTAAACCAACGGACACGAGAGCATTAATTTTATGTAGATGAAAATATGTTAATGAAATAAGGTTAATTAAGACATCACGCGATACCATTAAAATTATCATTAAAATTGGCCATCCAAAAACGTCATTAAAAATCTCAATAATTTCATCCAGTATCAAGTAAAGGTTCATGATCAATTGTATATTATCAGTAGACAGCTTGATATCTGTTAGAACTTTATTCATACCTTCAAATTTGTGTTTGATAGACAACACTATATTATAGGCCATGACAGACATAATGAATCCAGTATAGAATAATAATAAAGACGACACATATGTTATGTTAAATGCGATACCCCAAACTTAAAATTCCTGCCGTCACTATGATTGCATAGTATATGCTACAAACCCATACAACGATATTAGCATTTTTCAGTAAAAAAGTTGCTTTTGGACTCCCTGTATTGCCTTCATTCTCAAGCCGACGCAATTGAAAAATCAGACTATTCCATGAGTCCACGTTCCAAAATGCGGCCCCAAGGCTTGGTATTAGAAATATCGCCAATCTACAAAACTCCGACGACATGTCCAATATAGAAGTAAACGACATTTTACCCATGCCTTCAAATTGGAATTGACTATGTCGAATATATAAACCATACGTGACTAGTGTGGTCATCGATAATCCCCAAAGTACAGAATACCATTTGAAAATTTTTGTATACGTGACTTTGTCGGTTTGAAAATCATAAACGGGCATCACTCCAAGTAAAGCAGAAAGCTTTGAAAGTGGTATCAAGAAGTGGATGCATTTGCGACTATATTTCAAATCCATTTTTGGGCAGACTGTGCGTGTCATTCCCTCTGCGGTATGACAGAATATTGCGTAAAGACAGAAGACGATAATACTTACGAACATTATTTACCACACATTTTGTTAATGGATAACTTTATTTACCAACAATAATTGATAGTGGAGTAAAAATTAAATATGAATATTTTTAAGGGAAAGAACAAAGAGGTTGCCCTGGAAATATGTATTATGACAAATGGTTATACAGGATGTCGACTATTTCGGTGGGATTGCATTGGTGACTTCTAAACCGAAACATATACGAGGTGGGTTAGATTAGAGAAAAGTTGCGATGCGCACATGACATGTTCAGATTTCCACAATTTTCAGCAGTTGCAGAAAAATCATGAAAAAAAATAATAAGCACCATTCTGCAAACAACTCGTAAATGGTAGAAGCTTCAAATGAAAGGTGAAAGGCATCCAGTTTTCTATTAAAAATTTGAAAGTCAGTATTTTATAATTTCAAATGTAGGCCTCACGACGTCCGAATTTTATTTTGCTTTTCTTATGCATTATCATAACAAAATTATTTTATGTGTTAAATTAATATAACTACCTGTCGTTAAATATCGTAACACTAAAGTTTTTGTGAAATAGAGATGGCTAGTAATTATTCTAATGAATATTTACTCAATTTATTTTATATTCATGAAGAATGGCACAGAATTGTTAGCAGAACGTGCAGAAGATTCAACAAATTACATCCTAACTTGCAACCTACGGACGAAAAGAAATTCAGAAGAATTGAAATATTTTTTTACACTTTGGCAAGTGTAGAGCCACGAAAGTAAACACCAGTAAAATTACCGATAATGAAGATACTGAAATTCGGAAAGCTACTTCTAGGAGTGTTATGAACCGATAATATAATGAATATTCTGCACGTTGTACTAATAATGATGTGACATTCTCCAAGAATATAAAGTAAACTGAATAAATCTGTAAATCATCTTCTTTTATACTAAAAAATTAAAAATTACTTACCATAGTTATTAACTCGTTTAGGCAAATAAACAATAAAATCTTTTCTTTGTTGTATAGGACGTCATATATGACGGTGAAAAGACCAATCATTACGTCACAACATAAAAGGAAAAGTAATCCCAGTATAGGCCAACCAAGAACTCTATTAAAACTGGCCAAAATCCCATCCGTTATGACGAATAGTTTCATGACTAATTCTATGTTGCTATTGCAAAAATCAGCAAGGAGTCCGTTTATATCTTCTAGTTTTTGTTTGATCGACAATACTATAGAAAAAGATACAACTGAGGTAACAATTCCAATGTAAATGAATAACATACTGGATAAATTAGATAGAATCACATCGGTGTTCCAGAAAATGAGCTCGTTAATCACCAAACAAAAATAGTAGACGCTACTTGCACACAGCACATAACTAGATTTACTTATTAAAAATGTTGTTTTTGAGTGCTTGGTATTCATACCACTTTCGTCTTCCAAGAAGCGTAGCTGATAAATTAACTGTTTCCATGCCTCCATATTCCAAAAGGCGGCTCCAAGAGTTGTTACTAAGAATGCGGTCAGTTTACAAATGTCTCTGAGGTCCAAGATACACATGAACGAAAAGGTGCTCCTACCGTAAGTGTGTCGGTAGTAACAGCCGAATGTGGTTAACGAGATCATTAAGAGCCCAAATAGTACGGAACAGCACTTGAAGGATTTTTTAAATGTCACACGGTTAGTTTTGAAATCGTAATGCGGCATCACCCCGAGGAAAGTTGAAAATTTTACAAGCGGGATTAAGAAATGAACACATTTTCTACTAAATCTTAAGCTCATTCTTTTGATGGTCTGAAGAATAAAAAGCTGCAATGGATGTTAACTTAGATATTATTCACGTTCATAAATGTTATTTCTTAACAATTTCGTTAATGGACAATATGATTGATGCTATAATGATGACACAGCAAATTGATGCAAATGGAAACAAATGCTAACTACCCACAAACGTATGTGCCTATTATTAAAATAAAAATGTATCGTACATTAAAATTATATCGTATCCTTACAAAACAAATGTGTTACTATCCAAATTACCCTTATTTATTTTGTACGTTGATGCGTTGAGCAGATATATATTTCATGAATTACATAGTTCTTTTTTCGGGTGTTTTGCACTTGCCTAAATATACTTTTTTTTTGATGAGGAGGTTTTGTCAACGCTAAACTACATTTCCCATTGAAATAACATGGGGTTTATGCACGTTTTACATTTTTTTTTCCCGAGCAAGTTAATATACAGCGATGAAAGACGAATATTTTTGTAGGAAATTGAACGCTCTACAAAAAAGCTCTCTTATGATTTTTCGATAAATTCATTTTTTTTTTAAGTTATTCAAGGTTGTAGTAAAATACATAGAACATTTTACTACAAGAATTGTAGTAAAATACATATTTAGGGTTACAGATTTTGTAAATATCTACATAATCGAGTACTTACCAGTAGCGGCTCGTGGGTGTATTACATGGGTGGGCAAAGGGTATGTCAGTAGGATTACTTATTAGCTGCCAATGGCGCCGCAGGCGAAAATTTTTTAAAATTTTCAAGGTCATGTATTTTACTGACACTTCAGAATTTCAATGAAAAATCCTTTTATACAAAAATATAGACTTTCACAAGAATAATTTTTGGGATTTGGTAGCTTTTTTTAAATAATTATTAGGCACGAATATTGAGGGCTTAAATATATTAAAATAATGGGTGGCAACATGTGAAAAAAATTTGATATAGGTATCTTACCGTTATTTGTAGAGGAAATCAGCTCGCCTGTCCTTATTGTTCACAAAAATGTTAATCGCCTTTTCATTAAAGTCCCGGGTTTGTTTCACACAATTTAATACAATTAATTATTTGGTTTAAAATATGTCTGTTTTTATCCACATTTTCATTGTGACGTCTTATATTTTCACGATAAGCACTATTAAGCTGTTGCCTTATGTCTACCTTTTCCAACACACTAAAATCTAAGATGTTATGTAAATGTTTTTCATTGTAGCTAGCATATTTCTTAGCTCGTTCATTTAAATGTTTTAAATCACTCACCCCTTCTTGAGTCCATGCACTTTGGTTGCCACCCATCACTAAACAAATAAAACAAAACAGTTTGTTTCTTTTAGGACATATAACCACTTAAATCTGTCGTAGACACTATTATTAAAATTTCGTGAATAATTTCGCGATTTTCCTACGTCTGTTTTGGAAATAATCAAATCGGGTATCGGCCTTCCTAACCGTTTAATTTCCGTTCGTATCTCGTATGTAATATCTTTATTAGTCAATAAAAACTCCACCGAATTCATTTGTTGTCATGAAACGTTTCACAATCAAAAACAGTAAAAACACACTTCTCAGAGAAATCACTAAAAAAGGTCACTCACCAAGTGTGACGCGTTCAGCTGATTTTCGAACGATTTAACGACGTCTGTCTGCTGCAATCGTCTCCAAATATTACCAGTCACCGAAAAAGCCCGATTAAAAACGAGGGCTGGGATACTGTGTGCCCTCGGCCACGCGCGCGAAATGCGACTACGGTGGCTCGATGCGAATTCAGACTACGGTGGCTCGGTGCTCGATCGATAGTATGTCATACATATGTGATAAAAGTCATTATTTGTGGTATAAAAGGAATAATAATTAGAATATGAATAGTTTGTCGTATACAATTAATTGATATTATTGTAACAGTAATTTATAGTAAATTAACACAAAAGAAATATTTTCTATTGAAATTTGGGCTGGGCACGTGCCCCTGTGCCCTTTGTCACCAGCCGCCACTGGTACTTACGTTAACGAAGCAAAATAGTTTTGCCACAAAATTTTGCTACAAAATATGGCTAAAAATGATTTGTATTTTAATATTCTATATAAAAAATTAATATATTGTAAAGTCATCTCCAATATTTTTTTCTCCACATTTCCTGAAGTGCGTAGATATATTGTAAAGGCATTTGCATTGGACGAGTTTTTTATTTTCCAGTTCAAAGACATTGTAAATTTATTTATAATCAATTGTTTACAATTTTCTATTAATATTATTACATGTTTCTGTCCCAATTTATTCTACCTTTTTTAATTAAATAGTTACAACAAAAAAAAAAAAAAACAAAAATACAGAAATAGTCAATACATTATATAGAATGAGAGTTATAATAAACCATCCAGGACTACTTATTCTTAAACTGTATGGCAACTATGAAATAAGTGGTGATAGTGTTAACCAAATATAACAAAGTGGATCGATTAACCGGAAAGAATCCGGCAGCGGTGAAGACTGGAGGTTTGCTCTTGATCAGGTTTATCAGTCTGGCCAACTGCTTCCCTTCTTTGGAATCAGCGGGAAGGTACATTTGAAGTGTGTAGCAAGTCGTCAGTAATTTTTTTCGATTCTGCCACAGCCAAATCACAACAAAACAGCAAGGTCACCGGACCGAACTGGAACAAAAAGGGTTTAACTCTACTGGTGAAAATGTTTCCTGATAAATAATTAGTCCAATTAATAAGCCGGAAAATGTGAAAAAGTTTTTCAAAACTTTTTGTTTGTACGTGTTCTTTAGACCCTCAGGAACATGCATCACCACTAACATCTGCCTTGCTATGAAAAATGAAAAATTATAGTAGTTTTCCCACCCCCAAAGCTTCCGCAATAGTAAAAGTGATAAAACATTTTAAAATTTCAAAATTTCACCTCGGAAATCGTCTCTCGGGAGTTTTCGGGGTCGCTGATTACGAATCCAAGGTCAAAAATCGAGTCAGGGTGGTTGCACCCCATTAAAACCACCCCAAATTTTTAAATTCAAAATTTCGCCTCGGAAATCGTCTCCGGGGGGTTTTCGGGGTCGCTGATTACGAATCCAAGGTCAAAAACCGAGTGAGGGTGGTTTCACCCCATTAAAACCATCCCAAATTTTTAAATTCAAAATTTCGCCTCGGAAATCATCTTTCGGGGGTTTTCGAGGTCGCTGATTACGAATCCGAGATGAAAAATCGAGTGAGGGTGGTTGCACCCCATTAAATCACCCCAAATTTTTAAATTCAAAATTTCACCTCGGAAATCGTCTCTCGGGGGTTTTCTGGGTCGCTGATTACGAATCCGAGGTCTAATTACAACAATTCAAACTTTTAATATGATATGCGCGCGAATTTTGGTTTTAATGCAGTTAAATTATTGAAAAAAATAAATTACGAGTATAAACAAATCGTTTTTCAAGTTTTCTTTAATTTCAAAAAAACTGGGTACACAAATTGAACTTACAATCTACAAATATAGTTGACATCATTCGTAATCAGAGTCGTTTTCTAGCATTGCTGATGCAGTATTGGTCGGTCCCTCTTCATCTTCACTTATATCTTGTTCTACTATCATTTCAGCCGGGCAAACCACTTCATCGTCTGTAATGTCGGTAGTTGCAGGTGGCTCGCAATTAGTGCAGTTAGATCCGTAACAAAATTTACACGTTTGTGAACAGTATATGCCATTTTTCCTGCAACCACGAGCTGCACCACAACCAGTTTGATACCCACATGTTATTGCATCCATAATACTTTTTTGGCGCGGGTCGTTCTGTCATTCTTATGGGATGCAGGACGCCGTCCATAACTTTCCAACCCCAATCAGTTGAGTTTAATTTTGCGGTTCTATTGTGATCTGAATCTACTAATAATCCTATCCAAGAGTGCACTTGATGGTAAACTCTTTTCAAATGTTCACGGATGTTTTTTTATCTCTGTCACTTCTAAGGGTGGTTTTAATTGGGTGTAACCACCCTCACTCGATTTTTCATCTCGGATTCGTAATCAGCGACCCGGAAAACCTCCTAGAGACGATTTCCGAGGCGAAATTTTGAATTTAAACATTTGGGGTGGTTTTAATGAGGTGCAACCACCCTCACTCAATTTTTGACCTTGGATTCATAATCAGCGACCCCGAAAACTCCCGAGAGACGATTTCCGAGGTGAAATTTTGAATTTTTAAAATGTTTTATCGCTTTTACTATTGGTGAAGCTTTGGGGGTGGGAAAACTACCATAATTTTTTCATTTTTCATAGCAAGGCAGATGTTAGTGGTGATGAATGTTCCTAGGGGTCTAAAGAACACGTACAAACAAAAAATTTTGAAATCGGAAGTGTTTATCAACTTTTCCAGATTTTACAGTATTTTCCGGCTTATTTACTGGATTAAATACTAGTATACAAATTTTTACTATTATCTACCCCCAGAAAAACTTTGGGATGTATATGTGTATCGGTGCCACTCAAATATACAAAATTTTTTCATCTGATTATCTGTAGATTGAATTTTTAATTTTTTATGTTTATGGGACAACATGAAGCATGAAGTACCATTACGTTAAAAAAACTGTGGTTGGTTAGAAATTAATTTGTTTATATAAAAATGAATAAAAGTACAATTACATAGTAGTTCCATCGAAAAAGATATAATTTTTCCTCCCATTTACATTAAACAAGGAGCTGCATTTCAGTACTTAAAATTCTTTCCAAAATTATCCCAACCCAAACTTTACTTACAACGTTAAATAAATGTTAATTAGATTACTATACTGCATTAGGTTACTATTACACTGGTGAAAACAGGGGAGGCAGAAGTCATATAAGTTGGTCATTAAAAACGCTATTTAAAAAAAAATATAAGCTTAAGGGGTCTTTCTGGTTACGATTTTCAAAAAAAAAAAATGTTTTTAGACATTTTTTTTTTCATAGAAGGAATAGAGATATCGTTTTGAAAATTTGTAGGTATGTTTATTGACGTTTAAATATTATAGATTTTTAAAAATTTTACTTTTTGGCATACGGATTTAAAAAAAAAAAACATCAAAAAACGACTGCGGGCATGATTTTGGGCGACTGGATGATCTGAAAAAAAAAATAAAAGATGGCAAATTATTCCTTGTTGAAGTGGCTATAGCATGAACTAGAATATTTGTTTTTCATCAAAAAATAATAAAATGGCGGCCATTTTTCGAAAAAAAAAACAATTTTTGAGGGTGGAAAATTGGGTGAAAATCGGAAATTTTTTTACCAATCAAAACGATTTTAGTTCATGCGATAGCCATAAATGTTTACAATAACATATTAAAAAATCAGAGCAATTGGTCAAGTAGTTTTTCTTAAATCGTGCCCGCAACCCTAAAAAACACGGTTTCTAGAAAATCGCGTTTAAATTTTTGTTAGGGAAATTAAAAAATATACGTTGCTTATAGACTAACACGTTGTGTAATAACAGGCGAGATGTATGTTATAGAAAGAGATCATAGTATAGAGTGAATCAGATCGAAGCAGATGTTAAAAACAGGTGAAACGAGTCGCAAATTTACCTTTACATGAGGAATTACTGTCACGTTTTATACCGGGTGACCACGAGATTACTACCCAGGCTCTAGCTGAGGCACGAAAAAAAGATATCGATTTCAAATTTTGGGAATGTATATCATTGAATGGGATGCAAAACTTAGTTACAAAAACGACTGATCATCACTTCCTGTTTGACCGGAAATGCCCTAAACTTTGTTATTTTATATGGAATACCCTGTATATTATATATTTTTTTATTTCTACTGAAAAAACTAAGACTAAAACATGTATCATGTCCTATACCTATCTTTGACAGTTTCCGAGAAAATCGCGTTTAAAGATGTCAAATGTGTCATTTATAAAATTCTTTTGAAAGAAAACAAGTGAAGATAGGGACAAACTCGTAAGATATCTTTAACTTATTTTGGAATCACTAAAGCCTGATATCATTAAAATTTCGCACTTACGGCTCAACCGGAAAATACCGGAAGTCATCTTTAGTAGCAATTTACTGCAATAATTTTAATGGAATGCCCTATAACTAATTCGAAATTTGAATTCTACAAACAATTTCGAATCATTCTTATGTACACTTCCCTATACCCAAAGTTCATAGTTTTTGAGATATTAAATGTTTAATGTCAGAATGTCATAGGTATGAACGATGCATAAATAGAAAACGACAGAATCAGTCAATGCATCTATCAGAGGTGCCTAGGAATTTTAATATAGGTAGGCGCTATCACAGGCTTTTGTTTTTAAATGTCTTTTAAATGGGGCAATTCACGCCAAGTGAGGTCAAAAAAATTTCTGTTTGAAACATATCACAATCGATAGTACTTGCTAAAAAAACTAACTTCCCTAAAATTTTAGATTTTTTGAGCCACAAGAAGAGGGATGGTGAGAGTGAGAAAATACAAATTTTCGTTTCGACTCTAAAATTTCAATCTTTCTCGGTTAGAAAATTAAAAAAAAATTAAAAAAGAAGGTTGCAATGGTTTTCGATGTGTTTTTTGCGTAGAATACGATAAAAATATTTTCAAAATTATTGGGGGTTGTTTTCACTCTTATTTTGAGGATTGAAAGTTTAAAATCGAAATTTCGAAAAGTATGACACGATTTTTTTTTTTTTAGCTCTTTTTTGTACTGTCGATTAATGTTTAATTCATAATGGGGGTCGACCAGGAACTGGCCCAAAAAACGGTCCAAAGGTGAAAAAACGTGGTTTTAGCGTATTTTCTCATCCTGTGAGATAGTAAATGTCAAGTGAATAAAATATTCCAAGGTTTTTGGGGTCGCTGATTGCGAATCTAACGTCAGATTTTCAAAAAACAAAATGGCGGATCCAGCTTGGTAGTCAACTTTTAAAAAATGGCTAAATTTTGAAATTTAAAAAGTACCATTGTATTCTACATGAAATGCCCCATATATATTAAATCCATAACAACTTCCATGTTCCTTTTTCTTTTTACTTTTATAACAAAATTCCTACTTTATAAGTAAGTTCAACAATGACAGTTGTTGAATGACTTTATACAGTTTCACTTACTCCTTTTTACTTACACCACTTACTGTATTACCCAATAATATTTACTCACCAAAATCATTGCGTCATTTAGACCAACAAACAGTATATAATTAAGCTTCATGTTCAGATTATCATATGTAAATACTTGAAGGCTCATCAAGGCATGCCAAAATAAGATTGAAATTATCGATAAAATGGGCCATCCGAAAACGCTGTTAAACATCCCTACAATGCCATCCACAATCAAGTAAAGTTTCGTGACCCACCGTATGTTGTCATTGGCGGACACCTTAAGCAAGTCAAGCAGAAGTTTATTCATATCTTCAAATTTATGTTTGATAGACAACACTATGGTGTACGCCATTATCGATGTAGCGAAGCCACTATAGAACAACAACATAGTGGAGATATAAGATAAATTCAATGTCACGCTCCAAAGCAAGAACCCTCCGGTCACTATGATCAAATAGTAAATGCTTCCAATCACTAAAACGATATTAGTGTTCCTTATTAGAAACGTTGCTTTTCGATTCGCTTCTTTGACTTCAACTTCTAGAAGGCGCAACTGGAAAATCAGCTTATACCACGACTCCGTGTTCCAAAACGCAGCCCCAAGGGTTGTTACTAGAAACATAACTATCTTAGAAAATTCGGCTGACGTGTGTAGGAGAGATTCGAACACCACATTCACGCCCTTTCCATAAAGAAAATAGTATCGTAAATAAAAACCATACGCTCCAGCTACAGTCATCGATATTCCCCAAAGTAAAGAATACATCTTGAACAATTTTCTGTGCGCCATTTTGTCTGCGTTGAAATCATAAACGGGTATCACTCCAAGAAAAGCACAAAGCTTTGCGAGCGGAATCAAGAATTCGATGCATCTTCGACTATAGTTTAAATTCATTCTTTGGCAAACTTTGCGTGTCATGACTCTGTTACCTGACCAAGGTATTGTAAGAACTTCATAAGACGATGGTATTGACGAAAGTTTTTTGCTAACAATTTTATTAATGGATGACATAATGGTTATTGGATTGAAAATTGCTGGTGTTTTTTGAAGAGAACAATGAGGTTGCTAGGAAGCAAATAATGATCACACATACATATTTGTTTAATGTTTACATAAAGCATGAAATACCACTTTTATGCTAAGAAATGTATAAAGTAGCGTAAAAAAAACAGACAAATACAAGCGAAGAAAAAAAAATACAAAAACCGTTTTAATTTACCTAAAATGGCGCTGAGATCGTAACAATAGTAACTTGAATATATACTTGTTACTGCCCTTCATTTTTATGGGAGTGAAACTGAACTAATAGCCAATATCCATACCATTTTAATTCTAGAACGACATTTTTTGAGCATAATTTTATACCTCCCCCTCCAACCCCCTTGGAGTGACAGCTACCCCTTTAAAATTTTTAAATGGAACGAGGGTGAGTGTGAATTGAAAGGGTTAACTCACCAAAGGGTGCATTTGAAAGGGTTTTTAATTCTCCAACCAGCAACAAAAGACTTTTTTTAATTTCTATAATTTTTGTATTGAAAAATATTACATTTTTAATGTTACTAAGTAAAGAAAAGAACATGAAACAGAACAGAAGAACAGTTTAAATCAAATGTTCAAACTGGGCGCCCCTTGCTTCTTGACAATAATGGAGACGTTGCTGAAATTCTTCTAAAACATTTTGTATTGTTTCCGGGGTGATTTGATTAATTTCTTGCCTTATTCTGTCTTTTAAATTTTCTACGTTATTTGGTCTATTGAAGTAGACTTTCGATTTTAAGTAACCCCATAAAAAATAGTCAAGCGGGGTCAAATCGGGAGAACGAGCAGACCACTCAATACTATGTCTACCGATCCTTCTATTGGGAAAACTTGATTCAGATAGGCTCTTACTTCCAATGAAAAATGTGGTGTAGCTCAGTCCCGCTGAAAACAAATATTTCGATCCATTTCATTGGGGTTGTCATCATCTGGGAAAAGCATTCTTACTCTGCACTAAGCAGAAAAAAGCACTCTGGAACTAAGAAATTTTGCAAGAAATCCAAGTAACGCGCGCCAGTTATTGTGCCATCAAAGAAATATGGTCCGATAATTTGAGAATTTATAATTCCAGCCCAAACGTTCACCTTCTCAAGATATTGAGTATTGGCCTCCATCATCCAATGTGGATTTTCTGTACTTCAGTATCTACAGTTCTGGTTGTTGACTGTTCCATTTAAGACGAATGTTGCCATCAGAAAAAATAATGTTTTTTTTTATAAATCAAGGATTATCTTGGCATCTATTTGCCATGATTTCGCAAAATTCCAATCGGCGATCAGGGTCATCGTCGTTAAGTTCTTGAATCAAATGAGTTTTATATGAGCGGTATTTTTCGTTTTTTAGAAGACGCAATATGGACGTTAATTGTGAAACTATCAAATTTAATTACCTATGAAAAATATACAAAATTAAAAACCTTATATTGCTGAATAGATAATTAAGAACCCTTCAAATGAGCTATCACACGCAGTCTCGTTCCATTTAAACATTTTAAAGGGGTAGCTGTCACCCCACGGGGGTTGGAGGGGGGAGGTATAAAATTATTCTCAAAAAATGTCATTCTAGAATTAAAAATTGACGTGTTTCAGGATTTTACTCATAAATTGTAAATTACGTAGATAATTAATTTATCCGTTACTTATGGACCTCACTGTATAAAACAAAGTGGTTACCGTGGAAATGTGTATTGTGACAAATGTGTGTTTACACAATAGGGTAGTAAATAATACATGTCTTTGATATCGTAGGGTACTACTTAAACGCATATAGAATATTATACACGGTGTCAATTTGAAAACTTCTCACCCATATTATCGTCCTCCGACAATTTTATTCAAGACGGACACTTTAAAAGAATATTTTCCGCCTTCGTGGTTCAAAGTAGACGTTTCACTTAAACTTTTAAACGGGAGGGGGTCAATCTGGCACATCACACTTTAAAGTTCATTTGATTATCTTTCCAATAAGTCCCCAATTTATTATTGAGTAGTAGTTTCCAGAAAATCGCGTTCCAAAAATTATTAATTAAAACATAATTTTGTTGATTTCTTGTGTGGGGTCTTTTTATGTATTTTTTGTTCTTATCACTTTTGTAAATTTCTTCTATACTGGTGTTACT
The DNA here is from genome assembly GCA_029963805.1 of Aromia moschata. Lineage (NCBI taxonomy): Eukaryota > Metazoa > Arthropoda > Insecta > Coleoptera > Cerambycidae > Aromia > Aromia moschata. Next base: position 1,323,457 of record JAPWTK010000041.1, read on the forward strand.
TACCATAGTTACGAAGTCATTGAGGAAAATAAATAACAAAAACGTTTCTTTCTCATTTTGCATGTACACGAAGGTAGAAAGGCCAATCAGTACATCACAACAGAAAGTGAAAATGAGTCCTAATATAGGCCAACCAAAGACTTTATTAAACGTCGTCAATATCTCGTCGGTTACGATAAATAGTTTCATGACTAGTACTACGTTGCCATTGTAAAAATCAACAAGAAGAAGGTTCATATCTTCCAGTTTATGTTTGATGGACAATACTATAGTGAAAGACATAACTGCAGTAACAATTCCAATGTAAGCGAACAGTATATTGAAGAAACTAGATAAAACCAAGGGAGCATCGAAGAAAATAAACTCGCTAGTTATCAAACAAAAATAGCAGACGCTCGCTACACACATCATATGATTGGATTTCCTTATTAAAAAGGCTGTTTTTGAGTACTTCGTATTCATACCACTTTCGTCTTCCAAGAGGCGTAGCTGATAAATCAACTTCTTCCATGAATCCATGTTCCAAAAAGCTGCTCCAAGAGTTGTCATTAGGAATGCTGCCAGTCTACAAATGTCCCTGAAGGCGTCCAAAATAAATACGAACGAAACGGCGCTTCTGGCATAAGTGTGTCTGTAGTAAAAGCCGAATGTGGTGCACAGAATCATTAATAACCCAAATAATACGGAACAGTACTTAAAGGATTTTTTAAATGTCACACGGTCAGTTTTGAAATCGTAATGCGGCATCACCCCGAGGAAAGTTGAAAACTTTGCAAGAGGAATTACGAACTGGACACATTTTCTGCTAAATCTTAAATCCATCCCAGTCTGAGGTATAAAAATCTACTAGGTATGGACATTAATTACATTATGGACTTATTACGTATAAGTCGACGTATATAGATGTTATTTGCGAACAATTTCATTAATGGACAATATAATTGATATTAGAAAGGATATTGATGCAAATGGAAATGCTTACCACCCACAAATGTATGTAGGATGAATTATACAAATAGCTATCCATTTATACAGAGAAGTTAGATATCCATTAGAAATATTGTTTTCGTGGCAAAAATATGCTAATTACCTTTAGTTACAAGTGAATATAACTATAGTCTAACATGGGTGACCGCAGAAATTTTTTAGGGGGGGGGAAATCAGTTGGGAATTGCCACAAATTTTATAATGTAGGTACATTATATTTAAGGGGGACTAGTGAGGGTTGAAATTTCGAAAAAAATCGATTTTCGTTTTTTTTGCATATTCCGATACTGTGATCCTTTAGGAATATAATCCCGTTTGTTTTTTTTGAAAAATTCCCAAAATTGAGGTCAAGAGAGCGTAAAACGTAATGTAGCGCGCGGCCGGCCGAACCGGAGATATTCGCGCGGTAAGTCCCGACCGAACGGTCTGAGCATTATTCTAATTTCTGGGGTTCTCTATGCAATATAGAGAGTAGAATTAAGTTTTAATTTGTAACGACACACTAAAGACGACCTAATAATAAAGTCGAAACGTTTCTGTTTCCGCACGACTGTTCTAACACAAATATTGTACCGAAATTTTGAATGCGATTTTCTCGAAACTACATTTTTTTGATGATTTTACCACGATATCTCGAGAACCGCGAAAGATATCAACTCGAAATTTATACAGGAGTTGTAAAACACTATGACGCATGAATTATACCTAAAATCAGATTGAACAAAATTATTGCTACAATTTTATAATAACAAAAAACTCGAATTTTTTCAAAATTTTTTGTTTTCTGGACGCCATTTTGTTAATTTTATTTTTGTCTTTAATTTGTTAGGTATAATCAATAGAGGGAAGCCTTAGGAGAATTTTCGAGGAAAATTCAATATGGTCGACCTGAGTTGACTAAAGTTACAATAGCGTCTATGGAACTTTCATGAGCTTTTTTTTAATGTAAGAATGGCGTCTTCATTTAGATTCTTTTGTATACTAGAAATTTATAGTAACATAGAAATAAAAATAAACTTTAATAACAATTATATTCCTTATAGCGGAAGCAATATGATTTGATTTCTTTTAATGAAAAATTCAATATGGTGACCATGAAAATTCGGAAAATAAGTAGGATTTTTAAGATATTCTAACCTAAAAGTTCAAAAACTTGTTCCTGATTGTTTCTTAATAAAAAAAAACAATGTTTTGATATATACGTGTCCTTAATAGGTTTTCATATATAGGAAAAATCACAAACACGAAAATTTCAAAATGCGATATCTCGTTTCCACGCGGCTATGTAGTCCGACAAACGAATGATGGTGTGAGTCATTACAAATCACGTTCTGCAAACGTGCTACAAACGATGTATTTCCACAGTAGTTGAGAAATTCAGTGGTGGGGTTGAAATATGTTTTATTTATGGATAAGAAAATGTGTTGTATTGAGAATAATAATAATTGTCTCATTAGTTGAAATTTTATAGTTTCATACCCTCGATTTTAGCGGGGTATTATATAATACAGTGAACTTGTTTAAATAATGTCTTAATCAGAAAACTTAAATAGCCTACAGTTTAAAATATTTTTAAATCTCTATAAAACAATTTACAGGATATGAAGCCATATTAAATGTGTTTCGTATTACCGTCTCGGTAACACTTTTGACAAAGTTTTAGTGATTAGATAACAAGAAAGCAGACAAAATCGGCATCAGATTTTCTTATGTTTATACAAAGAGTGGCAAAGATCTGCACACATGCGTTAAAACAGAAACAAGCAAGTTTTCAAAAAAAAAAACGAAACAGGTCAAACTTTAATTTCAAAAATGGATACTTTAACTGCCATATCACCTTTCAACCGTTTTCAACTGTTTTCGAGAGATGATATCGGTGTCATCCTCATTTTTTTCAAATGCCCTATTTTTGGTGTTGGTTTTGGTAAATCTAGTAATATTTAAAATTTTACCACCTTTTATTAGAAAATTTTAGAGAAACTTCTAAATGAAAATGATGGCACTTATATTATATTATTGCTATAAATTAACCGTAACAAATAAAAAATAAAATGCAAGGTGAGGCCAACTAATTCTTAAATTGCCAACGATTGACTTCTTGGCAATAGGCAAGTCTATCTATATACATATATAGGTACAGTGTGAATGGTTTCTTTCGCAGTGTGTCTAATTTTGCACCGTATTCTGTTCTAGGGATGTTGCGGATGCCGATTTTTTCACATCCGCGGATGTGAATGCGGATGCGGATTTTTGAAGGCTCACATCCGCGGATGCGGATGGATGCGGATGCGGATGCGGATGCGGATGCGGATGCGGATGCGGATGCGGATGTTTATGATCTTATATAAATATAGTATATGAATGAAGAATTAAAACAATGATAAAGTAATTATTAACATTTTTATGAATGAAAATTAGTACCTATTAAGTATAATGCTTCTATTTTTTTTAACTTCACTTACTAATTTTCATATAAGTAAGTGAAGTTAAAAATAGGAGCATTATACTTAATAAAGAGTAATATTGCCGCCTCTTCTGATTCAAGGCGGTTACGCAGCGGTTCGTAAATTAAACCCGCGCTACTAAATAATTGTTCGCTAGAAACACTGCCTGGTGGAGTGGATAAAAATATTCGTGCTATCAGTGATAATATCTTAAATTCCTCTCTATGAACACTCCACCATTTAAGAGCAGCAAACCCGTCGGATTTTGTCACCAATTTTTTCGCTCCCATTGGTCATTGTCACGTGCGAACGGCACGCGCCATTCGCCGGCCCCGCCCAATTTCTTTCTTGTCGCAACTTGTATTACATTCGCAACATCCCTGTTCTGTTCTTTAAGTGTCTAAATTGTATGATCCAGGGACGTAAGGATATCTGGAGATATCGGAGGCCAATTTATTGGCCCTCTTAACTCAACCCTTTCAAGATTGAGTGAAATTTTTTTCTGAAATGAAATCTTACAAAAATTAATCAAAGACTACAATATTAAACTGTAATCTAAATATACTTACCATATCCATTAATTGGTTGAAGACAATATAAGTCAAAAGGATATCTTGCTTGTCTTCATCATCAAATACTACTACCACTGTAAGACCGATGAGCCATTGAGAAAATAAATTTGAAATGAGTCCTAAAATAGGCCATCCAAAGATTTTGTTAAAAGTTCCCACAATTCCATCTGTCATCATGTAAAGCCTTATGATTAGCGCTATATTGCCATGGCAAAAGTTAACAAGGAGTCCGTTCATGTCTCCCAATTTGTGTCTAATAGAAAGTACTATACTAAACGACATAATCGCGGTGATAGTTCCAGTATAAAACATCAGGACATTGGAAACATGAGATAGAAGTACAAGGGCACTAAACAATTTTATCTGATTCACCGCCAAACAAAAATGGCAGATGCTTACAGCCCACAATATATAATTTGTATTTCTTATTAAAAATGTTGCCTTTGGAGAAGCGGATCTCGTACGAGATTCGCTTTCCAAAAACATAATCGAAAAAATAAGTTATTCCACGAATTCATGTTCTAAAATGCAGCTCCAAGGGTTGTTACCAACAACGTTGTCTGTCTACAAAGGACCATTAAAGCATCCAGTTTATCCATTATCAAACTTTTTGCCGCGGAAATATAGGTCTGACTGTAGCAGAAACCAGAGGAAGTTAATATGGTTATAACGACTGTTAAAAACACGGAATAAATTTTAAAACGCATCTTCAGTGTGACCCTGTTAGCTCTGAGGTCGTAGTGAGGCATCGTGCTTAAAAAAGTTGATAACTTTGCAAGCGGTATTAAGAAGGAAATACACTTTCTGCTGAATCTTAAATCCATTGTTGACTGAAAGTCCGAAGAATGAAAAACAACTTTGAGCGTCAAGGTGTTAAGCATTTACTAAACATGTTTGCTAATAATTTAGTTAATAGTATACTCGTAGAACCGAAATTGGATTAGAAAATAAAGAAGGAACAGAGTAAACATCTACAATTATTGACAACTGTAAATCCAATGCATATGGAATTGTTATTTCCATATATGTATACTAATGTCACAATTTTCTAGGTTAAATCTGAAACAAATCATACAAGCAACAGTGTGAGAGAATTTATTTAATTAACTTCTTAACTTCTTGAAATCTGTTGTAAACTAGGAAATAGTGAAAATATATTATGTGGTGTTTATTTTATATACAGAGTGTCCCAAAATGCAATGACAAGTCGAAAGTGGGTTACAGACTAGGACCCGACTGGTCATGTGACAAAAAAGAGTGTTTTGGTTCTCGAGATATACTTGTACATATATTATAGGTGTCTGTCTATTAAACTTTTTTGGGAGAACTATGAACAATAACTGAACTGACCTAAACTGAACTGAACTGCGAATTTGTATCTGGGGGTTTTCAGAGAAGCTCTACATGTTTAAAATAATGTTGGTTTTGATGAAACAGAAAAAAGCAGTATGGTCCACAACCCATGGATAAACTCCAAGAAAAGTAGCGATGTCATCATATACAATATATTATATAAGATATAACATAGCATCATATGGTATAATACAAATGACTGTTATTTTTAATCAATCTGTAAATCAATACCCTGTCACAAATAACTGACATTTTAGTTAAAGTTAAAGTTAAATTTAAATCCTATCAGTTTAGTACCACGGTCCAAGTTACAAAGTTTTGCAAAACGTTCAGCGAACCTAACCGGTTGTATTTAGTTGCACATTTCTTTGCTATAAATAAGTTTATAAATAATATGTACCAGAAAACAAATATACTGAGTGAACACAATGAGATAAACAACAAACTCGATTGTTAGTTTTAACAGGTATATACAATTGCAATAAAAGTGCAATTTATTTCTATTTGCACTTGAAAATTTCAATTGCAAACACAAAATGTGGACGTTGCAAATGGACCTACTTGCTTGAACAATGTTGGGAAATATTGAAAAATTATTTCCAAAGTGAATGTGTTTCAGAAAATTGAGAACAATGTTTGGTCAAAAATGAAGCTCCGTCAGCGCTTGGTGTAAGAAAGTTCTTAAGGAAAGTTCGTGAAACTGGCATACTTATGGATAACAGAAGTCATCCACGTACTCGTCCCGTGCGCATAGCTGAAAGAATTGCAGCTGTTGCCCATAATGTGCGGGAAAACCCAAGAACTTCAACTCGTCACAGAGAACAACAACTTAATGTCAGTCGCACTTCTCTGAGGAGAATATTGCATATAGACCTCGGATTGTTTGCTTACAAATTGCAACTTACTCAAGAGGTAAAGGAAAATGACCATCCACTTCGTTATCGCTTCTCCGTGTGGGCTTTAAATGAGTTTGAAAATGACGCCGATTTCAATCTAAAAATCATTTTTTCGGACGAAGGTCATTTTTATCTTGGAGGACATGTTGGTGTTGGAGTGGTGGCATCATAGCATCAGTGCGTATTTCTTTCAAAATGAAGATGGTAACAGCGTTACAGTAAATGGAATGCGTCACAGAGACATGTTAACTGATTTTTTGTGGCCGCGATTGGACGATTTGGACTTGGACTAGCTTTGGTTCCAGCATAATGGAGCAACGGGTCACACAAGTCGTGAAACAATCGATCTTTTACACACTAAATTCAGTAACCGTGTTATCAGCCGTTTTGGAGACATTAATTGGCCATCTCGCAGCTGCAATTTAACACCATTGGACTATTTTTATGGGGACATATTAAGGACCATTGTTACTTCAACGATCCACAAACAATTGACGCACTGAAGGAAAACATCAATCGAGTTATTCGTTTAATAGAGCCACAAATAATCGAAGATGTACTTGCAAAATTGGGTGAAAAGACTGCACTACTGTCAGGCCAGCCGCGGCGGCCATTTAACTGAAATTGTTTTTCACAGATAATGGGATGGCATACTTTCTTGAATAAAGCAACAATAATTAAAAAATATTCAATGATGTAGTTTTAATAGCCAGTTTAAAAAGAAACCATCTAATGGCCCACCCTATATAAACTAGTGAAACATGGCCATTGAGTGATTTAACACGTTCTTATCGAATTTACAAGTATAAAAAAAAAACGTATTAAAATTTCTTTGTAAGCAAGTAAAATTAGAATTTTATCACACTTTTTACTACAATTGACCCAACTCCATGCGGTCTACAACAGTAGGTATTAGAAATTCACCAATTTTCTATTATTCAAACGACACTAATTGTGTAAATCTAATCCAGTCTACGAGCAACGGGACATTACTCAGCTTCATCGAGTCACCCGGTACCTTAGAAACTAAAATTCAGATCAGACAGTTTATAAGCACATAGATATGCAAACAGGTTTCAGTCTATCGAACAAAATTAAAGGCATCGAGACAAAGAAATAACGTCACAAACATTTAGTATTCACCGGTAAACATTTCGATGAGTTGAGTGTCCCGCTGGTATTTTCTTTTATTCCTCACAAGACCGTGAAGATGGCTGATTTACCGACTTTGTACGAATATTATACCGGGGGAGGTATTACTCAGGGTCTGTCCGTGGATCAACCCTATTTTACTCTTAACGAGAAAAATATATCGTTGTACAGTGGTGCTATGCACTATTTTCGAGTACCCCAGGAGTACTGGAGAGATAGGCTGAGGAAGATGAGGGCGGCTGGGTTGAACGCGGTCGAAACGTACGTGCCTTGGAACCTGCACGAACCACAACCAGGTACTTAAACATTTTTTGTATCATGTTTTTTTAAGAAATAGTTTTTTTAGCGCAAACTAAATCGCGGTGATGTCAGTTCGTTATCGCAGAAATGATGGGTACTTAGATTATAGTAGAAATGATAACGCATTTGACGCAACTAGATTATGCATTTATACAGAGTCAGCAAAAAAAAGAGTTTGGAAATAAACTTGGATAACACAGCCACACAAAAAAAAATTCGGGTTCGGGGGTCAGACCATGTTTACTATATGTTTTTGGGGTCGCTGAATCCGAATCTTGGGTCAAAATAACCCCATAGGGCTAGGGTTTCCCACAACCTCAAAAAAAAAAAAACATTTTTGCGCTATATACCGATAAACCCTTCACACCAAGCCCCTTAACCCCTTGAAACCATAACACAATAACCCCATGATACCTCGAAACCATAACTCCATAATCATATAACCCCATAACACCATAATCCCATGACTCCATTGCCCCCAAATCAAACGAAAACAGTTCATCTCAGACAATTTGTATTAATGCAAATGTTCACGAACGTTCAGGATACGTTCGAACAGTGAAATTAAACTTAATAACCCCATAACCCAATAACCCCCTAACCCCGTAACACCGCCCCCCCCCACCCCCCCCCCCCCCCCACCCCCAAAAACCCCTAACCCCATATCAAACGACATCTGTCCATTTCTGGCATCTGTATTAATACATTTTGTCACGGATATTCAGAATTTGAGGGGCAATGGTGTTATGGGGTTATATGGTTTGAAATGGAATTATCGTTTCGAGGTATCATGGGGTTATTGTGTTATGGTTTCAAGGAGTTAAGGGGTTTGATGTGAAGGGTTTATAGGTATATAGCTCAAAAATGTTTTTTTATTGAGGTTATGGTGAAACCCTAGGAAATGGGGTTATTCTGACCCTAGATTCGGATTCAGCGACCCCAAAAACGTGTGGTAACAAGGTCTGACCCCCCAACTCGATTTTTTACAGTCGCTTACAGACACTTAAGTCCCTATACAATGTATCTGTTAGATATAGAATATCATATGTGTGATTTGGTACCACTGTTACGAAATTTATATACTAAAAGAAAAAGTTTGGAGGAAATATGATAAACACTTTTACTCTGAGTTCAGAATTAAGCTCATTTCATCTAAAGATCAACTAAAACATCAACTAAATAACACAAGTCTTTTCTAGGGGTCTACGACTTCGGCCAAGGTGGTACTGATATGCAAGAATTCCTGGATATAGAAAAATTCCTGAAAACGGCCCAGGAAGAAGATCTCCTCGCCATTGTACGCCCAGGACCATTCATCTGCGCAGAGTTCGAATTCGGCGGGATGCCCAGTTGGTTGTTGAGGGAGAAAGGCATCAAATTCCGCACGTCTGATGAAATATTCATGCAACATGTCACCAGGTACTTCAACGTGCTCCTAAAAATCCTTGCGTTACTCCAGTTCACGAGAGGAGGACCCATCGTGGCGGTACAAGTTGAAAACGAATACGGCAGCACGGAAGATCCAGATGCAGATCCGCCTTTCGTTCCAGACTCGGTATATATCGAACAACTTCGTCAGTTGATGTTAACCAACAACATATCGGAATTGCTATTTACCAGTGACTCACCGTACGATCATGGTAGCCTCGGAAGCCTACCAAGCTTATTTCAAACGGCAAACTTTAACTCAAATCCCGAACAACAGTTTGAAAAACTCAAGGAGTTACAGACAAATAAGCCCTTTATGGCTACCGAGCTTTGGTCGGGTTGGTTCAGCCATTGGTCTGAGAAACCTTACAAAAACGATGATGAAGGCTTTGAAGATATATACGAAAGGACTTTGAGCTACCCAGCTTCTGTTAACTTATATATGTTTCACGGCGGTACTTCTTGGGGTTTCTTAAATGGCGCTAACATGAATGAAGTAAGTCAAGAGTCCTATCAACCGGACATAACCAGTTACGACTACGGAGCTCCTCTGACCGAATATGGCGACTATAGCAATAAATATTATATCGTCAAAAAACTGATTGAGAAATACAACAACATCGCGACAAAATTACCGGAAGTGCCACCAGCCCCTGAAACAGTAGAGTATCCTTCTGTCAAGATAGAAAAATGCCTGTCCTATGAGGAAATAGTTAAACAATTGCCACATACGCTTGATAGTAAGACGCTTCTTTCCATGGAACTTCTGCCAATTAATAATAACACAGGTCAAAGTTTAGGGTATATAATCTACCGCAAGAATAACATCACCATTAATAAAAAATCTATTCTTAAAATCAGAGGCTACATATATGACACCGTCAACGTATATATCAACAATCAATTGATCACTGACAACGTAGTCGACCTTAACAAATTTGGGTACTGGAAGATTGAAAACAGCTCTATGGAGCTGAGCTCAAGTCAGACTTTTGAAAATGCCACTCTCGACTTGGTGGTGGGAAATTCGGGAAGAAATAATTTTGGTGGTCTTGATCAGTTCTATCAGTTCAAAGGACTTTGGGAAGGTGTTCTTCTGGACGACCAGGAAATTCTTGATTGGCAGATTTTTCCGGTGGAATTCAGGAAATCTTGGATTAAAGATTTGGAAAATTGGATCGAATTCGATGAAGCAAATAGTACATCGCTCACCACGGGATTATATAAGGGTATCTTAGTAGTCAACGAAACAAAGGACACGTTCTTGGACATGAGTACCTGGAATAAAGGTGTCGTGATTGTTAACAACTTTGTTCTCGGACGATTTTGGAAAATTGGTCCTCAGCAAAGCTTGTATCTCCCTGCGCCACTCCTAATAAATGGTACCAACGAAATAATTATCTTCGAAGAGTTCTGGCCTAGTTCGGAAATTAAATTTTCCAATTACCCTCTTTCTTTCAACAACGTTAACAAAACTAAAAATGTATTTTAAAACTACTGTATGTTTTAGCCTGCTCTGGAACTACATATCAATAAAGATTTTAAAAATATTTTGGCTCTATATTAATTTGTATATGATGTCCAAAATTCGAGGGTGACCATTGAAATCTCGGCAACTACAAGACATACTATACATTGGTGCTCATTTGATTGGTGCTCAATCAAATGTCGTTTGAAAATGAAGGAAATTCTCAATACAAAAAAATTTTAACAACCAGTTTTTATTTTTTCCTGCTTTTATTTGAGAAGCCTTTTCGAAACGAATTGCACTTCTTCATTGCCACAAAGAACGATTGTAGTTGAAAAATGGGGAATAATGAATAGAGGTTCCATACCACAGTACAAAAAGGACCTTGGCAAGATAACCATCTACTCTAACAAATCTTGGCACAAAATTTTGATTTCATTACATATTCCTTCTTGAGGTCAAGTCTAGTTAGACGAAGGTTAGTTAGAGTTAATAACCTCAAGGGCTGATCTAAACGAAAATCCAGTAATAGCCCAGCTTGGTTTTACGCAGTTTGAGAGATCACTGACGAACCTAACTCATAACATGAGGGACTGGGGCAAAGGCATGGTATTTGTAAATGGTTTCTTACTATGAAAACATAAAAAAATTTAGTCCTCTACGAACCTAGTACCTCCTGGCACCATTTTTAAAGCAAGAAATAAACGGTTTGATTATTTTCGAGCGTGTTCCTCATTCGTTAAGTTTTTTGACTAATCAGATTTGGATTACACTATAAATAATTTTCATCATGTTTCTTGTTTTGCTGCAGCAATAAAAATACATATAGAGCATATATTTGTTTGGTGAAATAGGGAATCGCTTAAATAATTCATTATAGAGGAGTTGTAACCTGTTTTAGGAATGGAATCATAAATATATTGAGATAATTATATAACATAAGTAATCGATGCCCTTATAATTCCTTATTCATTTTAATTTATAAATAAAAACACCTCATTATTTACTAGCAAACAGCCTTCACGCTCTATTACATACTGCAAAGAAAAATTCGGTGAAATATAAGATTGATTTGTTCAATTATTCTTTCAAAATTTATTTATAGTCCGACTGATATGCGAAAAAATGTTACTCGTTTGATAAACTTGATAGACACTTGATTGAATTTGATAGAGGGACTTTTATTTACTGGAAAACGCGTATATATGAGCTGTTTTGTATTTCTCATGCCGATACGTGATATAAAATAGGTATAAATAAAAAAACTTGATGATACTTCGACTTATAGCAGTCAGTGCGATGAAAGTCAACAAGATGCGGGTAGGCTTCACGCTTCTTGGGTTATTCCTTTCAGCGGCCTTAATTACTAGTGACACGCTTCCAACGAGTTATGAATATTACACTTCTGACGGCATCAGTTCTGGATTGTCAGCGGACCAGAGCTACTTCACCTTGAACGGAAAAAAATATTAGCATATACAGCGGGGCTATGCACTATTTCAGAGTACCGAGAGCATACTGGAGGGACAGACTGAAGAAAATAAGGGCGGCAGGTCTAAATACCGTGGAAACATATATAGCATGGAACCTGCACGAACCACAGTCGGGATTTTACGACTTTGGCGACGGAGGATCCGAGATGGAAGACTTCTTGCACATCACTGAATTCCTGGAGACGGCACAACAGGAAGATTTGTTCGTGATAGTTCGAAGTGGGCCATATATTTGTTCAGAGTACAACTTTGGCGGATTTCCTAGTTGGTTGTTGAGGGAAAAGCAGATAGGATTTAGAACTAATGAGGAAAATTACGTAAAATACTTCAGAAGGTGGGGTATATTATTATATCTACTGTATTATTTGTTTATTCTAAAATATGTTTACACGTATAGTACAATACTGTAGTTGGGATTTATACTTTATTTATATTCATAATAATTAACGCTTCCTTTCTTAAAAAGTCAAAACCTATCTTACGTGCAGTTGACAGAATGGCAGTTTTTCTGAAACTTTTTACTAATAACCATACTAATTTCCTCGGGTTACATACAGATTATACTTACATAATATAACTTATAATTCCATTTTAAAACTTACACGTATGCATATTTATATCGGCTTAACCAGAATCACACGATGATTTATACATACATATATACAGCTATATTTGCATATTTCTTCGTTGCTGACGCTTCATACATACTTTAACATGACCTTGAGAAAGGTTGCGACCTCTGATATGCACTCAACTGTGGTACTCTACACATATCTAATAATGATTGTATTATCTTCTTCAGTTAATTGAAGAGGAATAATTATGTCAAGCACTACAAGGTTTATGTGAATATACATGTATAATAATATTTTGCTATGCGATACGTTTTCAGTTTTAAGCCTTCTATGATACAGGGTGAGTCTGTGAATTAACAACCTCTCCATTATATCGGAAACGAGGAAAGAGGGTATATTGAAATTTTTAAGTAGGTATGGAATTATACTTACAATGCCATATTCTAGAAGTGATTTAGAAACTTCGTGTTACTCTCAAAAAAAGAGATTTTTATTTAGAAAATGAGACTTGACAGCTTGTGGTACGAGGGGTGGTTTGATAAGTCCGTGATTTTTAAAGGTAGAAATTTTTTCGGCAAAAAAATCATTTTATTTTTCTACAAAATCTCCTTTTTGCTTGATATATTTAGTCCAACGTGTTTCTAATTTTTTTATTCCTTCTAAATAATATGACTCCTCAAGGCCCTCAAAATAAGCGTTTGTTTCAGCGATGACCTCTTCATTCGACCCGAATCTCCTACCACCCAGCCATTTCTTCAGATTTGGAAACAGGAAGTAGTCGGAGGGGGCTAAATCTGGAGAATATGGTGGATGTGGTAGCGGTTCGTAGCCCAATTGATGAATTTTTGCCATGGTGATTACACACGTATGCACCCGTGCATTGTCCTGATGAAACCACACTTTCTTCTTCGCTAAATGCGGTCATTTCTGCTTCAACCCAGTGTCAAATCTGCCCAACAGCTGTGAATAATATTCGCCGGTAATCGTTTTATCCTTTCCAAGGTAATCCATATGAATGACACCGCGCAAATCCCAGAAAACAGTGACCATGACTTTGTTTTTCACCTGTAGAAGAAACCCACTGCTTCGATTGTTGCTTGGTCTCTGGTATGGTGTGATGGATCCATGTCTCATCTACGGTAACGAAACAAAAACTCGTTTTGATTGCGGCTGAACATCCTCAAGCACTCCTTTGAAGTGGTCACACGGTTGTGTTTATGATCAATCGCGGCACCCACCAATCCGGCATCCAAATATTCATTCAAAATGTGATGCACCCGCTCAGTTGAGATGCCTACAGCCTCAGCCAACTCACGTACTTTCAATCTTCGATCATCCAATATCATTCCATAGATTTTATCGACGATTTCTGGCGTAACGACTTTTTTCGGTCGACCTGAAGTCAGCGTCACTTGTACTGGTGCGGCCACCACAAACCTCAGGAACCACTTTTTAACACTGAAATTTACGGGGGCGGGGCCCCCCCCTTTTTTTTTAACCCCCCCCCTTTTTTTGGGTTCCCGTTTTTTTTCGCCAAAAACGCATTTTCACCCCCCCCCAAACCCCCCCCCCTTTTTTTTTTGGGTTTTCCCCGGGGGGTTTTTTTCCCCCCCCACAACAAAAAAAACAAATTTTTTTTATTTTTTTTTTTAGTCTACCGATAGATGGCAGTTGACGGGAGCAGCAAAAAGTCTCAGACTTATCAAACCACCCTCGTATCACATGAATAGAAAAAAAATCGTTATGTACTATGTTATTCGTTATGTATCATGTATGTAGACTCACCCTGTTTATGTGTAGGTATGAAATCGTTTATGTCTATAGAAATATGTATGTGTTTCTTTATTCCTAGATATTTCGACGTTTTGATGCCCATTCTTGCCGAGTATCAGTTCACTAAAGGCGGTCCCATAATAGCGTTCCAAGTGGAAAACGAATATGGATATATGCGCAGTGACGATTATACTCCAGACAGGGAATATCTTGAGAATATTCGACAGGGGCTGCTTCAGAACAATATTGTGGAACTTCTAGTGACATCGGACGGTACCCTTTCCAGTGGTGATATCGGCACCATACCGGATGTTCTTCTGCAGACGGCCAATTTCGGAGACGGTCCAGAACCATACTTCGACAGACTTCGGGAACTCCAACCAAACAAGTAAATCTACTGCTTATTCTATTACTATCGATGTTAACACGTACTTTTTCTTTGCAGGCCCGTCATGGCTATGGAATTCTGGATAGGTTGGTTCGACCTGTGGTCGGGCACTCACAGTATTAAAGACGTTGCGACAGCTAAGGATCTTTATGAACGTATTCTTAAGTATCCTGCATCGGTTAATATCTACATGTTCCATGGTGGCACCAATTTTGCCTACAATAGCGGCGCTGGACTTTGTAAGTGTTCTTAAACGAGATTCAGCTCTTTTATGTACTCTCGTTTTTTCTTACAGCCAATTCCTTTTCGACAATTCAGGACTTCAGCCAATCACAACAAGCTACGATTATGACGCGCCACTGAACGAAGGAGGTGACTACACCGACAAATATTACGCAGTAAAAGAACTAATAGAGAAGTACAATCCGGTCAAAACGTTGACGCCTGAGCTTCCGGAACTTATACCTAAAGTCGCTTACTCGGCAGTAACAGTTGATAAACAGATAACCTTCAGCAACCTTATAGAAACCGACGTGTCCCTGGTGTTGGAAAGCGAGATAGTCATAGCGATGGAGATGTTGGACATCAACAACCATTCCGGCCAAAGCAACGGCTACATCGTATACAGGAGCGAGAATGTCGACCTTGAAGCTGAAACGGTTTTAAAAAATCGAAGGTCATATATGTGACTCAGCTATGGTATTAGTCGACGGAGTTCTAGTCTCGCCTATCTTGAAAGATTCTAGTGATTTGGATAACTTTGGATATTGGAGAATGGAAAACTCTACGCTAGTGTTGAATACCGAAGAGAAAAAGGCGCTACAGTTGATATTATAGTTGAAGAATGGGCAAGACCTAATGGAGGTTCTATATACGAATATAACCAAACGTTCAAAGGACTCTGGCAAGGTATAATGTTAGTCGTATTGTTATAGAAACAGACATAAATATATTTTCTCTCAGGTCAGGTCTACTATAACGACGAGATGGTTTCGGATTGGAAAATCTTCCCGTTGGAATTCAAGAAAGACTGGGTCAACAACTTGAAAGGTTGGTCCGCAAAAGCATCTAGCAATGGTCCCTCTTTATTTTATTCATCCTTGGAGATCACTGGTGAACCGCAAGATACCTACATCGACATGAGGGACTGGACCAAGGGTATGGTATTTGTGAATGGTTTTCCTCTGGGAAAATACGCTAAAATTGGACCACAGCAGACTCTGTACCTCCCAGCACCGTTCTTGAAGGAAGGAGTTAATGATATTATTATTTTCGAACATTTTAAAGCTGCAGATACAGTGAGTTTTGTAACCGAGCAAATATTTTATACTTTATAAACAATGTATAGTAAATGTTTTTACTGTTGTCTATTATTTTCTGTCTAACAATTTTTTGAGGATTTAAGAGTGGGAAAGATTGACCTTTTAACTGACACGTAAAGGCAACTCATAATAATTACATAGCTCTATTACTGAGATGATCCATAGAGGAGTCAAACGAAACAGAGTCAGTTATCAGATTCATTTCTCAGGAAGGCAACAGCATCAGCGGCAAAACGTCAAGTGCAAATTGACGACCAGGGCAAAACCCGGATGACATCATCACAATGGACAACGGCTGTGAAAACCTGCTCTCAAATAGCCATTTATTAAATGTTTAAAATCATCTACTAAACTTACGTAATGCTATTTTAAACAGGTACAGTACACCAACAGTAGTTTTGTCCTTAGTCACAGTAGACAAAACTGGAAATTATACTCTTCTGGCTGCAGCCACGAATGCTTGCGAAGAAATATGGTCGTTCTACCTCGAACTAAGTTCGCAATTCGGGGGCAGAGCTATTATTGGTGTACTGTATTTATGTTTTCGTGAGATAATATATTTACTGTAAAATACTATAGCAGTATTTTATCACCATTGTTTTAAATTATATGATGGGTATACCTCCACTGTGTTCTGTTATTAAAATTTCCTTGCAAAATTGTGACAATACCTTTCACTATCTAGATTTGAAATTTGATAGATATGTATATCTTTTCATTCTTAATAACTTATCAGAAATCACGTTTACTTAATACTACTTCTTTGTTGCTGATAAGAGGCACTTCATATGTTTATATCGAAAACTGGCACTTCATAACATTACATTGGAGAGACTACAAATGTATATATTTCAAACACATATTGATAGACAGCAGTAGATAGTGACCTATATAAATTTAAAAAGAGAAATCGAATATATCAGTTCGAAGATCCATCTGTAGTGAGTCGATCTCTCCATAAAAAATGTTGTTGGTAGTCTTAGCCTTAGTTCTTCCAACATCGTTGTCAGTATTTGCTGATGATTCGTTACCAACGAATTACGAATATTACACGTCAGACGGCATCAGCTCTGGCCTCTCGGCCGATCAGAGTTACTTCACCCTAAACGGCAAAAATATTACAATATACAGCGGTGGTTTGCACTACTTTAGAGTGCCACGAGCCTATTGGAGAACCGATTTGAAGAAAATAAGAGCCGCTGGACTTAACACAGTTGAAACTTATATACCGTGGAATTTACACGAACCTCAGTCTGGTGTATACGATTTCGGAGATGGAGGATCTGAGATGGAAGACTTTCTTCACCTCGAGGAGTTCTTGAAGACTGCCCAAGAAGAAGATCTTTTCGTGATTTTGAGACCTGGCCCTTATATTTGCGCCGAGTATAATTTTGGTGGATTTCCTAGTTGGTTGTTGCGAGAAAAGCAAATAGGGTTTAGAACTAGTGATGAGACGTATGTTAAACTTGTTGAGAGGTATGGAACTCATTTGGGTTAGATAATATTTTGGAACAAATTTAGTTTAATATATATTTCAATTTTAGATATTTCAAGGTTCTATTTGCCGTCATTGCAGACTACCAGTTTACTAAAGGTGGCTCTATAGTAGGACTTCAAATAGAAAACGAATATGGCTTTAGTCCAGCTCCAGACGAAACATACGTAAGAGATCTTTACCAGATGTTCGTCGACAATGGCATTGTTGAACTTCTAATGACATCTGATCCACCGTCAGCAGGTATGAAGGGAACAATTTCCGACCTCATGTACCACGCGGTCAATTTTGGTGATACCCCTGAAGACAACTTGGCTCTACTTGCCGAGATGCAGCCCAACAAGTAAGTGAATTCTCCATGTACATCCATATCTTCAATATCATTAGTATGAAGTACAGTGTACGTAATTTTGATTTATCATCTATCATCAACTCATACCAAGTATTGCCAGTACTACTGCCCAATTGTCAATCAATTCTTCTTTTTTTTGTAATAGACCATTGATGGTCATGGAGTTTTGGACGGGTTGGTTTGATTTTGGGCTGGTGACCATAATACCAGAGATACCGATTACTTCAAAGACAATTATGAGCGTATTCTGAAGTACCCCGCTTCTATTAACCTGTATATTTTCGTTGGAGGAACCAACTTTGGATCTTTAAATGGCGCGTCCCTTAGTAAGTTTTTGCCTGCATACTATAGCCAATTATACATTAAATATAAATGAATAAATCACTTGACAAAACTATAATTTTAGCTAATAGTGCGACTGACAACTCCGGTTTTTACCCAGTGACGACAAGCTATGATTACGACTCCCCCAGTTACTGAAGCTGGTGCTTACACCGACAAATACTATGCAGTCAGGGAGCTGGTAACCAAGTACAACCCCGTAAAAACCTATACTCCGGACCCTCCAGAAGTCACGCCTGGAGTAGTATACGATTCTATTAGTGTTCAAAATCAAATACTTTTCAATGACCTGCTCGAATATTATTCTCCATATACCATAGAAAGCGAAGACGTAGTAGCAATGGAAATGCTGGACATTAACAATAAATCCGGACAGAGTTACGGGTACATCGTCTACAGGAAGGAGAACGTGGATTTGGAAGCCTATACGATATTGAAAATTGGCGGCCACATCTGCGACACTGCCATGGTGTTAGTTGACGGTGTGTTAGTTTCGCCTTCCCTAAAGTCCGTTGACGATTTCGATACATTTGGGTATTGGAGATTGAAGAATTCAATGTTGGTGATCAACGCTGAGGCTAAGCAGAACGCTACTATCGACATAGTAGTGGAGGAGTGGGGCCGGATGAACGGAGGAAATCTTCTGCAGTATAATAAGACCTTCAAAGGTTTGTGGCAAGGTAATATTCGAATATTCTCTATTCTTCCTTATGCTCTATTCTAATTTAACGGCATTTTTAAGGTCATGTCTATCTGAACGAAGAGAAAGTCTCCAACTGGAAAATCATCCCTTTGGAGCTCAAAAAAGACTGGACCAATAGTCTGCAGAAATGGTCGTATAGAAGCATCAGTGACGGTCCTGCATTCTATTACGCTGATTTGACGATAACAGAGGAGCCTAAGGATACTTATCTAGACATGCGTAACTGGACGAAAAGGAACGGCCACCGTGAACGGTTTTAATTTAGGCAAGTACCTTAGATTTGGCCCTCAACTAGCCCTGTACGTGCCTGCTCCTTTCTTGAAGCAAGGGTCCAACAGGATTGTGATCTTCGAACATTTCACTGCTGCCGATGAGGTGGTCTTCAGTGCCGATCCAATTTATGGAACACAAAAATAAGAAAACGTAAATAAATAATAAATAAGTTTAGGTAGTTTTTTTTGTTCCACTTTTTTGCTGCAGTTATGGAAAAATAATACTTACTGGCTTTCTCCATGTCAGATACGAAATCTATGATGCAATTATTATGTTTTAATAAATTGTTAAGGAATTTGTTTATATTCTAAATCATAATTGTAATAGATGATCATAATAGTGTAATTCACTTTCTAAGTTATCTGATGATAATAAAAATTCCATTTACGCCATGAAAACACTTTAAATCAAACCTGCTACTTAAGTATTTATCAGTGTTGAAGTAATCGCCACCTCTCACCTGACGCTTCACCCACTGAGCTATCGCTATGGCTTATTATGCTTAAACGACGATCTTCGCGGATTAATTTACCACTTTTTTCAATACTTTTGTCCGTTTTTGACGTTGAGAGCCGTCCGGGGCGCGGATCGTCTTCGGTCGTTTCACGTCCCTCTTTAAACCTTTTAAATCATTCAAAAACATGTGTGTGGGATAGGCATTCATTCCCGTACACTTCTTTTACCGTTGCATAAGCTTCTGTAAAAGTTTTTCCCAGTTTAATAAGAAGCTTGAGATTAAGCCGTTGCTCTATCTCAACACTTAACATTTTTTCGACGTATCACTGGTGTATAGACTAATTCAAACGACTGCTACAGTCAAACTGAGCGACCCACTGGCTTATACAGCGAGCTCAGGGTGGGGAAAGTGTCACCAGACACAGTTCTGTTCAAACTTGTTGCGACACACTCGCGGCGCGCTGGTAGCAGCATCAGTTCGGTTATTTAATAGCCACACCTCGTATTTAAGGAGGTGATTATTAAACCTAACTATGAGCTTAAGTTTATGACCTAAAGTTTCAGCTATTACTTCAAAAACAAAAATTTCAATAACATTAAGAGGAATATAAATTTCGAAAAAATACAAGGGCAGAATGTTTTTTAAATTATTTGATAATTAATAAAAATATGTTACTACGAATATGTTGAGCGGGAAGACTTTTACTTTGACATATTTATTTTATTAGTATGATAAGTTGCCTTTAAAGTTTTTTGATATCGTAGCCTTCCATTTCGATCTAAAAATCTGTTTCTAAAACATTATGTGAGCTAATGCTTACGAAGACATGATAGCCTAAAATTTCATCAACCACTACTACTCAAGACCACTTGCATACTTAACGAAACGTAGATACGTATCTAGTTGATTTTCCGAACGGGTACCGTAAAAAAATAACACTTAAACGATCAAATTCAGTTTTATAATTTCAAAGTAGCGCATTAGATATCATGTTAAGATAATTTTTAACTACGTGAGTGAAATTCTATAATGGAAGACACTCCAAAGTTGTTTTCAAAATGTTTAAAAAAAAACACCTATCAATAATTATCTCTTAAACTGATATAATCATTATACAAACATAAATATAAAGAAAAACAAACAACTTGATAATTATAGTTGAAGTCAACTGTGAGTCGAATAAAATGGCCCTGGCTAACGCTTGCTTAGGGTTAGCCCTTTTACTACGGTTGGTTGTCGGTGACGACTTACCGACGAGTTACGAATACTACACGTCCGAGGGTGTCAGCTCTGGACTGTCAGCGGATCAGAGCTACTTCCTGCTAAATGGCAAAAACTTTTCGCTGTACAGCGGTGCTATGCACTATTTTCGAGTGCCGAGAGCGTACTGGAGGGATCGATTGAAGAAAATAAGGGCTGCAGGTCTCAACACTGTGGAGACCTACATAGCATGGAATCTGCACGAACCGGAATCCGGAGTTTACGATTTCGGTCAAGGCGGATCAGAAATGGAGGACTTTGTTCACCTCGAGGAGTTTCTGAAAACCGCCCAAGAGGAAGACTTGTTCGTGATATTGAGGAGTGGACCTTACATTTGCGCGGAATACAATTTCGGTGGATTTCCAAGTTGGCTGCTCAGGGAAAAACAAATGGGATTCAGAACTACCGAAGATACTTACATAAAATACGTAACAAGGTAATGCAAATACAAAGCAAAATCAAATCACATCCGAAACATATATAATTTGATGCGAGAATATAATATTTCATTTGTAGGTGGTTGAATGTTCTTTTACCCATAGTAGCGAATTACCAGTTCACGAGAGGTGGGCCGGTCATTGCCCTGCAAGTTGAGAACGAGTACGGCAATCAAGAATATCAGAGTTTCTTGCCGCAGAAAGAGTATCTGGAGGATCTCCATCAAATTTTCATCCAAAACGGCATTGTGGAGCTTCTCGTGACTTCGGATAGCCCACTCTCGCACGAAGACAAAGGAACATTACCAGGGGTGTTCCTTCAGACGGCCAATTTGGGTGCTTCGCCGGAAAAACAATTCGAAAAGCTCCTAGAGTTACAGCCCAATAGGTAATCGGAAAAAGTATTCAAACAGTTCTAGTTTATTCATTTATCAGTTTCCCTTCATTGTGTAATGTAAGTAAACCTAAACCTAAAACGTACTGTACTTTTTCATGCAGATATGATCAATGACACTATTTCTATAGTTTAATCGATTTCAGTATTTTTTTTACAAAAAGAGGACCAAGATAATAATTGAAAATGAGCTTGCCCTGATTGGATCTCAAATCGGTATTCCAATTTTCAATGGACCCTTCCATTGCTTCCATAACCTTTAAATCTTCTTCCGTGACCTCAGTTTGCATCGTTTCAGTAACATTTTTTATACCACTTCTACTTTACCAAATTTCTCTAAAGTGTATATTCAATATCGGTTACATATTGGTTCCAAAAACTTGATCCAAGCAAATTTGTTTACCAAATCGTCAGAACTGTGATAAAAAAATGTATGTTTCGCCTTTTAATAAAAGTAATTTAATACATTAATCCAATATAAATTGTTTAAATAATTTATTTTTCCCTTATTGTATCTAAGTTTATGAATTTTTTTAGACCTCTGATGGTAATGGAATTCTGGATAGGATGGTTCGATTTTGGGGCGACACTCACGCAACCAAAGATTCTACTACTATGGCTGGTATTTACGAACGTGTCCTGAAATATCCGGCGTCTGTGAACATTTATATGTTCCATGGTGGTACAAACTTTGGATTCACCAACGGTGCCTCACTAGGTGCGTAATTTTACAACAAAAATATCTCAAAATTTGCTCTAATAACTTGCTTTGACGAGTGAAGGTCGGGCTGTAAAAATTGAATGAATGCAGGTAAATTTGATGTATCTTTATAAATACCTAAATTAAAAAAATAACTGTATATGCAGTTGAATTTGGTTAAATGATACATCGATAAATCGAACACATACAGAATTTATGGATATGTGAAAATAATTTTTAATCAAAATTATTGGACTTCTTGTGAACCACGATAAAGACCTAATGATGTTTTTTTAGAGTAACATTCTCGATAATGAAATTGCGATTGCAGAAATGATAATTTGAACAGGTAGCTGGTAAAAAGATAATTGGTTTAATTAAGTAGTTATTTATTTCCACTGATTGTCTTTCTCTTAAGTGTTTACACGTATTAACATAACAAGTTTTAGCACGATAACTCACATATGTATCTCGTTTCGTAACCTTAATGTCATTGGCGTACATCATGTGTGGATGACTAGTTATAATTTATATAAATGTATTAATAACTAATAGAACCTCATAAAATAAAATAAGTTTTAGCTGAACAAACAAATAAAATGGGGATAGTTGCAAGCATACAAAGAATAGTTGGACATAATGTATATCATCCTATTGTAACACGTTTTACTCGGCAAAAGCGTTTATTGTTTAATTACAATTAACTAAACCCGTTAGTTACACAACTATCCACTTAAAATCACACTCAAAATATCGCTACTAAATATCGCGGTCTAAATATCACCCGGTATATCATTTTGATCTTCACTGCTTCACTTCAATCTTCTAGCTTCGTCGAGAATCTCTGTACTGCTTTCGCTCCATCTAGTATTTTCTCGGACGTTATCTTGTTGGCCCCAATTACGTTGAGTGTAATAATCTCGTATAGGCAACCTTGCAGGCAGAATAGATAGGTAGATAGATAGACCTTTATTACCTGTATAGCCATATTACAATATGAAGGGTCGTCATAGATTTTGTATATCTAACAATATCAGCAAATATATACAGAATTTAACAATGTGAAGTTATTTTATACAATGTTAGTTATTTTTATAAACAAAATTAAATAAGACATCCTATATAACATAGTGTAAAACATAAAATAACAATTATCAGTGTATGCATAAAATAAAGACGATACATGACACATGCATTTATATATTTACATACATTTTTGAAATATACATGAGAAATTATATTAATTAACTGAACCGATTACGTTGTTCAAGATCTCAACAGAATATCTTCAAACTCAGTGATAGTATACACACTAGTTTCTAAGAGAACACTCTTAATGTGTTTTTTAAAAAATTTAGGAGATAGACATTTTACGTGATTCGGCAATAGATTATATATTCGCCCCCCCCCCGCATAGTTTGGGGATTTTTTATAAAACATGTGGTGAAATTTATTTAAATAAATGTTAGATTGGGTACGTGTATTATGACTATGTATATCAGAACCCTTTTTAAATTGATCTTTATTTTTATGAATATACTGCAGTATTTTTAATATGTAAATTCCTGTTACTGTTAGAATTTTATTATTTTTGAAAGCATTTTTGCAAGATTCAAGTGGTTCTAGATTGAAGATTAATCTAATTATTCTTTTTTGTATAATAAATACACGCATCCATTCAGTTGCCTGCCCCCAACAGCTAATATTATAGCTTAAGGCTGAGTATGCCAGGGCATAATATACATTTAGCAGAGCCTTATGATTTAAATATTTTTTTAGTGAGTAAATAGCATAATAGGCCTTATTAAGTTTGCTACATACATGTTTTATTTGGTCATACCACATTAATTTTGAGTCTAAAAATGTCCCTTTTGCTTTGTTTTATGTTAATATTATTTATAAATTGGTTGTCATTATCACTTGGGGATATGTATCTACCGATAAATTCAGTGAAATTCGTTTTTGCTATGTTAATCACCATGTGATTAACCTCACACCATAAAAGAAATTGTCCAACAACAGCCTCCATTTTCAAGTTTACCTCATAGGTTGTATGTCCCGATACCACTACAGTCGCGTCATCCGCATACATGAACAGTCTCCCGTCCTCAATGAAGTCGGGAAGGTCATTAATATACAGGAGGAACAGCAATGGTCCGAGTACACTCCCTTGAGGGGTTCCAAGTTCTATTTTTTCTGTCAGAAATATTATTTTCTATGTTTACCACTGTTTTGCGATTTACAACAAAAGACACCAGCCACTCATTAATCGTCCCTCGTATACCAATAGCATCGAGCTTAATTTGTAAGAATTCTGGATCCAGTGTATCAAACGCTCTGGATAGATCAAATGAAATCCCGACTATGAAATAATTTTTAGCAGGTCATATATATGCTGAACCATTTCTGAAGTTGCGCTTTCGGTGGAGAGTCCCTCATGAAAGCCATGTTGGCATGATGATAGTATGTTGTATTTCTTAAGATAGGGGATAATCCGTTCATAAATAGCTTCTTCGATTACTTTAGATATTGGACTGAGAATGGATATCCCACGGTAATTTTCAATAATTTGTGGATCACCTTTTTTAAATATAGGAACCGTTTTTGAAAGCTTCAATGAAGTAGGAAATTTGCCGTTTGCTATCGAAAAATTAATTATTTTTGTGACATAATATGAAAGAAAACTACGGCATTCTTTAATTAACATTGTCGGTACCTCATCAACACCAGCGGACTTTTTATTTTTTAAGTTAGTTATTATTTTAGCAACTTCGACTTCAGTGTATTCTTCAAAGTACATTGAATTTTGACGACGTTTGCTTGTAGTACAGGACTGTGATGTTAATTTTTGGTTAGAATTAACTAATTCTTTTGCCGATGTAGCAAAGTGCTTGGCAAATATATTCGCAATTATTTTGGTTTCTTTTATATGTTCATTTTCTATTTGTAATGTAATTTTCTTTGCTGTTATATTCATTTTATTTAATTTAACATTGATGATATTCCACATCGTTTTAATTTGATTATCTGAATTATTTATTAAATTTGAGTAATAGCTTTTCTTTTTGTTATATATCTTATTATTTAACATCTTTTTTTGTATTTGATAATCTTCATGAATATTTTCATCGGACGTATGTTTTTTATACCAGCTTAATTTTCTTAGATTTTTTGTATCGTCTGTAAGTTCAGCAGACCAATGAAAATCAATTTTTTTGTAGCTATTATTTGATGCTGAGCGCATCGGGTGACTTGCCTGACAACACCATTTGAAGAATTTGAAATTGTGTTCCCAAAAAATATTATACAGTTCATATATTTCACAGGGTTGCTCAAAATTTAAGGTTTCTTTATTAAATAGATACGTAAATTGAGATATACTACTGCAACTTACTACTCTTTTTTTAAATTGAAAGTTCGTATTATTTACTGGGGTATGCACTGAATATGTTACACTATATTAGTAGAAGTAACCAATTTTCATTTAAGAAGGAAACAGTGTATTTAGAATGCTTCTGTAATTGAATTTAATAAGACTTGCAAAATATTGTTTTCAACAAGATTCAAATGTAGACCTTTTCAGAAGACTCTTTTGCAATGTTATATGTTTCTATCCGAGCGGGCAAGTTTCTGTGAAAATGTACTTCCGTGTCGAACAAATGTAATAAGTGTATGGAAGACTAGACTGTTGAAGGAGTACAGGAATATATGATTTAAAGGATTTGTTTCAGGTAACACTCTCTTCGACAACTCCAAATTCAAACCAATAACAACCAGTTACGACTATGACTCACCATTAAACGAAGCTGGTGATTACACCGATAAATACTACCAGATAAAAGAGTTGTTGGCACAGAATAATCCAATACAAACCTACACCCCAGACCTGCCCGATTTAATATCCAGAGTTGCTTACGAAGCAATAACGGTGGAGAGACAGATACCCCTTCAGAACCTGATAACTCAAGAGGCACCGTACGTGATCGAAAGCGAAAACGTCGTTGCGATGGAAATGCTTGACATCAACAACGAATCCGGACAAAGTAGCGGCTACATCGTTTACAGAAAGGAAAACGTGGATTTGGTTGCCGATACTCTCTTGAAAATTGAAGGCCACATATGCGACACGGCCATTGTTTTGGTAGATGGAGTTTTGGTGTCTCCAGTTTTAACAACTGCTAGTGATTTGGACAAGTTCGGGTACTGGAGGTTAGCTGATTCACTTTTGGTGCTGAATAATGAGAGCAAAGAGGGCGCCACTGTTGATATAATTGTGGAGGAATGGGGAAGAATCAACGGAGGAAAAATTACTCAGTACAATCACACCTTTAAAGGGCTTTGGCAAGGTAAACAAATATTTGTTTCTTAACAGTACGATCTATATTGTAAAAATTCTTAGGTGATGTTTACTTCAATGATGATAAGGTATCCAACTGGAAAATAATTCCACTGGAGTTCAAAAAGAGTTGGACGAACACTTTGCAAAGCTGGTCAGATAAAACTAATGAGAATGGCCCAGGTCTGTATTATGCCAACCTTGAGATTTCTGGTGAGCCCCGAGACAGCTACATCGATATGAGAAATTGGTCTAAAGGGCTGGTAATTGTAAACGGTGTTCCTTTGGGCAAATATGCCAGAATTGGCCCACAACAAGCGTTATACTTACCAGCTCCGTACTTACAGCAAGGCAGCAACAGCATTATTGTTTTTGAACACTTCAAAGCGGCCGATCAAGTCACTTTCTCGTCAGATCAAATTTGGGAAACTGTATAGGTAATAAATGAAACTAATAATAAATGAAATATTGCATGAATTCTGGGTTTTACTCTAATACTAACATGAAACATAAAACGTCCATGCACATTACATCCTGGCACTGTGTATTAAATTAAATTGATACCCAACCTGTAATTTTCGTAAATACATAGCTTCTAGTCCTAGAGTTAGGGAGTAATTATAAACAGTGAATAAGTGCTTAGCTTTAGCAATTAGATCTATACATAACGTTTGTTCTTTTCTGAACTGGAAGGTTGGCGTAAAGCTAATATGGTATTGATATAATAATAAAAGTCATTACAAGTGGAGAAAATAAAAAAAATAGGTTTAGTTCACATATGATTCAAAAAAATAAAAATCCTCCGTGGTGAGTAATCAAATTTTACTTTTGATAGTTATGATATACTCCATATCGATTTTTGCCTATTAAAGCAAATAGAACAGGACATCAACTCTAGACTGTATTTGCTTTTTACTAGATGGTATTTTTTTGGGTCGTCCGATGTAATAATGTACGATTAAATGTACGATATATTTGCCTGATTCTAAGTAATGCAATTAGATAGAAATAATTTCATTTTAGAGTATTTTAAAGGATTTATTAAATCTTGGATTTATATCGGATATCATTTTGGAAATAATTGATTATTTTTCGACCAAAATTAGTAACTAATCATTAGAATTAATAAAAATGCTACACAATATATGGAGACATCCAAAAAAAAAACGTCATCAACTCTGGCTATGAACGAGAAAGATGGAAATAGCAATCATGTCTCAGCTTTTCGGTTATGTCAAACTTTTGACAAGTGACTGTCACAATTTGTAACATAAACAATGGCTGTCATATGATGTGACAGTCTTGACAAGTAAATAAGGTTATAAATTCGATTAAGAATAGAAATACGTTTTTTTTTCTCGGCCAACTTTGATGACGTTTTTTTTTAATGTCTATATTATGATACTCTAAATCCTATATGTATACTTATAGTAGGTGCCAATTCTGTTCAATGTATGTGTATATGTGGTTGCATAGTTCAATTCATACGGTCAATTAATAAAACTTTTAAAGCCAAGATCCAAGATTCGTGTTCGAATAAATAAAAGAGATTTATCTATTTCTTAAAAGCTATTAATTAAAATGATAATACAAAATACAAAACAGGTCCTAAAATAAAATGTAAATAAATATGGCTCTATATAATAACATTTTTCTCGGGGGCAGTAGCGTATTGGCTTGGTGTCAGTATTTCCGATACTTTTTCTGAAACCACTCTCAGATATCCCGGTAGATTTTGATGCGTTCTTGATACTAATCGTTCAACGAGGGGCCTCTGATAGATCCTTAAGGCTTCCATTCTCTGGTCTGGTGTTACAGCTTTGTCATCGAGGTGGATCAGGTTTGGAAAGAGTGAAATGATGAATAGCCTTATAAGAAGTAAATATATCAGTTGACCAGAACACAATTTGATTGCATATTTTTGTGTAGGATATTTGATTGAACTGTTCAAAAAATCAACACTAATAGTTTTTTTGTTTTTTTTTTTTTTTAAAATGTAGATGTTTTCCAAAAAAATATTGTTTTAAATGTGACAAATAAGATAAGATTGACAGATTCTCAGAGATTTATTTCTGGTTTTGCGTTTAACTTTTATGAGTTCAGAACAGTATTCTTTACGATTTATAAAATCTTGCGTTTGGAATGGCATATTCCATCACTTATTTTGAACCATTTGTTGAGATATTTGATTTAATTTTTTTTTTAAATAAACTTAAAAAAAACTCATCAAGTAGCCAAGATAACAATTAGAAGACATTTAAAATTACTATCTGTTAATTACAGCCCAAAAAGTAAATAAATTTATCTAATATCATCTCTAATCAATATCGTCTTTCCCTATACATTTGTATAGCTTCAAGCATTTTAAACATTTGTATTGTTCAACTGTGGCATAGCTTCAAATATTCAAAAAGTAGCGAAATGTTAAAATGTATATGAACTTCCAAAACAAAAATCTAAAACTATCTCAAGATGATCGGAATTATTATTACTTATTTAGATGTTAACTACGGAAAGAAAATTGATATCCCCTTAAGGAAAAATGAAAATGTGTAATAATGCCCGAATTGTGTAATGATGTCTGTCTCGTTTATATGCAACACCAAAACATATATTACATATAAAAGTCAAATGATGTTACCTGTAGTGTAGATAATCATAGAAACTGCCACCATTAAGGTAAGATGGCGCCACTGGATTCCCCATTAACGATAAGTATTTTATGTTCGGACAGGACCGTTGCAATTTTCTAGCCCAAGGGTACATTTCTGTTATCTGAAAGATATAATACTTAATAGATGACAAGAATTTCTACACCTTCAAACGACAAAGCGTTTCTGCGCATATGCTACGTCCCTAAAGCCCCAGCTGCGTTGCTAACTAACTTACAAAATGGCTGGTGATCAGTGATCCCGAAAATAAATAAATAAAAAACCCGGACATAAAAAACTGGTTCGGGAAATTACATAAAAATTGTTTATATAGAGGATGTTTCTCCTAGGTGAATTGAATTTTAAACTAGAAGTATTCTCAAATAATTTTTACTTTTAAAATAACATTTTTTTTCGTATATTGTTCCTTACGCCGAAAATAGCACGCGTTGCATTAATTATTTTAACAGGACTATTTTTATTCGTTCTGCATCATTAAAAATCTTTTAGCTCAGCGTTCTTCAAACTTCCCAATCTTGTGTTGGGAGCAAGCAATGACAACGTACCTCTTCCTTACCTTACAGTGATTTAACCAGAGAAGCTCGAGTTTGGGTAAAAACGGAAAAGTCGTCCTTGACGTAATATTGTTGCGATCGCAAATAAGATGCGACAATTCCTTGAATTCGCTCAAAAACTCCAGGTCCCTGTAAAGAGATCGGAAAATAAACCCTCGTAAAGCAAACTCGTGCATTATCATTAC
This sequence comes from Aromia moschata, assembly GCA_029963805.1. NCBI lineage: Eukaryota > Metazoa > Arthropoda > Insecta > Coleoptera > Cerambycidae > Aromia > Aromia moschata. The sequence continues at coordinate 1,353,768 of JAPWTK010000041.1, forward strand.
TCAAACTCGTTGTAGCTTATGTCCAAAATTTCTACGTATGGCGCCAGCTCCTCCAACAGAATTTTCGGCATAGTGTGCAGTCTTTCGTAAGCTAAAGATAACCTGTGTAGATTGGTGTCTTCGTCTAAGGGCCCACATGATTTTGAGTCCATTTTAGAGGTGGACTGCTCTAAAAGGCGAAATTAATTGAAGAAATTACACAACTCTTACAACACATAAGTTAAATGAAGCTGGTGAGAGATAGAGATCATTGAGGCAATTCAACGACAGACATATGGATTGTTTCATTTATCGTCGCAACTTCTGTGCGTAGTTCTCTGGCACACCACGCTGTCGGAGGCCATTCGAGCATAAGTGTGGGAGGAGCTTTAGTCTAGAGGCACGGTGACATTGGTGTGTAAACGCGGTAGTGATTTGTCTACTTTAATTGCAAAAGTCTTATTTGCAATTCTTTCTGAGTCATAGTGTTTGTTTGTGGCAGAAAATAATTTTTTAAAGGTGTATTAGACCTTTAATTTCTAGGATTGGATTTTAGGCGATTTCTTAAATCTTGGTTCAGAAACGTTCAATAGTTCAGAGTATTTTTCATAGAGAAGGGAAACCCAAGGTGCATGGAAAGGGTTGCAATTTTATATCACAAACTTGGAAATTGATTAAAATAAGTAATATTTTAAGATATCATGGACGAAGGTCAAAACAGGAATTATATGCACGATCTTAAGGTAGATTTATAATTAATCAGTAATTTATATTTCTTTAAACATTAGTAATTCCAATTCTGGAACTGATCCAATACGATGTAATATAATAATGATGGTTTTATAGGCGAAGAGTAGGTTAACCACAAAGTGGAAGATGATCACCCCTTGCGACAAAACGTTTTTTATTTTACATTCTGGACAGTTTCATCCAAGAGTCGTTTCTAGAGAAACCGTATACAGGGTTTTCAAACTTAAGTCGGCACTATTGCTAAGTTCGTTATTATACTAGCCACAAAGTCGGTTAAATAGGCAAACTATTTTTTCCGCTGATTACAGTGGTGAAAATGGAACAAAAATCGAACATCGCGTTCACGAGTTATGTCAAAAAGTTCAATTTTTCAAATGGAACAGTCAATATACAATATTCTCAATCGATAGGAAATTTAATTCTGAAGAGAATTTGTCCTATGACCTTTTATCCCAAAGTCAAAGATGACAATGTTATTGATGATTTTTCACGTTTGTCGAGGTGGCTGTGTTAGTTGTCGTAACTTTACCTTACCGTAAAGTATAAAGTAAGAGGAATATCCATGATGTGAAATAGTATCGTTTATTTTAAAATTCTTCTATAAACTTAAATTATTATGTATAAACTAAAAAAAAAAGACGAATTAAATTAAATCAGATGATCAAAAATATCACCCTCTTGCTCCAGGCATTTTTGAGCCCGCTTGTAAACGCTACTAATAGTCTTGGCAATGATTCTACCATCAATAGTATTGATAGTATCAATTATGCGTTGCTGGAGATCATCAAGATTATCATACCGCCCTTCATATACCGCATTCTTCAAATATCCCCAAAAGAAAAAATCCATAGGCGTTATGTCTGGTGATCGAGGAGGCATACAGACAGGGCCCTTAGTTGATAAATATCTGTCATTAAAAAAGGCTTATAATAGAATATCAATTGGCGAACATGGGCTCCATCTTGTTGAAAGTAGATCTGTTGTCTTTCTATTAAATTCAGGTCATGCAAAAACTCTCGAAGTGTGGCGGTTAACATTTCGGCGTACCGCTCACCAGTTAATGCACCTTGATAAAATACTGGGTCTACAATTTTTGACCCGATCAAACCACACCAAACATTAACATTAAAGTGTCTTTGCGGGTTACAAGGACGGAAAAGCATCGGATTTTCTCAACTCCAACAGTGGATGTTTTTCCTGTTAAACATGCCCTTATTGGAAAAATTTAAATCGTCACTCCAAAGAATAAAGCGGCAAAAATTATAGTTAAGTCTGATTTTATTAATGAACCACTGACAAAACTGGATGCGTCTTTCTTGATCTCCTGGTTCTAGCGTCTGTGTAGGTCTGAATCTGTACGGCACAAACTTATGATTTTTGGAATGTTGTGAATAGTTCCCAAATAAAATCCACTTTCTTGCATCAAATCGGTAATTGAATTATTAGGCTGAGCTTCAAAGCTACGACGTCAATTTCAGTTGCTTCACTTATTATGAATTGTTTCATAGTTCTAGTTTTCTTAAAGACATTTTCATTTGATCTAAACTTACGATACAAAATCAGAAAGTACCTTCAACCTGGGAAGTTACGCATAGTATACAAAGCACAATAACGTTCACGAGCTCGGTGGCTATTTTTTTGACAAACGATGTAACACTCCATCATATCACATTTTTCTGAATGCGTAAAAGGCATTTTTCCTCCAAAAACACACACTGTAATCTTTTCACTAGCACAACCTCAATTTGACATTTTCAAATTGATGGTGGCATTTATAAAACATACGAATTTTGTTTATGAAATAACAGCCACCTCGATAAACTTAAAAAATCATCAATAACCTTGTCATCTTTGATAAAAGGTCATAGGACAAATTCTGTTCAGAATTAAATTTCCTATCGATTGAGAATATTGTATACTGACTGTCCCATTTGAAAAAATTGAACTTTTTGACATGAACGTGATGTTCGATTTTTGTTCCATTTTCACCATTATAATCAGCGTAAAAAATACTACTAGTTTCCATATTTAACCGACTTTGTGGCTAGTATAATAACGAACTTAGCAATAGTGCTGAACTTAAGTTTGATTGATCTTATATATCGCCCAGTTTGTATCTTCGACCTCTATCTGATATTAATAGCCCTTTTTTTAAATCGTATTTTACCATCTTTCCATTTTAAAATACAGTGGCATTTCTACTCCCATTTTCAGATTTTAAAGTACATATTAACAAGAGAGATACTTTCCTAGTAATTCGAGTAGATTATTTAGTAATGTGGGTTTGATAACAAGGTCATTTACCTTGATTTGATAACATCATTAACATAATTGAAATTCATAGATAGGGTAAACCGGCGGTAGTTGTCACAGAGGCAGGTCATTCAAACGCAATTTCTAAACAAAGTTTCTTATCTAATTTGTAAATATTAGATGGAAATGGGTTTAGAATAACTGGATTCCCAGTTATCTGTCCCACTGTCCCACTTTTTCTAGCCACAGGATATTCCTTACAAAGTTTCTGATACATTACATCATTTTGAAATTTACCACCTCTACTTAAAGCGTTCAATCTTCAGCTGGCATTTTTCAAGAGAATGTTTTAAATGGATTAATCCAGTATCTGCTGGTAGAATTAAAAATACTAAATCGTTATAATGGAGTATAGAATGCATTTAGTATTATATTATTGAGTATAAGAAGTGATATAAGATATGATCCTATACTTTCTTATAAAAAAACTACGATTTGAAATTCCACCAGACGCTTATGATGTTTTATCAAATATCTTGTCTGATCCCGTCCTTTGTGGTAGTATGTCATGTATTGTAGGGGTATGCCATAAATTACACAGCTGGTTAATCATATTATAACACAATTAATAATATTATTGTGAGCAACTTGTTTTTGAGATATTATTGTATACACATTTTAATTTGGGTTAATTTTTCGTCGATGCAAAGTGGAAAAAAATCAAATATCGTAACAACTAGCCCTGGTTTCCCCTACACAACATTCCCTCGCCAATATTACATATTTTATTTCTTTAAGATAATTGTTTTTCAAGTAAGTACTTGTTACTTGTTATCGCTATTATTATAAAAAAAGTATATACAGAAATGTAGTGTCTAAAGGAGTGATAGTATCTTGCAATTCATGGACAGATGTTATGTCAGTAATGGCATTGAAGTTTTTTTAACACATTTTTAAAAGAATTAGCGAAAGTTAGTTTGAAATAAGAACTACTATAATATCTAGATATTCGTAGATATCCGTTACATAAAGAAATTAGTGATAAGTCGTTTTAAATAGACATATGTAGTCGTCTACAATTAATATTTAGTTTCAAAAACCAAATTTTGAGAAACCGTTTATATCAATAAACTAAAAAAAGTAATTTTTGTATACGACTTTATATGTACAGGGTGTGTACGAATGAAGTAGCATGAATGGTGCCAGTAAATAATAGGGCTCAAAATAGGAAAATATATTGAACTAAACATACTTTAGTCCAATGTTGCACCCCTTTTGAGATTTATTCCATAGCATCCTATGATATTAAAAAAAAATCAAGTTTATCACCTATAACAAGGGGGACGATAGTGGCTTAACAGTTATCAAACATTGCAGTTGTAATAGGTGTATCAAAATTTCATCCATAATTCAATTTATTTCCAAATGTAATATCCATTCCTCAACTAGATATAACAACTATAAGAGGTCCTGGAGTGGGTACTGGAACCTTCGGCGTAGAAACAAAAAACTGGACGTTTTCCACGAAACACCGAACTAATATACTTTTCTCGACGCTCGTTTCGCCAACCAAGTTGGCATCTTCAGGAGAAGATTAAAACTGTTTTGCGCGTGTCGAGAAAGGTATAGTAGTTCGGCGTTTCGTGGAAAACGTCCAGTTTTTTTTAACTATCAGAGGATCCATGCCAAATATGAACTTAATATACCATGTAAAATTTTAAGACTCTGTATCTCAACAGGGACGCAAAATTGGACTTGGTATTCACTGGTATCATTTATGATACTTCCTTTGGAAATGCACGAGGAAAATGTGACAAATAATAAAAAATAAATAATAATTACAAGTAAGCATGAAAAAAAATACATATAAATGGACCTTGTGCCGCAATTGAACTAATTATATGTGTAGGTAGGTACGTAAGTTTCCGAACGCACATGTCATATGTATATCATCGTAAGGTTAAACAACATTTGTTTACTGAATGAATCATTCTCCTTTGTCTATTTGGTTGTAAAAGATTGCCATCGATGGCATTGATACTGTTTTTTATTTAAATTCTGGAAATTCAATCAAGATGATAGGAGATTGCAATTTACAAGATAAATATGATATTAAGGTCATTAGATCATATCATCGAGTCGTAACACGTCAGACAAGGGGTTATTTTTTTTAACCCTAAACCTTATACACCTTATAAATATATGCTACAAAAATCGGCATTTCGAAAAATGTGTAATCTAAATTCCACGTTAATTTTAAAAACAATTAACTGTTAGTTTCACGATACGAACTATGCCATACAGCTAATAGTTGTTATTCAAGCTCAAGAAGGAAATATTCGATTTTCATATCCTTCTATTTTTGGATAAATTCATAATTTGTGACGAGGAAACTATATAAGGAATTTATATGTACAACAGAAATCTCAATTATTTTTTTAAGGTCTCTATTTTTTTCCTGGATACTCCTTCCACTCAAATGTAGGAATTGTTTGACAGAAAAAAAAATTAATAGGATTTTCGTCTGTCATAATGTCACTTGCTCTATATACCCTCTAATTTTCACCATCTTGTACAACAGTTTAAACAATATCTTGCAGTATATTAACAATGGAATTTTCTTCAAGTTCTGTTTTTTTTTAAATAATAAGTCCTGTGTAATTAAAAATATTGATTTATTGAAATATTAAGATATTTCTGAATTCATATATGTTAAAAAATATATGTATGTAACAATTACTACTATGATACAATAAATACGTATTATATTTGTAGGTATATGTTTCTTTTTCAGAATTATTCTTTCAGCGTTTTCTATCGACTTTTACCAAAATCGACAATATTTTTTACAATTGCCTTGGCACTATTGCTTATCCTAATCACAAGTAATCATCCTAATCAGAAGGTAATTAAAGATTGCACTGAAGGTAAGCCATCTACGTAAGGTCACTTAGATACAATTATGCGATTATTTGTCATACGCATACAGCAAAAAAAAAAACAATAAATGTTTATAAAAAATTACCTGTGAATTCGATGTTTGTTAAGCTATAGTGAGCTTGGTTTTGCTTAAAATATACTTGTTTTTCCTTTCTTATGAAACACAATTTTGATTAAAATTGTTACTACCTGCACGTGGACCAAAAGTTCTGGAATGGCGGCAAATTTTAGAAAATATAATACATATGTATTATAAAATAAATCGAAAAAAGTAAAATATGGGTCTCTGATATTTTATTGAATAATTCTAAATTGAGTTTTTTCAGTTTTTTGCTTATAGAAGAAAAGCTATTGAAGCAATCACATCACATCCAATAGGAAAGTTGTGAAGAATTCAAAAACCTTTAGTATAAAAAAAAATCAAGTCAATCGGTACATTATTCGCTGAGAAAACTCAAAAACCAAATACCTTTTCTTAATAAATTCGTAATTCGAGTATTTTTGAATTAGAAGAGTCAATCTTGTGGGAAAATGTAGGTAATATCACGAAGAATGAGTGTGCAAAACCTGAATTATGTCCGATGAATAGTTTTTCCACAATAGTCGAATAAAGTTTTTTACATCGTATTTTGAATATTCCATAACACGTCGAGCGATAGATTAAATAACATTTCCTCGACGGATTCGGAAACTACAGAGTGTAAACTACAATTCGTCCATTTACTTTGTTTCATTATAAATGCCATTAAATTTGTGTAAAACGCCTCTGAACACCGCGATTTTTTTTCATTTTAAAGGTTTTTGAATTCTCTACAACTTTCGTATTAGATGCGATGTAATTGCTTCAATAGCTTTTCTTCTATAAGCAAAAAACTGAAAAAACTCCATTTTTTTTCACTAATTTGTTATTAAAAAAAAAGTGCAATTCTTTCCTAGTCTAATTCATATACGTTTTCATCTAAGGACTAAACTTAAAAGTATCCCGTAGTGGGATTTCATGTATCAATCGTATCATAAACTCACCCCTTTTCGAGCTCTATTGACTGGCGTAATTTTGAATTGCGTTTTTTGGACCCTTTATAAAAAAAGACTAATTTGCATTTGGAGGGAAGCCCCACCTATTTAGGGGTAAATATTATGTTATTATTTATAAAAAAAAAACCCCCCCCCCCCCAAAAAAAGGGGATGGGGGTAAATTTTGGTTGAGTTTAGTAGAATTAAAAATAAACATTATTTTTTATTTCTGCGATTTCATGTAGCTCTTCTGGAATTTTTGAACCACTAGAATACTTTTTTGCTTAAAATTTTACATATTTAATTGCATCATACAAATATTTCGCTATTTGTTGCTAAAATGTCATACCTAACTTAGCGTTTCGACTTACCCAGAAGCAACAAAGTCCCTAAAGACGTCATGTCAAACACACTTATCTCATCGTCGTTCAAAATTTTGGGCAGGTTTTTCAAGTCAACCACCTGTATATTATCATCGTAATCCGACCTAAAATACATAACAGACACAACACAATTTTTTCAACACACACACATAAAAAAAACGGTATATATTGGCCTCGGTACAGCAATTCACGTACAAATTCACAACAATAAAAACTTACTTAGCTTCCAAGCAATCGTCCATTGTTCAAATAAAATTTAAAAACAATGTATAAACAAACGTGCGCTGAACTGATTATGGGGGAGACTTGGGAATGTTTTCACTTATAAATCATTATCAGCACTGGTCCGTATTTCTCAAATTATTGATAAACTTTTAACTTCAAATTGTACGAACACGTGACATAATACAATGTTTAGAATCATTAGAATAAGACAATCACAGTATGCAAAGATATTACTGTGCGCAAATGTACAGTTTTATAAATTCGTCTACCGGCAGGTTATGCCTTTTTATGATCGCTGCCATTGTAAAAACAACACTTTTTTCAATACAACGGCCAAGTCAGAAAAATAAAAACTGAATGTCCTACATACCTACGCACGAAATAAATCTGAATAATTCAACAAAAGTCATTAAATTATTATCTATCCGTCGTTACTGACTGCTTAAATAAGATAATGTTATTATCTAAATACATATGTCTTTATTAGGTAGGAAACAATCGATATGTCTACTAGCTGAATAGACTTACATTTATCGTATTTCATGGGTACCCAGCGTGCCATATCGTTATAATATAAGGCAGCACGTAATAATTATGGTAATTCATCTGTGCAATAATTACCGTTGATATAATATGCACTTGTACATAATTCACCTACATTATATTAATTAGATCAGTACAAGTAGAAAGTTTCTAGTGCCGTGAACAAAATATACCTAATACTAGGTTTGACATATGTACATAAGTATGTACATATACATAGATTTTTGCTTTGTGTATTGTGGATTGCCTACACACAAATCGTTATAGGTGATAGACGCAAAATGTGTTTAATTACACAGCACTACAAATTAATTAATAATAATTAAAACAAGCTTTTATTTAAATGCTCTAAAAAAGAAGAAAATAAACTTTAAATTGAATCAAACCCATCAATTTATTACATTACACAATTTATATGATATAAAAGCTTGTCACGAGATTTACTTGTGTAGATGTATTTACCTATTTTATAAAATACATACTTTTTTTCTTAGATTTTCTTATGTCAAGATCAAGTTACATACTTATTACATTCTTGTTTATCTACACAAAAGTAAATCTATATGATGGGAGTGTGCAAAAAATAACTAGTCCGCCATCTTAGACCGTCCGCCATTTTGAATTTAGAATGACATAACCTAGCTAACCATGCATTGTCATCCAAACTAAACGTGTATGCAAAATTTCATCTCAATCGGTTGAGGATAACTACTTTAAAATTCAGTTGGAAGATTTGACCCGAACATATATACATTGCAAGTTAAAAAAAAATAAACGCTTGTCGTAACTTGTAAAAAAATAAGTGAAATGTACCTTTTGACTAAACTTGGTGGATAACATGTTTTTTGGGGTCGCTAAATCCGAATCCGAAGCTCGTTTTGTCCCATCACGTCACAATTTGTCACTTGAGAATTATCACGTGAGAATGTCCAAACGAAAATGATTTTATTTCCTTCAGGGGCCTCCACTTTCTTCATTGCCCCGGGCCCCGACACCCCTGCATCCGGCCCTGACACGAACGTACATACTTGTGTACATACATCCGTACATACATACGTACGTACATACATATGTGCATAGTGCGTGTAATATGGCTAGTATTTAATAAATCTTCTAGCTAATTCAGAAGTACTTCGAGCTGTAAGAGAATAAAGAACTCACTTTAATCGAGAACTCCGAAATTTAAGAGGCAAATGTCGTAGTTTTATTGTGGGTTAATGGGGTTCTGGCCTTTTGCTTTGAGTTAGCTACCTAATTCCAGGCATGGATGAGTCTGAGATTCGGGGTGTCAGTCTCCCGTACGGCATAACGAAGTTATTAACTTATAAAACGGGGCCATTGGGTTATTGGGTTATTAGGAGTCTGGCCTGCAGTTTGTCCTGTTAGAAATCCTCCATTTGTGGCTAAATTACCCATTTTTGATGACTGCACAACTTTGTTTTGAGATTATATGGTTAATTGGGGTATTTGGGGCTTATTGATTGTGAGGGCTATGGGATTAGAGGTACCAAATTTTTTAAAGATTTGGTTATTAGGGTTGTTTGGGTTTCAAAAGGGGTTTTTTTTTTTTCCCTTTCCCCCCCCCCCCCCCCCCCCCCAAAAAAAAAAAGAGCTTCGGATATTCGGATTCAGCAACCTCAAAAACACATAATCCACTAAGTTTGGTCAGAGGTACATTTTACTTATTTTTTTTTTATATTTATTCATTATACTTACCAATAGGTAGGTATTTCAGGATTTCCTTTTAAAATAAAACTGACAATCACTACGTAGAGACATGGCAGTTATATTTTGTTGGTTGTTTCTACATATGATTACGTATTCTTTGCGTAAAATTGATTGAATTGAATTCTTAGAACAGATATTGTTCTTGAGAAAGCCCCATATAACAAAAAGTCAAGGAAGGCTAGATCGCATGATCTTGCAGGCCACTGAGTATCACCATTTAGAGAAATGACATGGCCAGGAAAAGTATCCGTAACAAATTCAAAGTTCCCTCGCCGTATGACACGTGACGTCATTTTGTTGAATTAATATATTGCTATTGTGTATATTAACCAAACGAGACCATAACAATTTTGGTCACAATTGGTTAATATATACATGGTCTTTATAATAAAAACATTTTGCTATTTTGACTTCGTCACTTTCATGAAAAAAATGGCTCTCTGTCTCCTCCAACACACAATTCCACACATAACCACATGGTTACTTGAAGAGGACTTTACTTGAAGAGAATTTAAGGCGTTTTCTTGAATTTCCCTTTTTTCTTTTTTTCTTTTTTCTTTTTCCCTTTTTCCTTTCCTTTTTCTTTCTTTTTCTTTTCTTTCCCTTCCTCAAATCCTCCAATTTTGCTTATTCACATAACTGCTGTAGTGGAAATGAGCTTCGTTGGAAAAGACATCTAACGTTATTGCAAAATTCTGCATTATTTCTAACTCCTAGTTGGTTGAATTTTATAGGCGTGTGATACTCGATCTTTCGATGTCATGAAAATTCGATGCAGAGCGCATTTCGTAATGTTCAACTGTTGAGCTCGACGACGAACTGATTGGCATCAAATTAAATGTTTGAAAAATGTTTGAGGAGTACTCTAATCATGTAATAAAAAACTGGAGTCACTACTAATGCACTTCAATTTTACACAAATTAAAATATTTACGATTTTACAATATATTAGATCTTTTATAGGCATCACCTAAAGTTTCTGGTTTTCTTTTTGTCGACACTGTACTGCTTCTTCTCCGCTGTTACACGTTCATTTTCAACGTAATGAAATGCAAATAATTCCAGCCAAATTATATTTAGACAAGATCACAATGAAAATACTTCTTATATATTATACATTTAAAACGGAATTTCAAAAATAAGGTCTCAAATCTACATCTGTAAGCCTTAAATATAGTTCCTCTTTATTTATTTAAATTTAACATTTATTATAATTTAGTGGATATGGATCAGTATTACTTTAATGTTTCTAAATTGTAATTAACACATCGTAAGGAATTCAGTTCTTGAAATAAATGAAAAGTAGTTTCTCTTGACTCTTAATTGGCTTCGGTTGGAATCTCCTGAGCTCTCCTATAGTTCTGAATCTGCAAAAAAAAAACTCAATAAATGATTGTGTCAACCAGAAAACAATATTA